>JACDOX010000395.1:93460-119795 GCA_014549065.1 Cardinalis cardinalis | reverse complement strand
CCCTGCAGACACACAGACCCACTTATCCACGCCTGTAGCACCTGTGCCCAGGTGTGCCGTGTGCCCTGCCCACACTCTCCCACATTCCTGTGCCGTACAGGACCCGGGGTGACAGGCCACCTCGGGGTCTGTCCCAGGACAGCGCCTGGCTGTGCCCTGGCACCCTGTCCTTCCTTTCGCTTTGGGGAGCAGGGCTGCTTGGGCACAGAAAATGTGAAGCTCATTATAGCAAGCTCCATTACCACAAGAATCACCTTGGGTCACACATAATCAGGAATTTTCAGATGTATGTAGTATGTCACATTGTGGAATTCTTACAGATCTAGTGATTTTTAGGGGTTTTAAAGCTTATAATTTTAAAATGCTCTTCCACTAGCAGCAGAAGCTGTGTCCTGGTCTGGTAAATATTGTTCAGAGATAYTCTGAAACAGTCCTTGCCACGGAGATCTTACAGTGGAATATAATTAGAGTTCTCTATTCTGTAATATGCTACRTTAATTAGCAGTCAAAATCCAATTTTTAAAGCCCAGCTTTGAAATGTATTTGCCCTTCAGGCCCATGTATCATTGTGCCACAGCTTGAAGTGTCCTGTGTTACAGGGCTGATCATAACATAAAATAAATAAAATACATCTCATCGTGCATTTTCCAATTAGAAGGAAGGGGGGCCATGACCACTTGCCTCCTTCTTTTGGGAAATGAGGTGCTTTATTTTCAGAGTGGGATGTGCAGCTCTGCAGCTCCTGTGTTGCTGAGGAGGATGATGACACGAACCCTCGCAGGGCAGGCAGAGCTTGTGTGAGGCCCGGTTTTGTCCCAGCCCTGCTGAGTGGAACAGGAGGGTGATTTTGGGGGGTCACAGCCGTGCCCAGCAGCGCCTGCCCCGCCTGGCCAGGGCAGCCCCATCAGCTGCCGGGTCCCTGCTGGAGCAGCACGGCAGATAAGGAAATTTTGTGAACCCTTCATTGTTTCTTCTGAGTCAGGGTTTTGTTCCGTGGAAGCAGATTGTTCCCCCAGGCAATTTCAGGTTTTGACTGCTAGTCCTCCTTCTCCCTCCTCCCCTCCTCTCCCTGTCTGGGATGAAAGAGGGGAGGTTTGAATGCACATTGAACAGTGGTCCTAAATCTGGCTTCACCCCGAGCGCTGCTCAGAAATTTACATTTTCATGCCGGTGGAAGGATACATGTGAATCTCAATGATCTTTCAAAATTTTTCTTTAAATAAAAGCAAAGCTATTGCTCACCATTCATCCCATTGTGCAGGGGCAGAGGACAGCCAAAATGTGGTACTTGATAAAGGGAGAACCTTGTGCAGGGCTTCCATTTTCATATAAATGGTGTGTATTTYACATCCTCGTCCTCCCTGATCTGCAGTTTGACAACACCATTTTCTCAAAGTATAAGTACAAGAAGTTTATACAGGAAAGTCTGTTGTAATTTTTTAGAATAGAAATAAATATAATCATAATACAGGAATTCATCTTAATATTAAACTTAGTGTAGAAATKAATATAATTTTACAAAGGAGATAGCATTCAACAAATGAAGATAAGGAAGATTAAAAGCACAAATATATCAAAGATGTTCTTGGTTTTATTTAACTCACAGAAAGCTTTAAGTAAGTTTCATATGTGCAACTTCTSTTCAGAAAAAGGGACAAATTCTGACAGGGATTGTCTGAATAAGACTTTGAACTGCTGTATTCTGAAGAGTAGAAATAAAACCAAAGCAAATGCAGAAACAAAGCAATCACAGCCCTTCCTTCAGGCAGAAATCCACCTCCTGTGTGCATGTCCACCTTCAAAAAGCATGAAGTGCTCTGAAGTGGGGCAGGCAGTGGCCTTGGAGAACACCGGGTGCAGGTGTCGTGCCAGGCTTGGTGAGGGGTGGATCTCCCAACAAACCCTGTGCCTGCCCAGAGCTGCCCTCTGTGCCCCRGGTCGTGGCTGTGGGGTGGGGAAGATCATCCTCGGGCAGCCCGAGGGGGGGCTGAACGAGCTGTGGTCCCTGAGCCATTCTGGGTGGGTTTGGGGTGCCAGCTGCCCACCTGCCCTGGGCAAAGCCACCGCTGCACCCTCGGGGAGGCTGCTCCCGCCTGGGCGACAAAAGAGGTGACAAGGGCTGCAGGMTGCAGAGAGGTGGCCTCAGGGGACCCCAGCACCCCAAGGTGCTGCTGGGCGAGCCAAGGGAGCAGCCAGGACAGCGCAGGAGTGGTCGGGAACCACCCACAGGGCACTGGGATTGCCTGCAGGACRCTAATTCACCCTAATAAGCAAACAGAACCAGAAGGAAGGGGAAGGATCTGTCATTTTGAGAAGACTTTTGTGATTTATTTTGTAATCTAGAGCTAGACAAAACACTGTGGTCAGCAAGAAATATTGCAGATTTTTCTATGTGTCTCTACAGCAGGATTTCTACTTGGCTGCAGAAGCAAAACTCTCCCTAGCTGTTTCAGTCTGAAGAACTTATTGTGTGTGAAAACAAAGCTTATGCAATCTATTGTGAATTAGAATTAACTTTTATATCACCAAACAGATTTAGTAAAGAGAGATTTTGTTGTAATATTTCATTCAGCATTAAAGCTCTTCTATTTATTTTCTGAGTGGAGCAGTTTTAGCTTCTTGTATTAGGAGTATTTGAATCATTGTATCGTGGTTTTCCCCAGTGAAGCTGGGGATTTTGACAGTGAAGAAGAGAAACTTGGTTGGTTTGCCCTCAGGAAGGACATGCCTAGTGATTAACAGGAGTTAATTCGCTGGTAATTTTGATCTGTGACCATTCTGCATGTGCATTTCTGTGCAACACGGCACTTGCGGTGCTGACTGCCAAGGCAGAGCTTTGAATTACAAATACCTTTTTCTTTATGAATTAATTTCCTTAACAGGCATTTAAGCCATAAATAATGCACTCAAATATGACAGCGTTTCTTTGCTTTTACCGATCAGCCTCAGAGGGTTTGGTTTTCCCTGGAGTGTGCCCACAGTCGCTGCTGCCTGGGGCAGGATGTGTCCCTGTCCCRGCCGCGATGCAGCGGCGCTGGGCTGACCCCGCCGGTGCTGCTGCGCTCCTGGCAGTGGCACTCACCGTGTGTGCCACCACTCAGGGTCACTCCTCACTCACAGCGCTTTATTGACTGCCCAGTTCGTGCATTATCAATGTCTCGGTGCAGCATGAGCAAGTGTTGAAAACAGAAATAGCTGAGGGCGTTGCTGAGGTGCGAACATGTGCTGTGAGCCCCTGACTGCTGGATGAAGAGCAGCAGTAACAGGGACTGTGCTCCAAAGCACCTGAGTGACACACTTTCTGTCCCCACCATACATCACACACCTCAGCCAAAATTACTGRCTTCTTCAGTAAATGAAGGGGAAGACATAAAATTTCAGATGATACAGTTTTAATTTGCAGTCATCCRTCTTCTAGTGGAAATGAATAGTACAACCAAAACTGGAGACATTTTTGCCATCTGTAAATCGTGATGATGTGGTGATTTTTGTTAGTMACACGGATGCCTCAGATTGAGATGCAGGAGCAGGATGGGATAGTTTGCATTTAAAGGTGTGCAAACATGCAGGATTACTGTGCRGACAGGTTGCAGTGCTGGCTGTGAAGCCCAGAGCCCTGTGCTGGGGTGGATCCTCCTGCAGTGGTGTGGGAGCCCAGCTGTGTATGGGCAGCCCGAGCGCTGAGCCGTGTGCACATGCAGGATTTCTGCAGCTCTGGCTGCATCGCTGCTCCTTTAGCTTGCTGCCCTTCCAGTTCCTTCCTGGTTTGTTTCTTTTCCCTCCTGCCAGCCCAAAGGCTGCATGTGGGATAGGCATGGCGTGACAGTCGATAATTCAGGGTGTCCTCCTGATTTATTGCACATTACCAACGCTGTTTGGAAATAGATTTGCTCAGTTTACAGTCTGSGTGTCTGAGGTTGTGCTCAGCCGTGTTGGCATGCAGCACTCAGGATGCAGGGCTGGTGAAYAGGCACGGAGGAAAGGTGTGAGCTCTGCAGAAACTTCTTGTTCTGTGTGCTCCCACGGTCTGCAGCCTCGGGGCTGGATCTGGATATCCCCAGGAATGCAGGCAGGGGCAGCTCCAAGGGCTGCAGTCAGGACCTTTGGAGCTCRTGCCTCTGGGAGAATTAAATCCCCACCTGAATTTAAACCCCAGGGGTCAGGACAAACTATTCTCCCAATTGCTGCACCTGTGCTGATGCTCAAGTGAGGCAAATTTGGTCTGTACAGTGGGTCTGTAGCTTTCCTTTACCAAAGATGGAAATAATTTCTCTGCTTTAGTACATCAAAACCTGTTAGCAAGTTSAATAAGTGCAGTAATCATCATGTTTAATATATTATAGAAAATATTCATATAAAATAAATATAATTAATTTTAATTTTGTTTTTCAGAAGAAATTGATGTGAACTGGTCTATCTCTCATAAAGACTTAGAGGTAAATACAACCGAATTTTCCTATAATTCTTTRTTTTGTTGCTTATTAACAAGCAGAATTAAGTAAATGGGATTGRAAAACCCCTCTGTGGTGTTTCTGTGGGATGATTAGCAGTGTCCTCTCACAGGAGGAAGGAGTTCTTGAGTTAGGGCTGGCAGAGGCAGGAAGGGACAGAGGTGCCAAGAGCTGGAGTGCTTCCACAGACCGTGCAAGGTGACATCAGCTCTTCCTTCCTGGTGTCTCTGGAGCCCCAGAGCTGTTTGAGGGCAGCCTGGTCCCTTCCAGGCAGCGCTGGGAGCCAGCAGAGTGTGGAGCCTGGCTGGGCTCATCARGGGCAGCGTGGGGACACTGCAGCTCAGAGATCCCAGGCGAGCTGCTGCAGCATCCAGCAGGAGTGAGCTTCAGCTGCCCTCTCCAGCTCCTTCCCTTTTTCCTTCCAGGGTCCAGTACAGCTGATACAATCGAGTGACATTCACAAATTTTTTCCCTGAGGAGAAATGGTATTTTTATACCTCTCCTGTTCACTCATCCAAAATTTCATGTATTTTTTTTTTAGCTTTTGATGTTTACTAGGCAATGACAGTTGTCGATAGGATTTTCAATTCTGACTGCCTACACAGAAAGTATGTGTGAGGTCACTGGGAGAGAGACAGTTGTTTCCAGCTTCTCTTTTTTTTTTTTTATTTCCCTTTTAAAGTCTTTCTTTACAATTGCAAATTACAGATTTCATCTAGACTTGTATAGCATTGTACTTTGTCCAAGCAATTTGCCTTAATGTGTGCAAGGGAATATGTAACTTGCATTTGCAATTGATGTTCATTTTATTTGCATTCTGGAAAAAATTCCAGTTTGTTGTGACATAGCACAGTGAGTAAATCTTGGCTAATTGAGGGAAAGCTTCACAACTGYTGTTTTAAAGAGCAAAAAAGAATGTCCTGAAGCAGAAGTTCGAATGAGAACTTTCCTTCCAGACAATGCAGGTTTCTCTGTAGCAGAATTACCCATTCCAAACCTGGATGTGTAAATTGTACATGGGAAACATTAGATTTCTGCTGGATGACTGCCAGCAGTGACCTTTATAATTCCCAGTTCCCAAAGCACAGAATCTCAAGTGGTAAATGCATTTCTTTCTGTGTTTCACCAGGCACAGATCTCCAACTACGCGGGCGTGAAGCACAGCAGCATGCGGTACTACAGAGCGGACAAAAACGTTACTTGTAGGAACTGCCACAGACCAGGGCATTTGTCCAAGAACTGCCCCACTCCAAAGGTAAATGCAATGCTTAAATCACTTGAACATTCAGCTGTTTTCCTTAAATACCTTTGTCCTTGCTGTTAGAAGCGTTGTTTCAGTGGTTTATCCTTTCTTTGAGGCAGTGCTCTGRGTTGCAGGGTAGCTTGCACAAAGTCAGTTTACTGTGTGAAAGTATCCCTTTTAGCAATGTCATTGTTTTGATTGTTTTTATAAAAGAAAAACGTGCAGAATTATATCATATAGAATCATATTGAATGGCTTCTGTTGGAAGGGACTTTAAAGATTAACTTGTTCCACCCCCTGCTATGGTCAGGAACAACTTCCACTAAACCATGTGGCTGTAAACTGAGGAAAAAAAAATCAAGTGCCATACAGAAACATCTTTTTTTTTTCATAAAAAAAAAGTAAAACAGTCTTCTGTAAAACTTCGTAAAACAGTCAGCAAGTGTAAAATATTTTTCAATTGTACTTTCAACAAGGAGAATCTATTGAATCAGAAATACAGTCTTAGTAAATAAGTGAAAGCAGAAACTATAATGAGCCATGATATAAAAACYGTGCACAAGACAAAACTGGAGCTAACTTAAGAAGCTCAGATAGATGCCACATATTCCAAAAGTTTGTCCTGTGGTTGGGGGTTGAAAAGTCAGTCAGTATACTGTAAAGAAGTGGGAGCCATTGCATGACAGCCTGGATTTAGCAACCCCCACAACAAAATCTGTGAAACCCTCAGTCCTTGGGGCTGTTACCCACGAGGACACTCAGAATGAGCACATCCCACACGACCCTCAGGGGGAAACACACTCACTCACTGGGAAAACTRGCTGCACAGAGATACAAGTTTGGCTTCAGAATAGCTGGCTGTGTGTTACATTTGTCCCTCCACGTGCTGAATTGTGTGAGGCTGTGCTGCAGAGTCTGGATGGCACCGAGTGCCCCCCCAGCTCCCCCAACACAGCCCCTGCGGGGCCGCAGGGCTGGAAGGATCTACTGGAACACTGTCACTTTACATGATTCTACTTTTGTTTCTCCACAGAAAGTTCCCCCATGTTGTCTGTGTGCAGGAAGAGACCATCTGCAGCACAGCTGCCCAGCACGTTTCTGCCTGAACTGCTGCTTGCCCGGGCACTATTTCAGGGAATGCCTGGAGAGAGCCTACTGGAACAAGCACTGCAACCGCTGCGACATGAAGGGCCACTATGCTGATGTGAGTATGGTCCTTGGCACAGACACCAGGCCTGGTTTGGTGTGTGTCTGTCAAACACTGAATTTACAATGGCTACAATCTCTTCATGATACTTTGATTTTACATAGTGCCTAATTGTATAAACATATGAAAGTGTTGTGTTTAGTCACTGCTTTGCACTATCAGAGTTTTCATGGAGAATGGTTCAAAGAAAACAAACCACAGCATTGTCAAGACCTGGTCTTTAGTTTGGTTCTTCAGCAGTGGTGGACACAAAGGTCCTTTTTCCTGGGGAAGGAAAGGGGTAGGGAGGTTGAAATCCGGAGACGCAGTGCTGCAAGCGTACTGGGAATAAGTAAAGAGTAGTTACTCCTGATGCATCAGGAGTTCCAGATCTATGGTTCTTTCACTGTGATCAGATATTAATCAGTGAAAATACTATTAGAGAGAAGTAGTTTGAAGGCTTTGGTTTTGACAAGATCTATAAAATAAGACATAGAAGAAAATGAAAGGGAGAACAAACATAGTTGTCTCTGCCTTTCATCTTGTATTACATTATTATGGTCTTACATGTCTCCAAAATTCAGTCCTGTATGTAGCAGTCAAGCTTTTATGATATTTTTTTTCTCTTGAATTAAACAGAAATAAGGATAAAAGGCAAATTGTGATAATTTTGGCATACATTCACACTTTAGTTTCTAACTATAGATATGGCCTATATGTTTGGTTTTCAAATGCACCTGTGGGATTCTGTAAACACTGGATTTTTTTGAAACTCAGAAATATTTGAATCTCTTTCTAAATGTCTCCTTCCTGCCTTTACTTTTTCTGTTTGGTCAAAGAGCRTGTCACAGTGGTACATGAGATGTGCAAAGGTCAGCCAGTGTATTTGGGAGTTGCTATTTCTTATGATATTTGAATGTGTGCCAGATGTACTTTTGCTTATAGCTAATGTGCCCACAATGCCTTTAAAGAATGTGAATTGTACATTTCTGCACCCTCACTCTGATAGGCAGTGAGACAAAATTGCAAACTGTAATGAAGCGTCTTTTCTTTGCCATCTTTTYTCTTTTTTACATTTTATGACACCAGTTTCATAAACTGATGTTCTTTTCTTTAAAGAACCATGAGTGCTCTATCATACAAGCATTGAAACCCTACCTGAGCCATACAGGTTATCAGGAACATCACAGCATGCATTTTTTCTGCTCATTTGGGTTCACCTTTAATCAGACAGGTTTTTCTTTAAAACTTCAGGCAGTTCTTGTGTGCTGCATGGGAGGCGTGAAGCTGCCTGTGTCATTCACCTGGGTGAATACTGCRGCATCAGAGCAGGAGCTCACCTGCCCAGTCCTCAGAGAGAGAGATGGCATGGCAGAGCAGACGCAGAGCAAATCAAATCCAACAGTAAATCTTTCCTGAGATCAGAGCAGAAAGCCTGTGAAGCCAACAGGTGGTCAAGACATGAAAGGCACACTTGGATAGGACAAGGTTGCTGCTCATGGCCTCAAGGTGTTTTTTGCTTCTGAGATGTTCATAGTGGAAGAAAACCAGGGATGTTCCCATACTGAAACCTTACTTAGTGGAGGGGAGCACCAGAGAAGTTGTCAAATGGAAGAGAGTATGATGTGTTCCTACAAATCTGTGAGCGCTAGCCCATTACCAAAACTGGGTAACAGCCAGTGTCTGGGTATCTGCCCAAAGGCTGCAGGGGAGCATGAGGGTGAAACGGCCCAGCCATGGCAGCAGGCACCTCGTGCTTGCTGCATGAGTGTAACTGAGTTTTTAATGCAAGGACAGCGTGCAGGGGATGTCCCAGGGAGAGCTGGGGGTCCCAGACTGCCAGCYGCACATGTGCACCAAGCCAGGGGGCAGGAGCCATGGTGGTGGCATGTTGGGATGGGTGCATAAACGTGATATACATGGGATGATTCAAGGCTGTTTTGTAAAGGAAAWCCCACTTCTCATGGATCTCTGGAGTTCTTCAAAGGTGCAGGTTGACAATCATGTGTGTAAACATGATCCAGTTGACATAGTCTGCAAATTCCAAAACGCGTTTTACAAAGTTCCTGACCAAAAGCTTTCAAGCAAACTAAACAGGCATGGAGAAAGAGGATAAAGGTGGGATATGCTAGTGTGACATGGAAAGGGGTCAACAATGGGGCAACAAGAGTGGCTGAGAAGACTGAATTACTTACAGAGTCAGTGCTGTGAGCCAGCTGAGCAGAGCTGCCCAAGAACTCTAAGAGTCAGAGAGAGAACACAATAAAATGGCAATTGACATTGAGTGGCAATAAATGTAAAGTAAAACAATCCCATCTTGGCATATGGAATAACAGGTTCTGCATATTACTGTTCATATTACTCCAATCCTAATTATGAGATATGATTCCACAAAAAATCAATTTAGTCTTCACAAGCTGTAAAAAAACCTACCAAACTAGTGAAATCATCAGGAAAGCAGGAGCACCTGGGCAAAGCTTTGGTCCCTGTCTTCTGTATCCCTCAGCACGGCCACAGCTCCTCAGCCTGCAAGGGAGGTGACAGAGGGAAGGGTTTGTAAAGAGCTTCAGAACCATCTGTCATGGGAGACAGTGGTCAGGGGTCATCATTTCTTCCAGTACACCTGGCAATAGAAGCGAGGTTGAGAAGAGACAGTCCAAGGTGACTCTGTGTGGTCAGCAGCAGACCTGGAGGCTCCTTTCTCAGGGATGCAGGTCTGCCCTGCCTCCAGAGGAAATGGAAGCAGTTCRTGGGAGAGAAATCACGAAATCCTACAACACCAGGTTGGAAGGGACTTCATGGATCATCTGACCATCACTGCCAACATTTCTTGGCAAAAGCATGGTCTACACGAGACAACTGAGCCTAATCCTAAGAGTGTCCAATTTTGGGGAATCCACCACTTCCCTCAAGAGATGATTGCTCTCATAGTGAAAAGTTTTCTCCTGTGTCCACCTGAGATCTCCCCAGGAATAACCTGGAGCTATCACCCCTTGTCTTTCCCATGTGACTCCTTGTAAAAAAGGGAAATCTCCATCTTTTTGTTACCAAACATATGTTRTGAAAAGCTCTGGATGCTCAAAGAAAGTTGTAATTTGTCCTTCTCAGCAAGTTTGCTCCCCTTTACTTTAACACAGGGGGTGCAGAACAGGCTCTTGTGCACAGTCTGTCAGACTGGGTTTCCACTTTGGTTCAGAAGTGAATGTGAGACAGTTCAAGGTGCCTCACCTTGTTTGCTTAGGAAACATTCACAGTTACTTAAACTGTTTTAAGGTCATACATTTATGACCTGCTAGAACAGTCTCTTCTCCTGAGACAGTGCTGAGAACATACAGAGTCCTCTTAGCTGGAGGTGTTCTGGAAGCAGCCCGGCCTCGCATGGTTTCCTTGGGAGGGTCATAGAGGAGCTGCTTTTGACTGATTCAGTGACAGTTCAATGGGTGTCATGAGCCTTGTGGTTGGTGTGCAGCCTCACCTGCCAGCAGCAGGGCTGGGAGAAGGGCTCCATGAATCTGCAGGAAGCAGGCAGAGGGGCAATGTCTCCATATATACCTGGGAAAACCAGCATGCAGGTGCTCGGTGCGCTGGATGGGCTCTCCAGGAGCTGGCAGACAGCAGTGCCCAGGTGCTTGGCGCCTGGCACAGCCATGCTGTGTGTGATGGCCCCATCCAAATGCCCAAATACCATTGTCAGCACTCCTTCCCATGGACCATCTGGGTGCTTTAACTGGCATCTTCTCGGCATATTCTGACAATGTTCTGATCGTGCAAACCGCCACTGGCCTCTTGTCTCCGGGCAGGTTCCTTCAGCTTTTGTTGTTTCTGGCACACTGCGTTGGGCTGGGCTGGAGCTGGAGGTGCTGGGCTCATTCCACGGGGGCAGCTGGCATCCATGTGGCCCGTTTTCCCTGGGCAGAGAGCACGATGTTTGCTGTGTCTCCTGAGTTCCCCAGTGGAGGGTGGGAGTTCCCCAYGCTCCACCCCTCTGGCTGTCCCCACGCACCCGAGGGTGCGCACACGGCCGTGCCACGAAGGCCAGGGTGACACCGCAGTCACCCAGCCCTGCCCGCCCGGCGCCGGCGGTTGTCTGCGCTGCCAGCGTGGGGAGAGGTCTCGACATCTGCTTGTGCAGGAGTGCCTTTGAAGGGAAGCATTGTGTGTTTTCCGCGGCAGTTCCCATGCGGAGGTGATGAAAAGTGTGTGTTTTGGCAAATCTTTTGTTTTATTGTGGTGGCTTGCAGCGGGGCAGCTCCAAGCAGCCGCTGCCTCTTTGACAAAGCACCAGAGGATTCTGTTAAAAAGTTGTGTTTAGTAATTGTAGTCGTCGTGTCAGACCATAACTGACTCGGAGCTGAAGGATTTTTGCGAGATGAGTAGCTGTGCCAGCAGGGACCCAAGTCTCCTGGGCCAGCCGCGCTCTCATTAAGATTTGCCGCTAGCCGTGGCGGTGTTCGGCAAGTATGTGACGTGCATGCTGTTATTGTATGCTTGGCTTGTCAGCCTGCAGCTTTCTGACACTCACTTATGTCACTCTTTATTCAGAGACGAAGAAGCTTTTGATAATTTGACAAGACAAGCTCTTAAACGATCTAGGTCATGGCCTTCACTGTCTGTGATTGTGAACATATTTCCTGAAAGCCCTGTCACTCATCACAGCTACATTTTCTCCCGGGGAGCCGCGGGCCCGTCCCGGTCTCCTGTCAGCGCGTGCATTTTGGTTATTCATACGCCAAATACAGTAGCGGGTTCTGCTCGCCTTTGGCCGGCGCTCGCATGTTAGCGGGGCTAATCCTTCGCCCGCGCCCGCGCCCCGCCGCGCCGCCGTCGAGGGCCCTCGGCGCGAGGCAGACGCCCGGCCGAGGGGAGCGGAAAGCAGCAAAGGCCGCTTAGTGCCGGTTTTGTATTTGCTCATTGTTGTGGAAATATGAGAACTGGTGGCAAGGGCCTCGTCTATTGAGCTCTCGAGTCCCGGTCTGCTGTCAGGGGCTGTTTGAGATTGAGTGTTTTATTTTCTTTGATGTTCACATTGGAGAATAGGGAAGTGGGAATTAAACAACAGATGCATTAAGCCGTTGTTCTGGTAAAACAATAATTAGCACCTGATAAAATTCAATATGGGTCAAAACGTGCAGCACCCAGTCTCGATTCTCACATTATGGCGCCATGCAGCGGGTCAGCCTCAGGCACGAGTGGCCGCCCTTGCACAGGGCCGTGGCAGCAGTGGCGCAGCTCTGGGGACAGCAGTGGCACTGGGGACAGCTGGCTTTGGGAACAGCAGAGGTGTGGCTCTAGGGACAGCAGTGGCTTTGGGGGACAGCAGTGGCACTGGGGACAGCGGTGGCTCTGGAGACAGCGGTTCTCCGGGGACAGCAGTGGCTCTGGGGACAGCAGTGGCCCGGGGTGTCAGCAGGTACGGGCCCGCTGCCCTTGCCGCACGCCGTGGCAGTGGCTCTGCCCTCTGGAGTGGGCACCTTTTGTGCTGATACATATAAATGCGAGTAAGGTCAGACCACTGGGGCAGGAAATAAATGCAATTTTATTTTAATGTAGTTCATCATGCCGCCATCGTAGCTGGGTACCACGGGGGCTTTTCTSTAAAGGAGGGCCATTCATGGTTATTTTAAACAAATAAGGAAAATGGTGGGCTTGGCAGCAGTTCTGCCTGGCTATGCTGTCTGCCATAGCAAACCTGTCTGCCTCATTTGAGAAGCCAGTATTTGGTAGTAATTGTTAATCATACCATTTGTCATTCCACGATATAAGATGCAGACAACAGCCCTGAGCTGACGCAAAGTAACAAGGTTCCTGGTTAAAAGCATCATCTCCAAAGCKCTGCTGTTTAACAGTGACCCCTCCTCTGCTGTTGTACGCCGCTTGAGCAGTGTTTCCCCAAGCCACCACCTGAATGAAGGAATATCCTTAGCCTTCCCTCACCACCTTCATCCTCTCCTTCTTCTGGTTTTCCCTCAGCCTTACAACACCCCTGAGGATAAAACCCACCTCTGGACAGCACCATGCAGGGGCTGGGGCTCTGCCTCTCCCAGGGTTTTGACAAGAGTGCTGCCAGCTGTGGTTCTCACTCAGAGCTACAGATTTTTGCTCAAAGTGCTCTTTGTGTCCAGAGCAGAAAAAATACCCAACCAAACAATTATTCAAAAATAAGTAATTTTGATGATGATGAGGATGATGATTACTAAATAGCAGTCGTGTGAGTAAAGGTCATAGCRCAGAGTGGCATTTTGCCGGGATAGGACAACTCACTGATTGCAATTGTTCAACCATATTAGCCCGGGCACACTGTGGTAATCGAAAAGTATCCAGAACTAATGTATAAATAACTGCCTGCTACCCCTGAGCTGGACCAGCACAGCTGTCCTGCACAGCTGAAACCTCCTCAGCTCTCAGGGAGATGCTAAGAGCTCTGGTACAATATTTTTACAGGCCACAGAGTGTTTATGTGTTGCTCTCTGAACCCTGGCTAAGTTAGGGAAGGAGGAAAATCCTTTTGTTTGTGCTCGAAGACAGCTTGAGTGTGTTCAAACTGTCAAATCCTCGCTGAGGAATGTGATGTCCTTCACACATTTCCTTTATAGAAATATTAATATAAAACTCAAATATTTACACACAGCATTTGAGTAAGAGGAGAAATGTTGAGCCATTACACAGAACAGATTGTAGATTTTTCTGCAGACAATTATGTTACTGGTGGAATGAATAATAAATAATATCATTTCCATCACATCTGGGAAAAACACACTGTATGTGCCACAGGGTGACTGGCAAAAACTTGGATTTTATTTTGAGAGATACTGGTTGTGGTGTGGTTTTTTTTAATTAACAGGCTACATCAAAATAAAAGAAGGCAAGAATTTGGGCACAAGTGAAAAATTTATTCAAAATCTGAAGAAGTGTTAATAGTAYTCATTTGCAAGTAGTCATGAGACTTCAGTATTCGAAATTGCAGCTGCRGCATATTATGGAGAAGCCGTGGAATACTACATTTCTTTTTCTTTTCATAAAATGAAGGTTGGCAAACCACGTTGCTAATTGTTCAAATGAGTACGGTGCTTTCTTATAAGAAGGTAAATTTCGAAAGAGAAGTGAAAGCCCTCCGCTGCAGTAGCTGTGTACCAAAATGACAAAAAGTGACACAATTTCCGTGTCTGTCTGTGCCTCAGGGGCCGTCAGAAATATTGTACATTTTGTAAAAGCATTAAGAACCTCTGAGAGAGTGATCTGAGCTTTAGTGACCACCAGCATGTTCTGATTTTGTTTTAAAGATCCAYGTTTTCCTCTTTACCATTTCTCGTGTGTCCCTCAGGTCAATTCTGTCACTTCTGTGACTCAAAAACCTGCTTGGATTTTTTTTTTTTTCCAAGGGCTGCACTTAGGACTTGGTATGAAAGTCTGGCAGTTTAAAAAAATTAAAAGTGAAAAAAAAAGCAAGCAAGTCATTGTAAAAATAGCAACATTAAAGCAATCTGTTATGGTTCTTGTTTACAACTCATCTGACGTGAGGCTGCTGAGGATTATTACATGTAACAATTATATTTTGATTAGGAAAGAGATACATACAGAAAAGATAAAATATTTCTGTTCGTACRTGACAGTAAGGCACCTTGTGATTTAATTTCTAGAGCTTTATGTAAATTTAAAATGTCAGAAAATGTAGAATTTMAATCCGCCCCTGTTTGTTTTGCAGCATTAATGCTTCCTACAGTCACGAACACACTGCTCTCCCAAACTTCTGCCCCTCGGAGAAAAAGGGCAGAGAGAAAACTGTTACTGGCTTTCTGACAATGGCAGGGAGTGTGTTAAACCAGTGTAAAATTCAATTAAACTGTCTAGCYGGGTTTTTGAAGCTGAAATGCAGACCCTTTCAGTTAAGCTTCTTATTTTCCTGTGACCGACACCAGTGGATACTGTGTTATGCCAAAACCAACAGGCTGTAAAGCACCTTGTTTCATGCTCCTAGCTGATCAATATTTTTATTTTCCAGGCTTGCCCAGAAATATGGAGGCAGTATCACCTAACAGTAAGTAGAAACACCTTTTTTATTTTCTTCTACACCCAACCTATTTACTCCTCTGTGAACTGCTGACCATAAAATATAGATAAGCATCTTCTCTGAGAAGATAATAAACATCTCAAGAGTTTTTGAACTGAAGAAGGCGATGAAACACTGTCACTATTTTTTAAGCTTCTTTAAAACTTCTGTTTTAATTTTAATACTGTAATAATTAAATTAGTGSTTTGCCTCTCTTCTCTCAGTGACCACATTTACACATGGAAAGAGCGTTAAATTTTAAGTTGGGGTGCACAGCAGAAGCAGTAATCCCATCTCAGATATCCCAGATGCTGGTAATTAGTCACTCTGTGTGACAAAGCTTTCTTGTTAGATGGGTGAAATAAATCTCAGTTAGAGTGGAGACATGAATTTGAGGAAAARCACCTCTTAAACTTTTGTAGATAATTTATAATTAGTCAGGATATAGCTATGACTGCTTGTTTGGCCTGCCTTAGTTGATTGTTAATCCCTGAAACAAGAAAATAAAACTTTGTGAATCTGTACCAGTTTATTACTTAGGATTTTTCCTCTTATGTAAAATAGATATAAAAGTACAACAAAATGCATACAAATTTGGTTAATATTGAAACCTCGGACAGTATTTAACCAGTAAAAACAAATTCTTGCATTAGTGTCACAGTTCTTAAATATWTTAATTTCTAAAATTGTCAAACTTAAAAACACCTTTAAAAAATCAGGGATTTGTTGTTCCTCTGAACTTTTCATTGCTCCCCAGATCGGCCTCACACGAATTTCACTGTTACAGATAATTAACCCCTGTTCTCTGCTCTCAATAAAGTAGAAAAGTTTCTCCACTACTTTTCTTTTTGCATCTTTGGTTTTTTCTCTGAAGCAGTAGATGGGATGTGCTTTATAATTTGTGCCTCCACCTCTTCATGGCAGTGGAATGCTCTTTTTTCTGCTTTTTTCTTCAAAACTCAATGAATAGAAGAAATCTGCACTTTAAACCTCTCATTTGTGTTTTGTGCATAATGATTCTAACACAAAGATCTGCCCTGGAAATCCTCCACCCTTCCTGAGAATTTTCTTTTAAACAGATTTGGTAAAGACTTTTTGTTGGTTTGGTTGGTTTGGTTTTGTTTTTTTTTAAAAAAACATTATAAGCCAAAAAAAGGTGCATTCCCTGAGTATTTTTGTTTGTCTTAGTTTGGTTTGGTTTTAAAATGGATGAAGGAAAAAGGTAAATGCTGTCATTCTATATAATCCCTAAATGTGCGTGTAAAAACAATTTCTGAAATGTTTATAACACTTGGAASTTAATAGCCAGATAGAAATATTTGGTGCATTAACATCCTGAGTTCTGTTTTTTACTGAGATAAAAGATGTAATTTAATTTTAATCCTACCTGCTTGCATTGAAAATTCCTCAAAAAATGCGTTGCTATCAACACTTATAAAATATTTATGTCTGTAAAAAAAAAAGCAGGGGGCAGCTTAAACTTGACCAAGTACCATGCCAGGGCAAAATTTGAGGTATCTTGAGGTAGGAAACTATTTCTGTGGATTTTTTAGAAAGCATTCAGGGTTTACACTTAATATAAAGTAAAGCTAAGAAAAGATGTCAAAACAAGTTCTTGTTAGAAAATGTAGTGGTTACAAATATGGGCATATTATTAAAAGTACTCCTTGGGAAATTTATGATGCTTTTTAGGGACATTTTGAAATGTGGTCAAATAGGCACACTCACAGATTAATTGGTATTGCATCAGGCCCTACCTTCCGATAAATTTTTACTTCCAATAAGATTTTTACTTTGCGGTKAATTGCAGTTTATCTGCAAATAATACACATTTCTGGCACATGGGAAATGTTTTGCACCCCTTCATTTCTTGCATGGGAAGAAGGGTACCTTTGGCTCAAAGTTACTTTAGCAGTTGGATAAGCCTGGAATTTAAAAATTTGTGTGGTAAAAGACATGGCTGATATTTGCAATAAGTAAATGAAAAGAAACTGCATTATCTGAATTGTTTAAAATTTATGTTTTACTATTCCATTTAAATTTTCTCTTTTGCACCCAAAGCAGAGCAGAAGTAAATAATGTTCTGGCAAGAAACAAAACTTCTAAATTAGAATTAGAATTATATGTAATGTTTAAATGYATTATATATATATAGCTGTAGGATTGTAACAAAAAGCAATATTTTTTACTCTCATATCAGCACTGCAGTATTTCACCATAGAAAGTACCGTACAATTTTCCTGTTGTAGGAAAATTAAATATTTTGGTACAAAGAGGAGAGCAGCATTAGGAAAAATACCACATGTTTAACAGAAAAGTGGTGTTGTGGCTGTCATGGCCCACAGAGGCTGCCCAGCTGTTGGGGGCCACAGCAGAGCTTTTCCTCCCCTTCAGCCAGGGGCACAGGCACTGGAGTTAAACTGGTTTTGGTAACTTGGTGGCCAGCGTCCCACATGTGCAGGTCCACGTACGTGCAGAGGAGCTGGGGCACTCAGTTTGGTGATAATACACCGGATTTTGGCACTGTTTGCAGGGGGCTGTCGCAGAGTTTGTCTGAGTGTTTTGCCTTCTGTAAAGTGTTCTTGTTTAATTTCTGTGAACGCTGGTGAATAACCACCCAGCCTTCTCCGTCAGTCCTTCATGAGGCTGTTGGTTATTTCATTCATTTTGGGTCACTTTCCTAGGAGATGGACTGCCATCTATTGACTCCTCGGAGCCCCTGCACGGCGTGCGGGGCCGCTCGAACAATGACTCAATAACAAACCCTCTCTGCTCTTGGGCATGGTGCTGGGGTTTGTTGACGTTGGCCATGGTGACAAATTTGAGCACATTGCAAATAATTTGCTGTATGGGCAGAAACATCTTATTCCAGCCAAAACAGACTGCCAGCRCAAAGAATCTTATGAAGAAGTGGCAAAAAGGATTGTAAGTGGAATATTTTAATTTGCCTTTTGATGGGAAAAAAGATTATCATAAGGCATGCAATGAAGCTTAAATCTAAGGCTGTGTGATAGTCAAAGGTTTATAAGTGGCTGRAAATACTTTCTTTGAACTTATTCTTTCAACTCTTTTAACTGAAATTATTCTGAAAAAAATGGCCAATCAAAGTCAGCAGAAAAATCCAGCCCCCACTGTGGTTTAAAATACTATTTAATAACCTCTTTAAGATGGTGATTTATAACTTTTACAGATCATTTTCATCACAACTACACTCCGTATTTCTCCTGTATCAGAGAAGGGCAATTATATTAGTCAAAATATATTTCAAGTTTTATTCGTGTATTTTGTGAATTGGTTCATACCCACTAAGGTTTATGAAAGGGGTTATTGTCAATCAAATAACAGGACAAAGGCTTCTTTGACAGAGTCAGGATAAACAGTTTTGATCATAGCTTGCTGGAGTGTCAGTGGTGATACGTGTGATTTTTTTTGTCACAGGGCATTTGGAGGCCTTGTTGAGCTCTTTGTTCTGGGTTTATGAGGAAGCTTAGCTTACAACTGTGACTTCCTAAATGCCAGGTGCTCCACAGGCCCTGAGAAGCACGGCCCATGGTCGACAAGCCATGCCGTCACACCATCCCCTCTGCACCCTGCGGGTACAGGGGTGCACACTGCAGTGTTATTTCACCCTTAGAGCACTGGGCTCTCTCTCATTCCCTTTCTTCACTTCAGATTTGAGCTATGAATGTAGTGATATTTATTATGYGTTTTAAGTGGAGGCCAGGTTATGGCCTTCTAACAAACAAAAAAGACAAACCCTAAATCATGCTAAACTATCAGTGGAAAAACTTGTGGGAGGGCACCCAATTATTTTCTTTTGTTTGTTTCAGTTTTGCAGTTTATTTTTTAAAAAATACAATATTTCCCCTGAAGTTTGACCTGCTGCCTGTGCACCTCGCGGTGGTGCGGCCTCTGGCTGCTGCTGTCCTCAGTGGGCCCAGGCTGCAGAGGGGCAGCACCGGGGGTCACATTCTTCATGGACAGCCCTTGTCCCCTCTGCTACTGCTGCTGTGGGCAGCGTGGGGCTCTGTGCTGGCCGTCCTGGCAGCAACGAGGACCGGGCTGCCCGTGCTGACCAGCGGCTGCAGGCTGCTCTGACCAGCAGCCTGGGCTGACCAGCAGCTGCGGCCTCAGCCCCGTCCCATGGCCTGCGCGGCCTTTCTGGCCTGAGCGGCCTGCTGAAGCTGCTGCTTGTGGTAGCATCCACCCAGCAGATGACATGACTRGAGAAAAAGAGGAAATTTATTTCTTTTCAGTGCCCAGAGACTCTGTTTTCCCTGGGTGTGAGGTGCCCTTGCTGTGAGGGCCCAGRGCATGGATGGCAGCACTGGTGGGGCAGCCAGCCGGGGGCATGGTGCTCGGCGTGTTTTGGTGTCAGATGGAAACGGGCCAGCTCCAATCTCACCACATCTCATTGTCAGAGTGGTTTGTGCCATGCAGGAAGGGATGTGGCCAGTTCGGCCTGGCACCAGGATGAGGACACCATAGTCAAACGGGAGTGAACTGTGCAAGTGTTAGAACCTTCTTCAGTAAATAACAACTGARTAAAGAAATTTTGTCTCTAAAATGGGCAGAGCAAGTTTTTTATTTTCCTGAGGTGCTTCTCGTGGTTGATATGTGTGTTAAAACATAAATCTCAGTGGGACGGAGTGTTTTCTTTCTGTAGGGATGTCTCATTTTTAAAAACCCCTTGGTGCCCTGGTGCCRCTCCAGCCAGCCACGCTGGCTCCATCCCCTGTGCCCTGCCTTCCCCAGCCTCGTCTGTGTGAAATCTCAGAGAGCAAGATGGCCACCAACAGAGCTTTAGAACCATCAGAATTTTTAATTAGCAGAAGCTACCATTTAACACACTTTTTGACAGTTTGTTAATCTTACTTTTAATCCGCTTACATAAAGGAAGGTGAACCAGGAACTGGCTGACTTGGCCCCGTGTATGAAGGACACGAAGGGACATGAGTCTTTTGTGTTTAAATGTTGCGCTCAGGTTTCTTTGTGTGCGTGACTAAAATTCCTCGTGGCCTGCTACTTTTTTTCAGAAGTGAAAATGTAAGCCATATCCCTGGAAGTCAATTTCTCTCTGTTACACTGTGACTTCCAGAAGGAAAAATAAAAGATAATACAACCCTGGCAAAAAATATTTAAGCTTGAGAGAGAGAGGGRACATTTGGTTTCCAGAGATTTGTTTAGGGGTTGAGCAGTGAGGGAAGGGATGTCTTTAGGAGCGTTTTGTGTGCAGCTGTGGCTGTGACATGGCCGCAGGGCTGGCTCCACTGGCCATTACACAAAGCTACAAGCTATAGGGTCAGCGCTTCTCTGGAATACTTCAGCACCTGGCCAGTTTCTCTCCAGGTGTATCAAGGCTATTTCTAGCAAAATAAAAAAAAAAAAGGTCGGTTTGTGAAATAGGCAATGTATTTSTCATATTTTGGAATCTTGGAGTGGGCCCTCGTGCCATTGCTTCAGTATCCATTCAGCCAGATATTTTACAGGGAAGGCAGCTTAAAATTCCYGGCATTGTGGATTTAGGGTAAAGATGACTCTGGCTCTTGTGGGTTTCGGGGCACAGGAACATCTGGAGCATGACAGTGTCCACATACTTGCTTGGGAGGTGCTTGGGTTTCCTGAAGGTTTCCTTCCCTTTGAGAGGTTGCTTGCCCTGATAGCCAGAGGAGGAGCTGGGGCAGAGCTTGGCCAGCAACAGGCAGATATTTTGATTTTAAACTCTCTGTGTTTTAAACTCTCTCTTGTCCAAACCTGACCCATCTTGCAAGTGGTTTTCAGTGTCAGGGGTGCTGCTGACATGCTGCCAGCCCTGCACAGCTCTCCTGGAGAAAGCCAGCAGGTCAGAGGAGGTTGGTGTGTGGAAAAAGCAATTTTACAGCTTATTTTCCCCTACTAATTGTAATTTGATGTGTTCCCGCWCTCTTTCGAGTTTCAGATATTTTTGAGGCTACCAGAAACCTAAACCCCAWATACTTTTCTATTGCAAAGCAATCATATTTCACAAAAGATATTCTGTCTGATAGCATTTTTTTTCTTCAGAAAACAAAGACAGTTTCAGGTCCTGAAATAACTGTTAGGTTTATGAATTCAAAGCATGTGCTAGCTAAAAGTTCTTTCCCAATTTTTATTTGAAAGGTGTATTTAGATTATGATGGGTGAAGGAAGTAGCTTTAGTAACCTTGCATAAGTTTTCTCAAGGACATTTTGGGTGGGATGCAGAACCTTCCAGCAGCATGGGTACCATCTGCCACTCACCTTCATCATGTAGTAACCATGGTAGGAAGTGTCCTGCTTCTCTGACTTTTATCTGTCTTGTGCTCTTCTGCACCTGCTCCCCAGAAAACAAAATAAAAGGTGCTTTAAAATTGAGAGTTAAAGAAAGATTACATCTTGACCAAAAATTGTATTTCTGTATATTTCTGGAAGCAGTGTGGAAATGGGGAGAGTGGAATGGAGAGCTGGGCTTGCTGACCATTTTTGTGATTTTGGGGTTCCAAAATTGGCGTTGTTGTGGTGCTTGTCTGGGAGAGCGGCACCGCTCRGAGCACCCCGGCTCCAGCATGGTGTTGAGGTGGTGTCAAGGGCCCTGTTTGCTACAAAAGCAGCGTCTTTCACTGTGAAAGGGAAATGGAGAGGAGCACAGGATCGACATTAATGTGTTTTACTATTTCAGATCTCTGGTTAGCGCACTGCCGCATGCCTCGGACGTTCTTTGTGCAGTCCATAACATTTGGTGGCATGTGTCCTTCCAGCTCTGCACACCCAGAACTGGAGAGATTTGGGTTATTTTTGTGATGCACCAAAGCTGTTGGGTGAGTGGGTAATTAATCAAAGAGAATAATCAGGGAAGGTTTGCTGCTGAAATATTTCCCCTTCATATACTCAACCACAGTTCTCTTAAGGGAAAGGATTAAGATTATTTTTTTCTTTAATGCTTACAAATTCAGTTTAAAAATTTCACCTCTCTTTTCTTTCATCTGAAAAGGCAAACTTACAGAAGCATTTACATTATTATCATGATTTCAAGTATTAACCATCTAAATAAGGAAGATAGAATTTTCAAGCTAAAATGAGGTTTCCAATGCGTTTCAAAAACATTTGAGGAAAAAAATTCTGTTCCCTCTTTCTGCAGTCAGTGCTATGCACGAATACTCATAATAAAGTTCCTACATCTTGAGATTTTCTCCAGAATTTCTCCAAACTTGATATGAAAGTGTCTTTTTTAAGTTTTCTTAGAGCTTTGAACCAGTCTCAAAATTCTGTAGGAAGCCAAAAATCATCTGCAAATTTAACAGACATTTTAAAATATGAAAAAAACCACAGTTGCGCATAATAGGCATAAATGCCATAAAATGGATTTTTGTGCATTTTTGAATCCCAAAGTGGAAAAAGTATAAAAAGACGGTAAATTGTTTGCACTGCRTGGTTCATCTTGCTGGTGATTCATGTGTCGCAGCAGCCCGGAGCTCATGCTGGTAAGACAGTAACTTCCTCAAGTTATGCTCGATCATGTTAATAATCTACGGATTAGGGTTCCCTAAAAATATTCACTGATTTAATTCCAAGAGGGTCTATCATGTCAATGATATTAATACATCTTCTTAGGTCCTGTCATGTGTATARAAAAGTTTCTATCCCCGTGACAGAATTATCCTGATTTTGATTTCAAGTCTTGAAGAACCCAGTATAAAGGGAATTAAAAGAGGCAGGGCCCGCACAAAGTGGTGAGGAGCACAAAGCCACGAGCAGGTGCTGGCAGAGCAGCCTCAGAGGTGTGTGTGAGCTGCACTGTGTGTGTACACACRCTGTGCCACCCACCCAGGGCCACTGAAGGAGGCATCTCACGGAATTTTTGGCTGCAGGGGAGTGAAGCCGRGCCCTCGGTTTTGACTCATTTTTTAATGTTGAATTTGGGTTAAATTACCGTTTGACAAACATCCCAACAGCTGTGAGAGCGGCTCTGCAATGGGCTGCAGGGGCAGCCCCCATGGAGAATGGGCACTCCAGTCTGTGTCTGGCTGACAGGGCCCCTTTCCCTGCTCCTTGCTGTCTCCACACTGCAGTGTGGTGGCAATGCTGCCTGGCGTGGGGCGGGCAGCTGGTGAGACAGAGACGTTGGTTTTACACCAGAGCGGCTGAGGAAATCACAAGGGAAGGACAGTCACTGCCAGGTTCAGTTTTTCTTACACCTGTGTCCAATAGTCGCTTGTCTTTTTCTTTTCCTTTTTTTCTTTTTGCTCCCCTCAAACTTGCAGGTTTTCCACCTGTAGTCTCTGCACTCATCTTGTAGCCAATAGAAATTATTTTTGTGTTGTTTCTTGACTATGCTGTTAATTCTGTTTCTAATTAATTTTTATAACTTCTTTTGGCACTTAAAAAAGGGAGTGATGAAGACTTGTGCAGGAGTACAGATACTGGAGGGTTTCTGTGGACTGTGCAATAACCCTGAAAAATCTCCTCCTTTAAAATT
The DNA here is from genome assembly GCA_014549065.1 of Cardinalis cardinalis. Classification (NCBI taxonomy): domain Eukaryota; kingdom Metazoa; phylum Chordata; class Aves; order Passeriformes; family Cardinalidae; genus Cardinalis; species Cardinalis cardinalis. Next base: position 96,395 of record JACDOX010000395.1, on the reverse strand, counting down.
ATTTGAATGAGATACCCGGTTTCTGTCTGTTTTGATGCCAGATGAGAGCTGGTTAAATTAATTCTGATTTTCTGATGGTGGTCTCAGGAAGGAAAGAGAGGAAAAATGATAGCACTGAGATACTGAAAAGTTGGTCCGGAGGAGACTGTTTGGGTCAACAGCATATTTACATGGTGTGAGAGAGCAAAACCTGATATGCTCTGATCCATTTTTAGACGCTCTGTACTGTTCAGGAAGTCACAAGTCACATTAAAGTAAAAACTGCATGGAATTGAAAACAATTTTTAAAAACAGGTGTGCAAAAAGGAGATGGAGAAGCTTTTGTTCGTTAGTGGTCATATACAAGCTGTCACACATTTCCACAAGGACGTATTTGGGATGAATGTCACTCGTCATGAATCTAAGTGCAAATAACTGCTATTCCTGAATATATATTATGCACTTTAATGGAGAGCACATGAAAAAATTATGAGATAATGGATAAACATTAACACGTGCAGTTGGCATGTTGGTAATGTAAGGAAAGTGCTTCTGTGAAATTGTCTGTTAGTGAAGGATGCTACATGCTGAAGCTCAGCTGCTGGGAAGTTTAAAGGGAAAAGGTTCGGTTATTATCTATTTAAAATATATCCCAAAACTCACTTCTAGCAAACTGATGACTGCTTACTTGGCATCTCATATTCTTCAGCAGAACCAAAAGTTTTTCCCATGTTTACTTCCATTTTAGCTGTGATTATAAACCACTTCCAAAAAAATATTTATTAAGAGTCTGTTTATCAATRAATACCTATTAAGAGTGCTCCCCTAAGAAACTTATTCAGACGTGGTRCTTCCTCCTTTTGGGTGCAGTGGTGAGGGACCATCAGTAGATGACATAAAGATTMAAGGGAGAGAAAGGAAGCTGTAACTCATCCAGAATGACAGTAAAAATTAAAATCTTCAGGTTTGTCAAGCTCCCCCGTGTATTAGCTAATAAATATAACTGTGCTTTAGTTCTGTTCATCTTCTGATTTTACAGGCTTTGCAAATGTTTGTTTTCAGATTAATGTATAAATGTATGTGTAACTATGCATATGCTTAGCGTGGGGGCAGCCGGTGCCGTGCCCTGGCAGATAAATAGATATATAGCGATGTATATAAACATTTGGCCAATCCCCTAACAAACATTCAAATAAAATATACATGTCCCAGTGCATGAGTCTCCTCCTCCTCCTCCTCCTYCTCCTCCTCTTCCTCCTCCACCTCCTTTTCCTTCTCCTCCTCCTCCTCCTCCCTCTCCGCACAGTCTCTCCCCACCTCCCCCACCCCACTTCAAAGCTTGTGGTCCTTTCTCCATCCGTGTACTAAAAGGTTTCTTTGTGAGCTAGGCCATTTGTCCGTCATTGTTTGGGGCCCAAACGGTGGTAAAATACCCTGTCACCGATCTGGAGCACGGTGAATGGCAGCTTCTCTCCGGACAATTGGCGGCGGTGCCGAGAAATATTCCTGAGAGGATTATTTAACCTTTCAATTTAGGGGGCACAAAGCCCGGCTGATTAATGAACTTTCTGATGGGCGCCGATAAGCGGATCTATTTCTTTATTTCCTCCAAAAGTGATTCCTTCTCCTGTCCCATATTACTATAATCTTAAACATAAAATGTGGCAAATAGATTAAAAAACAGCACTAAAGAGTTTATCTGGCTAGCAAACTGAAGGAGCTAAATTAAAATTGGTAATGAAAGCAGTGGCTGAGCCCTGTATATGGTTTTTAAATGCGCTGTGTATTTTGAAGAGACTTATTCTCCAGCCTGCTTGGTAATGACTGCTTTGGGTGCGCGGTTCGGGTCCAGCTTCTGTTATCCCCCCAAAAAAATGAGTTGTGTTATCTGGATGACTGCAGACACATATGCATCCCCCTTTCTCACTGCATGGGCAGACAAGGTCGATAGCATTACAAGGTATTTGTGGCAGTGCTTGTTTCAGTTTTCAGAGCTGCCAGTTTTCAGCCAGATTTGAATTACAAAAGAAGAAGCTGGCATGAAAATTGAAAGGGTTTATCGGCTAGTCTGAAGCCTCATAGCACATTGCTTATTTATGCAGTCCATTTGCACCAGGAAATGTAAAAAGGAAATACATTTTAAAAATAAGGTCATAAAGACCCAGATATGTTTAAGATGGCAAATAAAATATAGATACCTATAATATCTTTCCAGGAAACGATTTCACTTAATGTTGCACATTACTTCGGAGGAGCATTTATGTTACTGTCATAAATTTGTGCGTTTGTGTCACCGTACAGATAGTCCCCAGGGATTAGGAACGAAGTGTTTGCTAACTTACTTTAAAATTAAAATGGAAGGGGAGATAGGTTTGTAGTTTGAGAGCCACATCAGGAACAGTTAGAGTTTAATGCGCCATCATTTTTAAATAAGGTTTTGCATTCCCTGTAAAATTAGCCATGGACGGCTAGAGAGATGCCACCACCTTTGGAGAAAATTGGGATGCCTTTTAAACCATGAAGATTTTGAGGCATTCAGGGATTGTATTGTTGTTATCCTCACTATCCTGCATTCATTCATTTTCGCTGTGAACTTGAGGGGGTTTTGTCCATTTCTTAGAGAAGACTTTTTGAATTAATATTTTAGGGTTTTCTCTTCTGCTTGTGACAGTATTAAAAGATTGCATTCATTTATTTTAAATATATAATACTGTACGTTTTGTCTCTTCCTTTCGCGTTTTCACACAGTCAATTGTAGATGCTATTTGCATCTCTTTAAAATGCATTGTAGAAATGTCTTATTTCTGTAGAAAGAGATCACTTCACAGTGCCCGTACTGTGGACTGGGCAAGTTAAATGTCTTCTTCTGGGAAAGGTTGTGGTTTCCCAGACTGTACAATCAAAAATTTAAATTTGATTAATTAACTGGTAATTTAATGTGTATCATGGCTTAAAA
>JACDOX010000395.1:73489-90989 GCA_014549065.1 Cardinalis cardinalis | reverse complement strand
AAAGGACTCCCATGCTGGAGGAACCCCCCTCATCTGCTCGTGCCCAGTTTTTGGTGTGGAGGCCCACAGGAGAGCAAGACCCCTGCAGAGCTGCTCCTCAAGGACCTTGTCTTTCCTGTAAAAATTTAGTGCTGAGACCTGGGTGCAAATTTTGCACCCAGAAATGCAAAATTTTCACCTTTAGAGCATGAATGATGGCCAAAACCGTAAGTCTTTTCATTGGAGGATGTCATTCTGTAGGTGGAGGTGTCAGGCTCTTTGATTTCAGCACAGGACATCTTGGAATGTGAAGGATGACGTGTCTGAAATGATTCCTGGGATTTGTACCTACATGCTGCCACCACGCTGCACTTGGCAACAGCTGAGCAGTGTGATGGTTGGTTCTCAGAAGATTCCATGCTGAGCTCTCCAGCAGGGTCCCGGTGGTGTGCTCTCCAGGGGCATTACCCTTGAAAACAGATTTAATACAGGCAAGGCTCTGCACACTGAGAGGGCAAAGATAGGTGTYGTTCACAGGGTCATTGCTGCTCCTCAGGAGCCCTGTGCAAGGCAGAGGGGATTTCTGGGGACACTGTCATGCTGAAATCTAACCACAATAATGATTGATCCACTAAACAAACCAGACAGATTTTTCCCCTAAGGGGACTACACAAGGGCTTGCATTTTGTTTGTTGTTTTTTATATCCTTGTCTCTTCTACGTACTTATGATAAAGGAATACCTGAAAAACTGACCCAGCTTAGTGTGTCACTTACACACTGCTGTTAGCTGGAGAGCTCTTGCTGTGAGACATGGATGAGAAATACACAGATTGCTTTATAGGTGGTCTTTTTTCCCTTTCCCTGTTTCCCCACCTTTTGTCACAAATCACTGTTGGATGTGTCACTCTTCTTAGTCTTCCCTCAGGCCCCTCCTGGTGCGTGGGTGTGAGCTAAAGGAACATGACTCTGAAACACACATTTAAACCCAGGGCTGGGGAGTTCACAATAAGGTGACACTGCAAGTGTGATCAGATTCACAAAGAACAGCACTGGAAGGTTCCTCTTGTTCCTGCCTATTTTACAAACACTGCTGTCATTCTTCTGGAGGCTCCGACTGAGAGCGCAGTGGCTCCCACAGCAGAGGAGCATGGCAACACACGTTTGAAGAAAAAAGCCATTCCTGCAATGAGCTTTGCCAAATGCTACAATTTTCTGTGAAAACAAGGCCACTTTTCCATGCCCCATTAGCCCCAGAGAGAAGGAAACACGCAGAGTTCAGTAAGGTGGCTCCTAAGCCCCACAGCTTTTGGGCAGGATTGCTGCATCCCTTGTCAGTCCTGGTGCCTGCCTGTGCCAGCACCCCCTAAAACAAAACACCTAAAAATAAACCCTAAAAATAAAACAAATTCTATCATAGATTCCTACTCAGCCTCTCTCCGAGATCTATGGCCTGAAAAAACATTGTTACAAAATTTAACTACAGGAACGCCTAACTCTATCGTGTCTGTGCTGTGGAATATGGGACTGGTGTCCCATTCCCTCTGTGGCCATGGCATTGTGCCTCCCCAGCTGTGTCTGACAGCCCCTGTGAGAGGCCAGGGGCTGGCACACAAGGAGGAGGGGACAGATAAATCAGCAGTTTGCATTCAGAGCTGAAATAACATGGCCAGGTGGACAGGATGCCAGCGATGCCCCTTCCCAACTCATTTGTGATGCTCAGCCTGAACCTCGCTCTACAGAATTACAGTAGCGCCAGCCTGTTGCTGCTTTTTCAAATTTAACATTCCAGCAGCAAGCAGGAGCATATTGATCTAAGCTTAATAAAATAATATTTATGTAATTTTAATTTATTTTTAATTCAGAGTATTGTCAGACCTAACTGTTGCCTGTTTCCATCTGCAGACCAAGCCAGGGCCCATCCAGGCGGCCGGCTCACCCTCGGAGCGCGCAGTTTCCATCTACTGCTACAACTGCTCCCGCCAGGGACACCTTGGATACGTGAGTCTGGGCTGCATCCCGGGGGCAAATCTATCCCTGAACGTGAGAGACAGCTGCTCACTGGGAAAAGTTAAACAGGTTTATTAAACCTTAACAAAAACACAGCAAAGGACTCCGTAAGGAAAAAGCTGCAGCGCTGGGAGCTGCCCMTTGTGCATTCCACRTGGCTGGCTCATCTTCAGGACGGATGCTCAGTCTTTTATACCCCTGGGGGCTGCWTCAGCCAGCCCTGGCCCCTCCCAGAGTCTGTCAGGCACCTCTGCTTTGCCATTTATCGGTGSAAACTGCTTTGTAACTGCAYTGGAGCTCAGGTGTTGCCATGCCCATCCCCTGAGCASCCCCAAGCTTTTCCATTCCCACCTGYCCCGTGCAAGGGACACCTGTGCAGCTTCTTTGTACCTGTCCTAGACAGCAACAAACARGGGGGAAAGGGAACTGTGGGGAGAACAGAGGACATCTCAACTACAGTAACATAACTGTACRTCACTAAAGCTTYTCTTACTATTCACACGATAGTTACCTTTTAGTTGCRAGAGCCAATCACCTCATTATCCATCTGTAACACACACTGTGTGGGGCTGGAGGGAAGAGCTGCAAGAGCCACACTGGTGTGTGTGGCACCAGAGGAGTGTGACCACACCTTGGTGGAGGCCAGTGAGTAAAGGGATCCCACCTATCTGATTTAGWGATAGGGAGGCAGGTAACAGTTGCTATCTCTCCTAGGGAGGTTCATTGATTTGAGACTGCCTGGGAGAGAGAATATTAATTGGAAAACAGTTGCTGGATACAGCTTTTTTYCCCCCTTTCRTTTTTTCCCACATTCAACATCATGTCAGGTTTTTCACCACACTCAGCCCAACTATTTGAGTGCTGTTTTGGGAATCTTCCATTTCTGCCTGCTTGTGATGATCCTTACTTGTAGTTTCCTGATTTAGGTCAACATCTGACCTAAGTTTGGCATTGTTCTTCTGTAAGGTGCAGCCTGGTAAAGGAGACATCATGAGCCTTAAGTGGCTTCAGTAAAACCAGGAGATGTGGCTGCACCTTCCAGGGTGTTTTGGTGATAGTTATCACCTTTTCCAGTGCCTATCATAGCAAGTTCTGCTCTGTACCTGCAATTACCAACACRGAACAAATAATAGGGTTTTTTTCTTTTATGGAATAAGTGCAAGAGCCAAGCCACAAATATTCTAGAAAATGAATGTTAATCATGCATTGGATGGGTTTAGCTTATTTTTTGCTGTGGCTTAGAAACAGCAAATTGCCAGCAAATTCCTCTGTCTCTCAAAGTTAAGGAAGATAATAAAGTATTTGTAGTAGTGTACAAGGAGCAGAAACAGCCTGAGCAAGGGTTGAATGAAAGGGGAGAAGCCAATAGCAACACGAGGGAACAGAGATACCAGATCTTCCCATGTGCACACTATTCGCAAAAACAGGCAAAACACTTGCAGGAAAAATGATTCTTCACTAAATTTCAGCCAAGCAAATGCCAAAAAGAAGCTGAGAAATTCAAAACTGCATGTGTGATCTGCTGTACCTCTGGAAGGGACAGAGTAGCAGGCAGGGACAGGGGCTGCCAGGATGGCACTGAGTGGCAGCAGCAGCACATGCAGGAAAGCTGCTGGTCCCATGGTGGACACATCAGGTGGGTGAGAGCTCCTCACAGCTCCTGGAGATTGCTGAGGCCCAGGTGCCACTAGAATGACTTCAAAGTGACAGAGAGTGGAGTTAGATCAGCTGTCAGGAAGGAATTGCTCCCTGGCAGGGTGGGCAGGCCCTGGCACAGGGTGCCCAGAGCAGCTGGGGCTGCCCCTGCATCCCTGGCAGTGCCCAAGGCCAGGCTGGACAGGGCTTGGAGCACCTGGGACAGTGGCAGGAAGGTGTTCCTGCCATGGCAGAGGTGGGATGAGATGATCTTTAAGGTCCCTACCAAGGCAAGCCATTGTGGGATYCTGTGTTTCTAGGATCTCAGCAGTATCTAAGAAGAGAAAGATGATGAAGCAAAGCACAGCAGGTAACAGGCAATTTACAAGGAGGATAAAGGAGAATAAAGCACCTGTCAATATCATGGTACTCAGATAAAAGGCAGAATCATAGGAAGTGTTCCTGTTAGCCTGTCTCAAGACATGGATAAAACTGCATGCACAGCACTGAAAAAACTTACATTCCTGCTCCAGGTGTTGGGGAAGTAGGCTGGCATGCACATGATGGCAGAGTCAGCCCCCTCCTCGCCTCAGCTGTCTGTTCAGTGCTCTCCTGCTCTCGGGAGGTTGCAGTTTGTTGCAGCCCTGAGACACATGAACAGTCTCTGTTTTGGCCGCACGTTTGAAGAATGAGTYGGAGCTCTTCAGTTCTCAGTCTCGGAGTTGTTTATTGTTCCTTATCTATAAAATYCTTTCTCCTGTGCAGCCAAGGTCTGCTCAGCAGGACMGTCMSAGGCACTCTGCCTGCCCCTGGGGCAGTGTTATCTTTTTATACYAAAMACTCYGTGTACAATATTTACAGTTACTCTCCAATACCCATCACCTATGTTAGACAGKGAGCTTCTACTCTAAACCAATCCAAAAGTGCCAACATCACCCAGAGGATGGAGGTAGAGAAGAACAAGAAGAAAGGTTGGACACACCCAAGTCCCTCCATCTTGTCCTCAAAACCCCCATTCTAAAAACCTTAAAATCTACTTTTTCACCTAGTGATAATTTTATTATTACACTACTTAAACTTCTGTGGCTCTCAGGCCTTCATACAAAGCTGGTAATTTGCTCCACAGGTCATAATCAAACCCACAGGTGTTGTGGGCTGTGTGCCAGGGTCTCTGAGCCCCCAGGCAGGGGTCCTGGCAACTCTGGACACCCAGAGGGATGTACTGAGTTCCGACATCCTGCTCTTCTTTTTCCCCTTTCATTAGAATCAGAAAACTCTAACCCTAACCCTGCAGTCTGATGTGTCCACAGCAGCCTGCTGCAGGATTTACCTGTGGTTYGTCCCTGAGAGGGACTGGCACACGGTGACAGTGGCACAGTGACACCCACCCTGGCTGTGGCCAGGCTCTGGCTGCCCGTGGCTGCTCCCCTCTCCCTCTGGGCTGCCAGCCCTGTGCAAGAGGCTCACCCCAAGGAGCCCAGGTGCCAGGCTGCCCTGCYGGGGCCCTGTGTGCCTCTGAGGGGCCAGGTGTGTTCACAGCAGATGTTGGGTCCTGCCTGGCAGCAGGACTGCCCTGTCCCTGTGCCCAATAGCTCTGCCAGCAGCTCTCCTGGTGTGTACCTGTCTGCACCTAGTCCTTGTGGCCTGTTCTGTGGGTGTTACAGGTGTGTGGTARCTGCAGGTGATTCCTTCCGTGTGCTCAGACAGCACCAGTGTCTCAGTGTGTGCAGGAGAATCACGAGCTGGTCATGGAAATGTTGCAAGGACAGAGCAGGACCTGCAGGCCTGGCCCATTTCACTCTAGGAAGTCCCCACCCAGCCAGCTCTAGTGACCTGGAATGTGTTTTGCAGGAGTGCTCAGAGAAGAGGATGCAGGGGAACATGTTCCCCACTTCTCCCTTCGTCTACTACTATGATGATGAGTGCGACATCAGGAGGAGAGCCAACAGGTTAAAAAGAAAGGTGGCAGGTACAGTGTGGTTTGGGAGATCCCTCCCACCTTCCAGTCCTGTGTTTGTTCCTTTCAGAAACATTGTGGGATTACTTTCATGTGTTGGGAAAAGCTGTGTGGATTTGAACAGGTAGCCTGGTGGTAGTAAAAGATTTGTGACTTTACTCATCCGTGTCTATCATGGAAATTGACTGTGTCAAAGTCACTCAGGGAGCATTGTCAGATGTTTTAATTCTGAAAAATCTGCTGACATTAAAAATACCATGGAATAGGAGGAAGAGGATTAAATCACAATTTCTTAAGATTCTAGGCTGATGACAGAAAAACCCACAGTGAAGAAATCTGCCAGAGATAAATTGTTGTCTAACTTCATACRTAACAGAGGAGAGGTGTGATGGCTCAGGTGCCCAGCTCTAGGGTTTTTAGGTACTGAAATAATCCTTTCTGCTTTCCAGACCTGCAGGAAGCTGGCCTCCTCCCGGAACAGCCTGAAACACCCTTGCAGGAGGAGCAGCTCGAGGTGCCCAGCCACAAGAAAAAGAGCAAACTCTGGAAAGAGCAGCAGGGGAAGCCCAGCAGGAGCAGTGAGCAGCAGAAGAAGATGAAGGTGAAGCGGGTGAAGAAGGCCCAGGAGGAGAGGCAGAGGAGGGGTGCTGGAATCCACGGAGACCCTGAGGATTTCCCTCGGGGGCACAAGCAGCAGGGCTGCAAGGGCAGCAGGGCCCAGCGCAGGGCCCTGCTCCAGGCACCCCCAGGCTGCAAGGCCCTGAGTGTGCAGCAGCCCCCTGAGGGTGCCAAAAGGAAGAAGAAATGGAAAAAGCAGAAAATTGCCAGTCCTGACAGCAGGGACAATCTATTCCTTATAAAACAGAGGAAGAAGAAGTCCAAGCAGAAATCCTGGTGATGGCAGGTAGCACTGGTATTCCCTGCTCTGGCTCTGCCTTCTCTTTASTCCTGTCCCTCTCTTAGCACATGAGCTGCAGTCTGTCCCTGACCCAGCATGCTGGGCACCAGCACTCACCCTGTCCATCTCCACAGCCACAGGGACCACTCCATCTCTGTGAGCCTCCCCACGGCTGGCAGCACCCAGAGCTCCTGCCAGGGGGGTCTAGAATATCCTGTACATTTATTTTCTTTGCTTGGGATGTGGGGGCACGCTGGGCTTGGCAGGCTTTGTTCATTCAGCAGTGAGGTGTGGCTGTGCTCTTGGAGCACAGCACCTTTGGGGCCAAAGCCAGGGAGGTTTGGGTCAGGGGTGGATGGGGTGGAAAGCAGGAAGGTGGGTACAAAGCACATCCACTCAGCCAGCAGTCCCCTCCAGAGTGCAGGAGGGCCCTGGGCACTTCCCTCCCCTGTAAGGGACAGCCAGGTCTCTGCTTTGTGCTCTGGGATGCAGCAGTCCCCATTATGGCATCAAAAACCATTTGCACACCGACAGTTTATTTACAGCACGAACAGGACGGGACACCTGGAAYCAGTTCCTTGAGTGGTTTATTTYCCACATCAGTCTCATAACATTGTTTTGACAATGGAGACAAAAAGATGTGACCATCTCACTGTTTCAACAGAATGCCAAAGAAACTTAATGTTACATGATAGCATAAGACAGTCTCAAAGTGGGTTTCAGCCAATCACATAGAGGATAAGCACATTGACAGTAGTTCTATCCAATAATCTGAAGCATACRTAATTCTGGTTAAAACAATAAYGGCTTATTCTCAACACAATAGCTTGTTCATAAAAGCCTAAGTACAGAGCTCTATTCATATTTAACCTTCTAAAATATACATTAAATAAACTTGTTGCAACTTAGAAGGCGAACTAACACAAGCTTATTGTTYTATTTCTCACGTCTGCACTACAGCCTAGAAATCTTTTTTCRCTGCTTTAGCATCTGTTCCCATAACTTCTGCTTAAGGCCTGCTTTCTTAGCCTTCCTAAGCCTCTGATTTTTATGGATTCCAAYGCCCCACCTCCCTCTCCAGAGCAGTGCCATCCATCCCTTGCCCTCCAGGCTCAGCTTTTGGGGATCCACCCTGTGCTGACCAGCTGGTCAGCAGAGCAGGAGTGAGCAGCTGGGCCTGGAACAGAGTTTACATCTCCCACTAAATCTGTCCTTGTTCCTTGTAAAGTGCTGGAGGAAAAAGGAGTGGAGTATGAAGAACATACTTGGTTCCAGTCACACTGTGCTAAAATTTAATTTTTTTTAAAGACAGTTATTTTTGTACACTGGAATTCAGCATGTTGTTTTAAGATTTGTAAGAGTAAAATGTTTTATCAAAGGACTAACACAAATAAAACTTTACGTGAGAAATATGAAGAGAATGGGTTTGTTCCTCATTTCCTTGCATTACAAACGTAATTAAAAACAGCATCATGTTCTCTTTCCTCCATCACCACTAGCAAGAGTAAAGGAAAAAAGTAATRTCTTTATACTCCAGTGTTGTGAAAATTACGTGTACCCTGCTGCTATGTGAGGTGCTCTGTGCTGTACCAGCCCCCAGTGAGCAGCTGAGGGTGACAGCACAGTGTCTCTGTGGTGCWGCTCCTCCCCTCCTGCAGCAGTCCTGTGTTAAATTAGAGACTCTTTATACCCTGCAAGGGTCTGGAAAGGGACCCAAGAAAAATGTGAGGGCTGTCATTATGGCACTGTTACCCCATCCCAGTACTCCCTAAATTCATCAGGTTTTTGTTTAGCAAACTCAGCAATGGGAAAACAGGTGTTCTGGTCACTGTGTCATCCTGTTTCAGAGGTATTTGTGATATACACCTGCATAGTATGTGCAAACCTGATGTCTAGCTTTGCTTCAGCATGGTCTTGGCAACAAAAATTAAGTTTTGCTTAACTTCATTTATTGCTTGATTGAAAAATCCCTGATGATACTGAGAAGAAAATCAGTTTTAKCCCTATTGAAAAAATACTAAGTTAATTCCACACCAAAAAGACTTGTTTATAACATGGAAACAGCTCTTTTCCCAGATGCTGTGTTGTACACCCCTTTTTGGTTTTGAGTTTTGTTTCCTTTGAGCAAAAATCACTTTGAGCCTGTAGCCAAACCAGCACAAGCCTGGCAGACAGGGAGGAGGGTTGTTTCCAGTGGCTGCTGTGGCCATCTGGCCACCTGGGTTCTCTGGAGGTGAGTGCRTTTCCTGCACCTCAGAGCGGTGCCTGTGCATGTCCCTGTGTGTTGTGTGGTGATTTCAGGGTTCACCCCAGAACCTCGGGTCCCTCCCATGATGGTTTCCTGCCAGGTGTTTGAGCCACCTCTCCTCTCCCCTCCCAGCACTGTCYGTCAGTCCTGGCATTCCAGAAGGGCCTCGAGTGATTAACAGATTCCAAAGATGCCCTCCAACCCTGGAGGACATTGAGCCATCCAGGTGTCCTTTGTGCCTTTGTCCCTCCCCTCCTGTACCTGGTTAGTGGCTCCCTACCCCTTCCCTGCCCCTCTCCCAGGCTTAGAAGGAGCAGCAGCCACAGGGCTGGGGAGTTGTGTTGGAGGAGCTGCTGCATTCAGAGGCCTGTGGGCCAGAATAAAGCTCTGCATCCAAACCCTGCATCAGAACCGACTCCTTTCCTTCACCATTGCCCTAAAGCTTCTCCACCAAGGTAAACCTGAGCTCCTCMAGGCTGGACTTGTCTCCATGTGCTCAGCTGCAGCATCCAGCTGGCCAAAGGTGTCTCTGGGGTAAAACAGCACAGTGCTGCTGTTTGGTTCAGCAGCAAGGGCCAGACAAGCCAAGGCACGTCCCGTCTGGCTATGTTGGTAATTATTCCAATGCCTGTGCAGTGCCAGAGGTGCAGCAGAGTTCAGGTCAGAGTTCATCCCAACTCCCCCCTGAGCCCCAGGTCCCTGCCAGCGTGGCAGTACCAGATCAGGGGAGCCCCAGCCTCTTTCTGTGCTGCTCAGAGGGCTCAGGCAGGAGTATTTTACCTAGGACACTGCTGTGGCTGTTCCAAACCAGCTGTGCACTGCTGGGCAGAGCCTGCCTGCCTTGGGAAGGTGGTGGCAGGGAGSTCAGGCACAGAGGCTCACACAGAGCTCAGAGAGACCCAGTCTGGCTGCTGTGGCTCCTGCCTGTCAGCACACCTCTGTCAGCACCTGCGTGGCCCTGTGGGGAGCTGCCTCTGGGTGTCCTGCAGGTACCCAGCCCCGCAGAGTTTTGCTCTGGGAGATACCTGCTGCTTCTGATTACAGGACAGCGAGTAAAAGATGGGGAAGCATGATTTTCAGGGCATGCAGAGGGAAAAAAGGCAAGCAGCACCCTGGAAGCAGGAGGGATCTGGGTGAGGGAGCATCCTCCAGGTCCCAGCCAGGACCCAGCTGGCAGGCAGCAGCGTTGGCTCTGTGAGAAAAGCAACAACGTCCTGCAGTGGCACATCCAGCCTGGGGCATGGACCAGGGGTGAGCTTGGGTCCTGGCAGGGAACAACGTCAGCTCCAGGACTGACCAGTGTCAGGCTGTGCAGAAATCTGCACCCAGAGGCACTCAGGGGAGAACTGGCAGGTCTGGAGAGTGCCACCAGCGAGGAAAGAGGGACAGGGACAGGGCTGGCTTGTTGCTGGAAAGCACCTGGGTTGGGTGGATCAGGTGTRACCTAAACTGGTGCCTGCAGCTCTGGCTGGCACCACTTGGAGCTAAGCAGGTGCTGTCCAGCTCCAGCTGTCACCAGTGCCACCCAGCATGCCCTGTAAGGCTCCTGTGGGCAGCTGATGGATCTCAGAGAGTTCAGCATGAGAATAAAGCAGCAGGAGATTGTTTATGTTCAGTGAGGGGGAGAGGACAAGGAAAATGGCAAAAAGGGCTGGATTTCCCAGCATCATCAATATCAGCACATCAGGGTCTGTGAAAGGGCAGTGCTGTGCTGGACTCCCACACCAGGCCTGGCAGACTGAGCTGCTTCCATGGAGCTCTGCTTTATTCCATACAACCACAGTGTGATGGTGTTCACAGGKGTCTCAGGTTGAGGGAAGGGACRAGGATCTGACTCCATGTTTCAGAAGGCTTGATTTATTACTTTATTATATATATTATATTAAAACTATACTAAAAGAATAGAAGAAAAAATKTCATCAGAAGGCTAGCTAAGAATAGAATAGAAAGAATGATAACAAAGGCTTGTGTCTCGGACAGAGTCCAAGCCAGCTGACTGTGATTGGCCATTMATTAGAAACAACCACACAAAACCAATCCCAGMTGCACCTGTTGCATTCCACAGCAGCAGATAATCACTGTTTACATTTTGTTCCTGAGGCYTCTCAGCTTCTCAGGAGGAAAAATCCTAAGGAAAGKATTTTTCATGAAAGATGTCTGCAACAGCACAGTTTTCCTCAGCCTGTCACTGCTCCCACCTGAGCTCCCCCTCCTTCAGAGAGCTGTCAGTCCTTACTCTAGAGATGCCTGGGACTGGAAAACATGCTCATCCCAGGAGAGGACGGTGTCTGGAGGTCACAGCTGATGTGCACTGGTGAGGCAGCAGGAGGAAACCTACATGGCGTGAATAAATAAAGGCTGCAGCTCAGAGCCAGCACTGCAGAGCAGACACAATGGAGGGATCAGGAGGTCAGAGTCTTGTTGGGTAATGGGGGCAGGTGTCCCAGGAGTGAAGAGGGGAGAAGGGAGTATTGGGTCCATTATTTGTTGCACAGAGAGGTTGAGGAAAGAAGGAGCGCTGTGATTTGAGGTGTCTGTGTCCATGGCACACCTGTGGGGAGGACCTGGATGTGTCTGTGACATAGCACAGGTCTGGCTCTTCCTTGAAGTGTTCCTTTCCCCAAAGTCTATCTCAAAACATCAGTCTTCTGTGTCCAGCTGCTGTTCAGCCTGCARGGACCATGAATAACCACCCACAGGTGTCCAGGGCCCGGCTGCAGCCAGCACCAGCAGCCCACGGTGCCAGGCTGGCCTCAYRTTGTCTTATATATTACAACAGTTCATTTGTTGTCTTACCAGCCAATGGAAAAAAAATTAACTGTATCCCTGCCAGAAGCAGCACRTGACCAAAACTTCACCTAAGTGGAAAGCACACGGATGTTGTCTTATATATTACAACAGTYCTWTTATCATTATRGTGCAAGGRTTYCATGTCCTCAGAGTTTCRTACCTCCTCAAYGTTTCTCCTGGGCAGCTCCTCTGAGCACTGACTGTTCCTGGTCCCAGCAGCAGCCATCTGGCCCCYCTCACTCCCAATCCACTCTTTTGTGCCACCAGTTCYTATTGGCTACAGGTGCTGCCTGTTATCATCCGGCCTGCTCCTAATCTTTAGTGATAGGGTCCAGCTGCACTGTTGGGGGATGAGATTACATTCTACATCACCTTCCTTTACCCATCCTGTGCTCTCCTGCAGCCTCAGTCCCCCTGCAGACCTTGTTCCAGCCCACGTGTCCCTGAGCAGCTGCTCGAGGGCACTGAGCAAACCTGGGCTCATCCCCAGCCCTGGGGGTGCCAGCAAGGGTGGGCACTGCCACACTGCCCCTTCCAGGTGGGACAGGAGYCACAAGGGCAGAGCAGGTCAGTGACAACCCGCTGTGCCACCACAGGGCACAGCAGCCAGTAATTGTACTTTTTTTGCATTGCAAAATGATTATTAGCGCCTCAGTTCATTATCAGAGCAAATTTAATTTTTCAATGTAAAGGAGGTGGTTGTATTTATAAAGGAAACACTGTTTATACAGCTGGAAAAAATTAATTCATGACAAATGTGAGGAAAACTAATAGTCTTTAACCAGGGCAATATTTGACTGTGTCTAATTGTGCTTTGCAGGGTTTGAAAAGTCCTGGCAGAAATTCTTGCAGAGGCATTTTGCACTTCTCCTGATGAAACTGCATTTAAACATTGGGTTTGTTTTTGTTTTTTTGGTTTTTTTTTTAATTAACCTTGTGCCAGTCTGGTCAAATCATAGAAATACTGTTGTGGAAAGCTGGTGTTCTCTGGTGTATTTGTGCACTGGCAGGGGCATTGTGTGCATTTGGGAAGGCCCAAATCCATCCAGACAGGAAACAAGGAAGAGGGAGCAGAGGCAGGGCCAAGGGCAGGAGGAGCTCGGGATGCCCATGCCCTGGAGCCTGCAGGCAGGGCTGCCCTCAGCCAGGACAGGACAGGACAGGAGGGCTCAGCAGGCACCAGGGGCTTGGGATGGGGCAGTGTCAAGGACGYGTGTTCTCCTCTCTCCACTGGCAAGAACACACAGACACTTGGAGCCGTGGGCTGATTGCACCTGGCCAGAGCGAGTCCAAAACAAGAGGGACAAGCCCAGCTGGGGTTTCAGTGCCTGGCTAGGTCAGAGCTCCAGGGGTTGTTTCTGCAGAGCTCTCCCCAGCCCAGCTGTGCCAGCCCCACCATGGCCCGGCTGTCTCTTTGTGGGACAGGCTGCAGCTCTCCCAGCCCGCAGCAGCAGCAGCCCCGCGCCCTCCGTGTGCCCAGCTCGGGGCTCAGACACAGCCGACGGGCACGGGCTGGCGAGCGCTGTCACCTGTGAGCCGACGGCCCTGGGGCAGCCCAGCACCTGCGCTGCCCCTGCCATGGCAAGGCAAACCAGAGCGCCCYGGTTCATGGAAGCCCCGGGCATTTCGGCCCCGGCTGTTTTCCCGGAGGGTGCGGGTATTGCAAAGGGGACATCGCCCCGGAGCGTCCTCCCCCTCCGGCCCTGCGGACAGTCCCAGCCTCTCGCCCTCCCGCCGCACTCGCCTCTCCCCAGGACAGCTTGGAAAGGCGCCATCTCCTCAACTCAGCTGCCAACTTGAACCCAATTTGCATTGGATAATTATTTTCAATTAAGTGATAACAATCGTGTTCTGAACAGAAATAATCTTGTCCAAAGGCCAAACAGTTTATCCGGTCTCGGAGATGAGGCTGCGGCTCCGTGCGGGGCCCGGCGGCGCCGTTATCGCCGCGGCTGCGGGGGCTCGGCCAGGGCGGCCCCGCGGGGCAGGGCTGCATCCGCTCCCCGGGGGCTCCTGCTGTCCGCCGGGGACGGGGCTCGGGGCGCCGCGAGGCGCTGCCGGGGACAGGAGCCGCTCCGGTGCGGGGGCTCAGCCCGCCCGGCCCCGGTGCCCCGCGGTCCCTCTCGGTGCCCCGCGGTCCCGCACACGGCGGGCGCGCACACGCACGGGCCSGGCCACCGGAGCCGCAGGCACTGGCCCCGCTGCTGCCGGGCCCCGCGCGCACACGGCGGGCTGAACCCCTGCTCCGCGTCCCCCGGCCGCTGCAGGAGCCCCCGGTGGGCCCGGGCATGCCCCGGCCCCCCGTGCCGAGCCGCGCGGGCCGTGCCGCCGTTCCTCGCTCCCCAAAGCACCGCCAGCCCCGGGGGGTGCCCGTGCCCGGGCAGGGTGAGCGTGGGCTGGGGACAGCCCTGCAGACCGTGCTGTCAGCCGTCCATCCGTGACTGTGCTGGGCACAGCCCGGCCAGCCGGACCTTCCTGTGCCCCCGAGGGGGACAGGACAAACAGCCCCTCTGACAGGAGCCAGGCTGCTTTGGCGCTGGAACTGGGGGGCTCTGGGCAGCTCCAGCRCAAGAGAGAGGGGCAGTGCGGGAGGCAGCTGCCCCCCCGAGGCTSCAGCTGCAGCGGGAGCTGGGCAGGGCTGCGGCAGAGGCCCGACTCCTCCAGCGTGGCCCATCCCGGGTGTTGCAGCGCGGTGTAATAGCCTGTTCCAGCTATCCCCGTTCCTTCCCCGGGTGTGTCAGCCACCTGTCCCGTCCCTTCCCTGACTCCTCCCAGCACTGTCCGTCAGTCCCGGCATTCCAGAAGGGCCTCGAGTGATTGACAGATTCCAAAGATGCCCTCCAMCCCTGGAGGACATTGAGCCATCCAGGTGTCCTTTGTGCCTTTGTCCCTCCCCTCCTGTACCTGGTTAGTGGCTCCCTACCCCTTCCCTGCCCCTCTCCCAGGCTTAGAAGGAGCAGCAGCCACAGGGCTGGGGAGTTGTGTTGGAGGAGCTGCTGCATTCAGAGGCCTGTGGGCCAGAATAAAGCTCTGCATCCAAACCCTGCATCAGAACCGACTCCTTTCCTTCACCATCGCCCTAAAGCTTCTCCACCAAGGTAAACCTGAGCTCCTCCAGGCTGGACTTGTCTCCATGYGCTCAGCTGCAGCATCCAGCTGGCCAAAGGTGTCTCTGGGGTAAAACACCGCAGCTGCCCTCTCTGGCCAAGCAGCAAGGCCAGATGAGCCCCGGCACGTTCCACCCTGCTAGACTGGTATTTAATTCCAGCACCCGGGGCAGCTCCTCGCCCCGCGGCCGTGCCCGGGGAGCCGGCCCGGGCCAGCGCGGGGCTCGCACCGATCCCACCCTGCCCTTCCCGGAGTTSCCCACCTGCCGCAGCCCAGACCAGTTGGGAAGATTGGGCTCCRGAGCTCCTGCAAGTGAAAAATAGCAAATCCAATATCTTTTTAGTGCTGTTTTTGTATTCAAATTAGACATAATCTCCATGAATAAAATTACTGTTCCCAAAGGGATCATGCCCAATTTAAATGTATAAAATGTCATTAAAAGGGCGCTGGCTTGCTATTAAAATTTAACTCCCGCAAACCCCCAATGTCATTTGTATTATAGTTTTACAATTAAGCCAGAGATGTTGGAAATAATAGTTTTGATGTACAATCTGGTAGCATACAGTAGGAGCACATTGTTCATCAGAAGCTCAGCCGGACCCATGGCTGGCAGCAGGGCCACCAGGCATGGCCCTGGGGACAGGGCACAGCTCTGGGGACAGGGGACAGCTCTGGGGACAGGGTACAGGGACAAGGCACAGCTCTGGGACAGGGCACAGCTCTGGGGACAGGGGACAACTCTGGGACAGGGAACAGGGACAGGGCACAGCTCTGGGACAGGGGACAACTCTGGGACAGGGGACAGCTCTGGGGACAGGGCACAGCTCTGGGGACAGGGGACAGCTCTGGGGACAGGGTACAGGGACAAGGCACAGCTCTGGGACAGGGGACAGCCTGGCCCTGGCTGGGCACAGCAGGCTGGGCACAGCTCCCTGTCCCTCCCTGCCACCCCCAGAGCCACTGAGGGAGGCTCTGCAGAGCTGTGGCTCTGCTGGGAGGATGAGGATGCATGAGGCTTCAGCCTCCTCTGCTTTGGGACCAGGCAGAGGATGTGGGTCCCTGTCCCCATCCCCAGCCCTGCCCTGGGTTTGCCCCAGCTCTGCCACACCAGAGCTGAGTGCCATGGGCTGCTGCTGAGGGGAGCTCAGCACTGCTCCCAAGGGCAGCAGAGACCCACAGGGACCGTCCTGGGGCTGCTCCAGCCTCACAGGCGTGGGCACCTGGGGACAGCACCTGTCTGCAGCTGTGGGGGCTGCCCTGCCATCCCAGGTGCGTGCTTGTGGGAGTCCACAGAATCAGAGGGTTTGGGAAAGCTGCAAAAAGCAGCCCAAGAGACAGCAGAACTGGGACTGGAGCTAAGCACCAGCCATGAGATTGGTCAGCAGGAAAATTATTTAAACTGTAGAAAAGCAAGGACAAATAGAGCAATGGTCTGTGTATTAATGCTTGTCYAGARTAACTCTCTAAGCTMCAGAAAAGTTTATCTAGTGAGATATTAGGAAGTTCTCAGCTTAATAATGGAGCTCTGTGCATTGTGTTTGAAGGCTCACAAGCAGGTATTGTATTTGAAATAAGCAAGCATTGTTTAACCAAAGGTACCTGTGCTTGTAGTGGTTGGATGGCACTGCTGTCAATATAGAATATATACTATACAGATAGAAATACTGTCAGTGTGCTTCTGCTTTGTGGGATTGGYCAAGAAGCTGATAAAGTGAGTTGTGACATTGAGTTCTGTGTCTGCTGCCTGGGGTGTGAGCTGCTGGCATCTCCCCATTGTCACAGCCATGGACTGAGGCTGATGGTGGAGAATCAAACAGCTCCAGGCAGTTCCCAGCAGCCCTGTCCCGTTCATGGTCTGTAAATAGCCCCGGGCTGGCGTCAGGTGCTCTCCGTTCAGGTGTGGCTCCAGAAGCAGTTGGGAGCAGCAGTAGGAGGAAGGGAGGCAGCAGGAAAACATCAGCCCTGTGCCTGGCTGTTATTTAATCTTTACCCCAGCCCCAGTTCAGCTGCTGGGAGCTGTGGGCTGTTCTCCCCTGGCAGGGGAGGGGGATCAGGGAATCAGATGCGCTGGGTGTTCTGACCGTGGCTGCTGAGCTTTCAGACACTCTGGATGTCCCTCAGTTACCAGGAGACCTGGCAAAGTCGGTTCCCTCTCTCCCTGTGGGTCCCTCAGTGTCATGTGCCACAGCCCAAAGGCAGCAGCAGGTGACCCAAGGAGGTGACAGCCACCAGAGCAATGGCCTGGCCTGGCCTGCCCCCAACCTGCACGGTTCTGCCCCAAACACTGGTGGTCTGCTCCCCTCAGCTGGGCAGGCTTCAATTTAAGAGGTGAGACAAAGATTCCTGAATGTTTCCTAAAGACCCCGAGGAGGCAGAGCCTGGTGCAGGCTGGCAGAGCTGAGCCTTGGGGGCACAGCCCTGACCCTGGGCACTGGAACTGGGCACTGCTGGCACAGGGGAGCTGCAGGGGAGCCTGGGCCATTCCTTGCAGCCACCCCAGGGCACGCCTGGAGCAGGGCATTGCTGCTCCCACGGCCCAGAGATGGCACCAATGTCATCAATGCAGAGTGACAGGGAGTCTGACTGGGTGATCAGAATCCCATTTTTATTGTGGGGTACAAACACCTTTATACTTTTTCAGGGGGCAGCACAGCAATGTGTACTGCAGTGAGTGGGTTACAGCCACAGTCACAAACTTACCCATACATCATCATCTCTGGCTTGCAGAGTTTGGTGGGATTTTCTTTTTCCAGTAAACCTGTCTGATTGAATCTTCTTGCAATCCAGGTGCAAGTTTCAAAGTTCTTTTGCTTTTGCCAGGGCATCCTGTTACCAAATCTGTGATGTTACCCAGGTCCAGAGTCCCTGCTCTGTCCT
>JACDOX010000395.1:43626-58717 GCA_014549065.1 Cardinalis cardinalis | reverse complement strand
AGTATAAAAAGATAACACTGCCCTGGGGCAGGCAGAGTGCCTGGGACTGTCCTGCTGAGCAGACCTGGGCAGGGCAGGAGAAAGAATTTTATAGATAAGGAACAAYAAACAACYTTGAGGCTGAGAAATGAAGAGCTCTGATTCCTTCTTTAACAGCCGGGCTGGAAAAATAGACTTTCTAACATTTTTCAAAGTCACTCTGACCAGCTAGGGACCCTGATACCCAGGGGCATGGTGATCTTGGCAGTTCACACAGCTTAGTGCTGTCTCTTGGAATGAGCAGAGGCAGACAGGGACACARTTGTGGGCAGGGGGAAGGTGCAGTTTGAGGTACAGGCACCAGAATATGGCTCCATGTGGGATTCATTCTGCTGCTCCAGGTGGGATTTCCCTTATCATGATGTACCATCAGCACGCTGTCAGATTATGCCAGCAGAATTGGTTTTATTTTTTAATAATTGCTTGAAAGTTTGTTTTGTGCTGCTGAGCTGGGTGTCATYCGGGCTGACACCTTATCTGCCCCTGATCAGTCTGGATTAGTGTCAGGAGCACCTGCTCTCCAGGGTGACACCTCCAGGCTCCTCCCGCTGGGCTTTTCCCGTTCCCCATGCCCGTGGTGGAGGCACCYCCAGACACTCCAGCAGCCTCCAAGCTCTGGGCCAGGGGCACAGAGAGACAGAGACCCCCGGACAGGGTTTATTTACAGAACAAAGTGCACAGTTCTGGCCACAGTCTGGTTTTATGCATTAAAAGCACCCGTAAATGGTCTCCTTTATTGTGATGTGGAGTCCCCCAGCCCTCCCTGGTCCCTGTTGAGGGGAGGTCATGGTGCTGACCCCCCCTCAGGGTCACCCTGGCTCTGGATAACCATCCCTTGTTTCCTGGTGGGGAAGATGAAACAGGAARGCCTTACAAATAKGATTGCCTGSCAAAAGATTTTGRGAATATGGAAACTATAAGYGAGATGGAAATGAAAGCAAGCTTTGGGATCCCTCAGTTACTGAACAACTGGAAAACAATGGCATGGCCAGCTGAAGGTGATCCCCTTTTGATGGAACAACACCCTCTGCYTGCAGACAGGCCCAAGGSTCAGAGCAGACCCCACAGCTTGGCAGAAGGGCCCAGAGAGGAGTTTGTAGGGTTTAAAATGTAACCCAGGATGGTAATGTAATGATTCTTATGGGCTGAATGGAAATGCTGTAGGATTTGTATCTTGTACTAGATTGGTTAGTGAGAATCAGAATATTCAGCACAGAAGATGATTTATTGTATCGTAACGGGAACCTCATCCTTTTACTCTCTCACCCTCTCATCCTCTCTCCCCCTCTCTTCTCCCAGTCCTGCTCCAGCTGTGGCTGCAGCTCCCAGCAGGGCCCTGCCCCCAGGCCCTTTGCAATGAACCCCAAACTCCATGACCTGGCCTCAGAGATCTCTCGTCCCCGTCCATCCCAACCATCCCACCGCCCGACACTCCTACAGTTTCCCATTTTAGGGGTTTCTGGGTACACCCACACACCTGTGTAAATGCCTGATTCTGTTTGCACCTTGTGGTTTGTTGCAGGCAGAGATGACTGTCCCAGCTCTGGGAAACTGAAAACCTTTCAAAGAGGGCTGGAAGAGAAGGAGAGGAGTGGGTGGTGGGACACTGCCACAGCTCTCTGCCCCCCAGGTGTGGCTGCCACTCCTCCACACTCCCATCCATCCATCCCTCCTGCTGCCAAGAGGGAAGGACGTGGGCAGAGCTGGGAATGCCACCCTCTCTGGTACTGCTGGAGTTTGACAAATGTCAGGGTGGGACAGAACAAACCGCCAGCTGTCCCTCTCTGGAGGAGAACCCAGCCACCCCAGGCACAGACGGCAGCCCTCCAGAGGATACAGGAGCCTCCACAGGTGGGGCAGCCCCTTGCAAAAAGCCAGAGAATGGGGTGGGTGTCTGCCAATCCCATCCCATCCCATTATCCCATCCCATCCCATCCCATTAGCCTATCCCATCCCAATCTGTGGTAATCCTCAAAATCAGAGGGTTTTGGGAAAGCTGCAAAAGGCAGCCTCAGAGACAGCAGAACTGGGATTGGAGCTAAGCACCAGCCATGAGATTGGTCAGCAGGAAAATTATTTAAACTGTAGAAAAGCAAGGACAAATAGAGCAATGGTCTGTGTATTAATGCTTGTCCAGAATAACTCTCTAAGCTACAGAAAAGTTTATCTAGTGAGATATTAGGAAGTTCTMAGSTTAATAATGGAGCTCTGTGCATTGTGTTTGAAGGCTCACAAGCAGGTATTGCATTTGAAATAAGCAAGCATTGTTTAACCAAAGGTACTGTGCTTATAGTGGTTGGATGGAACTGCTGTCAATACAGAATATATACTATACAGATAGAAATACTGTCAGTGTGCTTCTGCTCTGTGGGATTGGTCAAGAAGCTGATAAAGTGAGTTGTGACATTGAGTTCTGTGTCTGCTGCCTGGGGTGTGAGCTGCTGGCATCTCCCCATTGTCACAGCCATGGAGTGAGGCTGATGGTGGAGAATCAAACAGCTCCAGGCAGTTCCCAGCAGCCCTGTCCTGTTTGGGATTTGTACACAGACCCCAGCCAGCAATATCAGTGATCACTCTGGTAGCAGTAATGGCTAGGGGAGAGTTGCCCTGCATCACGGGAGGAATTGTGACACGTTTATCAGTAACTTTGATCCACAAGCATGGCTGGTTGCCTTGTGCTGGCCTGCCAGAAATAGTTCTGGATGTTTGTAACCTGGACTGAGCAGGAAGGGCTGGTGGCCGTGGTGGTGGGGAGGAAGGCAGTGTGCTCTGGGCATCCCGGCTGGCTGGGGAGTGCCCAGTTCCAGTGGGAATGAGCACTGGATGTGCTGTGAAAACCATGTCCCATGCATGAGGCATGGGACATGGGGTACGGGACAAGGGACATGAGGCATGGGGTATGGGGCATGGGATATGGGCATGGGACAAGGGACAAGGGACATGGGACATGAGGCCTGGTATATGGGACATGGGGTGTGGGATATAGGACATGGGATATGGGGCAGGGGACATGGGGTATGAGACATGGGATGTGGAGAATGAGGCATGGGACATTGGACATGGGGCATGGGATGTGGGACATGGGGTATGGGACATGGGCCATGGTGTGTGGGATATAGGACATGAGACATGGGATGTGGGGCATGGGGCTTGGGATGTGGCACATGGGGCATGGGACGTGGGACATGGGACGTGGGACATGGGGCATGGGACGTGGGGCATGGGACAGGTGCAGGGCCAGGACTTAGACCTGCCTTCTCTGGAGGAGGATGATGCAGCTGAGGAAGGATGGCTAGGACCCAGAGGGCACCACGGGTCCAGGGGGAGCTCACTGCTCTCCAGGAGTCCCCAGTGCTCACTCTGAGGATGCTGCTGCTGGTGGAGCTGCTGTGACACTGCAGGATGGTGGCCAAGCATCTGAGAGGTTCTTGGTGATGACAGGGACTGGCCTGGTGTATGAGCAGGTGTGTCAGACTCCCCAGGTGCACAAAGAAACAGACACGGGCTGGTAAATCAGCTGCCACAGGGACAGGAGCACAGGGCCCAGGTATCCATCCCAGAACTCCTTTGAGACAAGCACCTCCTGCACCTGAGACATCCTCCTGTGAAAAATGCATGTATTTTATGATTGKTTTTTTGCAAATATTCAAATTAATATTATATGTGTTGTGTTAGAAAGTAATGCTGTATTGATTCTCTTAAGTAGCGTGGTAAATATAGTTTTAGGTTATAACCTAAAACTATAAAATGTTAAAATAGAAACCATGCTATATAGAACACTCTTTTTAAAGAAAGGACTCACAGCAAGATAGCASCCACAGGACACCTGAATCTGTCAGAGAATTTATTGCTCCATTATCAGAAGAAACGAACTTCTTCCCACGTCAAGGGCGCTGTCAGGATTCAGAGGAAGAAGCTGACACTGCCCAGACAGAATCCTGTGTTTGAATGGAATTTCTGCATCATGGATGAGGTGTATGAATGTGCAACAGGCTGCTGCTTTTAAGGGTTAATCCTCTGTTAACGTGGGTCCTTTTTCGGGCTCCTGCTGCCTAGAAAAGGTACCCGGACTGCCCAAAACTCTTTGTTTCTATTGTCTCCTATTGTCCTAATCCAAATTGTCCAAATTATTATTACTCTAATTGTATTCCTATTTTTTATAACCATTTTAATACTATTAAACTTTTAAAATTTTAGAAACAAGTGATTGGTGTTTTTCACACTCCCATGAGGGATTCAGAGAGGAGCAGTGACCACGGATCATGAATTTCACAGGTGCTGTGTAAATATTACTTCATCAACAAAAGTAATACAAAGTACAGGGCATAAAATCATTACCAAGGTGAGGTTTTTATGATCCCTAGTGCAGCAACGATTTTTTCTGTACAGGCTGGTGTGGAGAGCACCACAGCAGTGAAGCCAGGCAGACACAGCCACACAAAATGCAGGGTTTATTTCCAGGTGCTTTGGAACAGACAGCTCCAGATCCCCCATGCAAAGCTCAGCTCTGAGCACAGTCCAGCATCAGCTCTCCAGGCTGTGGGGTGGAGAGGGCAGCTCAGGCCCCACGTGTTAATTCATGCTATCCCCAGGAATTTATTGCTGTGTTCAGGAAGACTCAGAAGGCTGCGAGGCAGCTGCAGGCTCCAGGCTCACACCAACTGACCATGGAATTTAAAGCTGCCACCGCCAAAAATGCTCCTTCAGAACTTCTTCACAAAGAAAGAATACAGAACTGATATTCCACATTAAAATCTTTATAAAAACACTTCAAGAGTCCAGTCAAGCGTTTATCTGCTCATATTAGTTCCTAGTTAGTCTCACTGCGCAAAGAGATGCTTTATTCCAAAACACTGCAACAATTCAAAAATGTGGATGTGCTACAGGAAACACAAAGTGAAAAAAAAGCCTTGTTTTTGAAATGTAAAACACTAGAAATGCAATGAAGATGAAACAGTGTTGCTTAAAAAAGCAACACAAGAAAATATTAAAGTACAAAATACTGCATTTTATTGATGTTTGGGAGAGTGTTTATGCAGCTCAGTGGTGTTAGTCCCCAGTACTGAAATTTAAAACAAAACACAGCATATCCCACTGCTTCAAAAAAGTGTTATTTTAATGCTTAAAAAAATCAGAGATCTGACCATTAAGTAAATCCTATAACAAAATATTAACATTTTAAAGGAATTAACCCACCCATCTCCTGTGTTTCTGCACCGCTCAGATGGTCAAGGTGCAAACAACACCTGCTGACAGGGCAGGTGCAGTGAATCCTCTGCCTCACCCAGGCAGAAGGACACACTACAGTCCTGACCCAGCCCCTCTCAGCTGAGCTGCATTTACCACCAGCAGAAATGCTCTGGAACTTTAAAACCTCACAATGCTGAGCACAGTGCGTGTGCACCTTTGATAGGCAAGAAAGGAGACTGCAGGCAGCGTTAAGTGACGGTGGCACCAAAGAAGAGGAACTTAAGAAGAGACTTCTACATGATTTATGGAGARGAAGATAAATTTCTGCTGCGTGTGTATAGCGCCATATTAAAAAAATTAAATTTCCATTAGYTTTTTTTAAATGTAAAGGGAAAAGTACTTTTATGACACTATCTGAAGTGGATTTGATGAGGACGTCTTACAGAACGTGAGCCAGCCRTGCCCTGGCAGCCAGCAGGGCCAGCCACATCCTGGGGGTGTCAGCAGCAGGGTCAGGAGGGATTGTCCTGCTGTGCTCTGGGGCAGCCTCACCTCAGGCGCTGGGGCAGTTTTGAGCACCATCATACCAAAGACACAAAGCTGTTAGAGGCTGCCCACAGGAGGCCAGGGGTTGGTGAGGGGTCTGGAGAGGAAGCTTTACGAGGAGCAGCTGAGGACACTTGGTTTGCTCAGCCTGGAGGAGAGGACACTGAGGTCAGACCTCACCAGGGCCTTCATCATCCTCCTGAAGAGCAGCAGAAGGCAGGTACAGAGCTCCTCACYCTCGTGACCTGTGACAGGACGCGAGAAAATGGCTGAGGGTGAATCAGGGGAGGTTCAGGTTGGCTATYRGGAAAGGTTTTTCACCCWGAGGGTGGTCTGGCACTGAACAAGATCCCCAGGGACAGGGTCACAACCCCAAAGCTGCCTGAGGTGAAGAAGTGTCAGGCACAAATGGGATGGTTGGGGYATCCCCTGCAAGGCCAGGAGCTGGACACAGTGATCCTGAGGGCTCTCTTCCAGCTGAGCATACTCTGTGAWTCTGTGCAATGTGGCAGAGGAGGACTGCTCCTGACCCAGGAGCCATTTGCTSCAAGGACAGACCCACAGCTGCCAAGGGAAGTCACTCAGTGCGCAGGGCAGGAAATTAAAGCCTGGAGATAAGAGAAAAAGACAACGTGCTCACACCATAAYGGGGACCAGATGGGCTCTGGGCATCTGGGAACAGCAAGATGCTGCCTTCCGTGGCCAAGAAAGCCATCACAAACTCCCTCTCCTTCAAAACAACAGACAAAGACAAGCTCTGCTCAAACTTCTGCGTATATAGAATTGTAACATAGGAGATACAAACTGGTTAAAATACTGCTAGGAATAGCACAAACAAGAGACAGTACTTCACTTACCACTTAATACTCGCTTCTACAGAAAAAAAAAACCAGCCAAATATCCAGATCTTGCTGTGTTAAAGTTGTATGTACACCTGGCAGTCCAAAAGTTAYTTGTCTGGGATTTAATTTAAGCACCCTGATTACACAGTGTCCTTTACTACAAAACAGCCAAACATACATTCATAATCCTAGAACTATCGTCATAATTAGCGTATTTTAAAGCATTATGTCAGACAGGTGCAGCCTAAGCCGTTTCTCTCTTTTAAAGGTAAGGGGTCTGCACCACCATCCTCACGTAATGCAGCAACTCATGTTACAGTAATCATTTAAATGCTTTCACTGTTACAAAATGCTTTAGAGAGAAGAAAAAAAAAACCAAAAAGAGAAAAGAAACCTGCACGTCAGTTTGCTGTTGTCAGACCGTGCTATTTCAGGAGACCCCCGTGCTGTCGCCCCTCTGCCCTGCAAAGGGGCTGGTGGCCGTGGGGTCCCATCCCCATCCCCGCCGCGGGGTCGCATCCCCATCCCGCCGCGCGGCTCCCGGCGGCGGCACCCGCGAGGTAGGTACCGGATATCCCCAAAGGCAGAGCCGAGCCGTGCCGAGCCGGGCGCGCCGCTGTCCTGCCCCGCCGGCAGCGAGGCTCTCCGCTCACAGCAAGCTGCTGGGCAGGTTGCTGCTCTGCCACCTCAGGCAGGTGGTCTTAGAGTGTTTGTACAGGTGGCTGGACTGGCTGAAGCGCTTGCCGCACTTGAGGCAGGCGTAGGGCTTCTCCCCCGTGTGCACGCGGATGTGCTTCTTGCAGTCCGTCAGCGTCAGGAAGGTCTTGCAGCAGATCTTGCAGGCGTACTTGCGCGCGCCCTCCACCACCAGCACGTTGTGCTCCGACAGAGCCTTCTTGCACTTGGACAGCACGTCGGCCGAGGCGCGCGTCAGCTGCGGCGGGCCCGGCTGCGACAGGTGCCCGCCCTCGAAGGACGCGCCGCCGTTCAGCATCAGCTGCGAGCCCGACGAGCTCTCCTGCAGCTGCGAGCCCCGCACGGAGGTCACCACGGGCATCTTGGGGGCGATGCGCCGGTAGCCAGGAAAGCCGCCCGCTCCGCCCCTCACGGAGCCCATCATGGCCCGCGACAGCGAGTGCAGGCCCAGCCCCGAGCGGGGGAAATCCATGCCAAACTGCTCCGCTGCTCGGTAGCCAGAGGTCTGCACGCACGGCAGGCCCATCACATCCTGCATGGGCCTCACAAAGTGGGAGTCCGTGGGCTCGCTGAACGGGTTCTCCACGTGCGAGACGGCGGCRGAGGAGTGGCCACCGGCAGGCCCCGACTCCGGGCTCATCAGGTACGGGGCGTCGCTGTCCATCCTGCAGTCACTGGTGGTGTTGGGAATGTTGTCGTCGTTGTTTTGGCTGCCGCCAAAGCCACCTCCCCTGCTTTTGTTCAAAAAATTCGAAATGCTGAAAGAGGACTTGTGTTCCAGGTTGTTGGACACCTCCATGATGTGGATGTCCCCCACCCTGTCRGTGCTGGACTGGGGGTCTGAGAAGCTGCGGTCGCTGCTCTCGGGACTCAGCTCGATCTTCTCTGCRCTCACCACCCCTCCTTCCACCTCCACGGACTCGCTGCCCTCTGCCTGGGAGGTGACATCGCTCACCTCATCCTGGGGCTCCGGGGAGCTCAGGGGCTCTGACTTCACCACCACCCTCATRTGCTCCTTCTCATTCAGGCTGACCTCCGGGTTTTCACACGGGAAGTTGCTCTTCTCAGCAGCAGCCTCCTGGTCGAAGCTGGTCTCCACCTGCGTGGCCTGGGATGCCATGGACATCTGGGAGATGTTCCCCCCGCCATTGTCTGACTGGCTGGGCACTTGAGCATCCTCCTGAGCACCGAAAGACTGGTCGAACATGATGGTGTTGTCCTCCTGGTTATCGGCCACCGCATCGGCCTTGGAGTTGTCCACCATCTTGAGCGAGTCGGGCGAGAAGAAATCCTCGCGGGAGTGCACGACGGGCTGCCCGCTCTCGGCGGCCCCGTCGGCGCCCGGCTCGTCCAGGGCGGGCCGGGCACGCTGGCGGGCGCGCTCCTCGGAGGACTGCTTGCGCTTGTGCAGGCGGCGCATGGGGAAGGCGGCGCGCTGCTCCAGCCCGCCGCGCAGCGCCGCGCCCGCCGCGCCCGCCGGCTCCTCGGCGCCCTGCGCCGAGCCCAGCGCCGAGCTGACGATGCTGAGCCCCAGCTGCTGCAGCATGAAGGAGCGCTGCAGCCGCGCGCTCTGCTCCTGCGCGCGCTCGCTGGGCGGCGACAGCGGCAGCGTCCGCGTCGTCAGGTAGTGCTTGCAGGCCTTGACCACCGAGTTGAGGTGCAGGTGCGAGGCGGCCAGCAGCACGTCCATGACGTTGCTCTCGCCCAGCATCAGCGTGGAGGTGTACATCATGTCGATGAGCGCGGCGAAGGCCTCGGCCGTCACCACCTCGCTGTCCAGCTGGATCATGTTCATGCTCTGGTCGCCCTCGGCCACGGTGAAGAGCGCGCGGAAGTGCGTGCTGCAGGCGGCCAGCACCGAGCGGTGCGCCTTGAAGTGCCGGTTGCCCACCACGATGACGCAGTCGCACAGCTGCCCGTGCAGCCGCTGGTAGTTGAGCTGCTGGAAGACCTGCTCAAAGTGCCCTGGGAAATCCATGGTCCTGCAAAGCACAAGAGGAGCGCGGTGAGGGCTGAGCAGAGCGATACTGTTAATCAAAGGTAACTCTGACAAAGGGGAGAGAGAATGATGCATCTGACTCCATTGGCAGAAGGCTAATTAATTACCTTGTTATACTACACTGCGTACATTTCATCTAAGCTGAATCTGCCACGCACTCACTCTTGCTCACAACTGCCCAGAACTGCCCTCATCTCTGATTTTCCCGTAACAGTCTGTAACAGACATCTTTTATGGAAAATCCTTTCCTTAGGATTTTTCCTCCTGAGAAGCTGAGAGGCCTCAGGAACAAAATGTAAACAGTGATTATCTGCTGCTGTGGAATGCAACAGGTGCAGCTGGGATTGGTCTCATGTGCTTGTTTCTAATTAATGGCCAATCACAGTCAGCTGGCTCAGACTCTCTGTCCGAGCCACAAGCCTTTGTCATCATTCCTTTCTATTCTATTCTTAGCCAGCCTTCTGATGAAATCCTTTCTTCCATTCTTTTAGTGTAGTTTTAATGTAATATATATCATAAAATAATAAATCAGCCTTCTGAAACATGGAGTCAGATCCTGGTCTCTTCCCTCATCCTAAGACCCCTGTGAACACGGTCACAACAGTCCAACACACACGCTCACACCTGGCCCTGACAGCCAAGGGAGCCAAGCATCCTCACTTTGGGTAAACCATCTCCATATTGCACTCTACTTCTGCACAACACAGGCACAGCAAGCGAGGTAAGAATTGTGTTTTCCTTCTTCTCTGCTTGTCTCACAGCTTCCCTCCGTTCAGAGGGCGTGTGAATACCACAGAGTGGGGCAGCAGTGCTCTCTCACTCGTGTCTATGAGCAGAGGGAGAGAGCTGGGACTGCCYAGCTGCACAAGGGAAGGCTGCAGGCTGACCTCACCACAGCCCCTCCAGCAATGAAGGGGCTGCAGCGAGGCTGGGRCAAGACAGAGAGTCTGCAGGGAAGGAAGAAGGGAGTGGGTTCAAACTGACAGGAGCAGAGCATGGATTGCTCCCCGGCAGGGTGGGCAGGCCCTGGCACAGGGTGCCCAGCTGCACCCCTGGCAGTGCCCAAGGCCTCGCTGGACACTGGGGCTGGGAGCACCTGGGGCAGTGGGAGGTGCCCCTGCTGTGGCAGGGGCTGGAACAAGACAAGGTGCCCTCCCAGCCCCAACTGCTGTTTGATCCTATGGCTGAGTCCTGGCTGGGCTGCAGTGAACCTGGCAACTAGCCCCCTTCACTTACTTCACAATCATCCTACTTTTTTTCCCCCTTGCAGCCGCCCAAGAAAACAAACTACTCAAACTCTAATAACTCTAATAGTTCATAAAAACATTGGACTTGTAAGCCAAAGATTGGAGACTAAACCCCTTCTTAGAGTTACCCCACTACCCCCATCTCAGGAAGAAAGGACTCAAACCCTCATCTCCAACTCCCAAAGCTGKCATTTTTGAAGACAAAAGGTGCCAGCTGAAAGGCAGACAAACAGTAGCTGGCCTGAGTGTACCTCCACCACATGGACACAGCAGCAAAGCCAGCAGCCTGGGGGACAAGGCAGAGCAGTGACAGCCCAGGTTCTGCCTCAGAGCTGACCTCAGCACCACAGAGCTGTGCTGGGCAGCGTGGGTGACCTCACAGCCGTGAGTAAAACACTCAATCCTGGCTCGTAAGGCAGTGTGATTACAGTGACRGCGTGCTGCCCCTCCGACACCCTGCTCACCGAGGGGGAATCCTCCACAGGAGCACCGGGGCTGCTGGTACAGCCCAGCACTGCCCAGTGACACAAGCAGCAGCAGGCAGCACGGYTCCTCCTCTAACTCTCATCAACCGAGCATCAGCCCTGCCTGGATTCATTCCAACACTACATGGTGACCCTCAGCAATACCCCGACTTTTCCCCATGAAAAAAGAGCAAAGTGTAAGACCTGGTGAGATCTGTGTGCCCAAGGCGYGCACACACACGTTCCTGTGCTCACGTTTATTCTCCAGCAGCAACGCCACAGCATCGAYGGGCACAGGACCATAAGGCAGCCCAAAAAAAGTCAGACGGCCAGAATCACACTTTTGAGGAGGGACCAAATGCAAGCCTGCTAATTCAGAAAGCCCATGCTCAGACATGGAGGGTTTTCTGCTTTTCCCTTCCTGCCCGTGCCTGTGTTTGCTGGGCAGCTGCTCGCCCCGCCCGGGACATCCCAGGGATCCCCCCGTGTGTCCTTGGATGGACTCAGAACAGGGAGAGCATCACCGGGTATCASCGGAATACTCCGCGCGGGGAAAACTCAGTAATGCAAAGCCGTTGAGAAGTGCGGCCGGTAACTGGCGGTGGATACCCGGTGTCTCCTGCTCACGGGCGCTCCTCCCCAGACTCTGCCTTGTTTTGCCCGGTTTATTCCCTTGCGCATCACCTGGAGCAGCCACGGTGCGCGCCCCTCCCAGAGCGGCACCTGCACCCAGAGAGGCACCTGCACCCAGCGCGGCATCAGCTCCGGGCACCGGGAGACTCCGCTCTGTCCCGCGCACGGGACATAAAGGGGACACCGGAGAGCCCCGGTCCCGCCCGACGCCGGGGGCACCGGTCTCCGCCTCAGCGCCGCCCCCCGCCCCGCTCACCTGCGGTGTCCGTGCGGGAAGGGCCGTGCGAGGCTCGGGCTTAGGCTCGGGCTTAGGCCTGGGCTCGGGCCTGGGACTGGGCTCGGCCCCGGCCCCGCTCCCGCCGCTCCGGCCCCGCCCGCCCCGCCCCGCCGCGCCGACACTGCGCGTCACTTCCGGCCGCTGCCGGCGCGGGCCCTGCTCACAGCCAATCGGCGGCCTCGTTCCTGCTACGCCGCGGCAGGGCCTCGTCTAGCCCAATCGGGGCTGAGCTTATTGCCACGACGGGAGGCGGTGGCGGAAGAGGCGGAGGAGAGGGGCCGGGACTGGTACCGGAACCGCGCCGAGCATCCGCGCCGAGCATCCGCGCCGCACCGCTCCGCCCAGCGCCTCGGCATGGCCGCCGCCACCTGGCGCTACCGCGGGGACCCCGAGGGCGGGCGGCCGGCGGCCCTCGGTGAGTGGGAGCGGGCCGGGGGCGCGGGGCGGGTCACGGGCCCCGCGGGCGGCCCCGGAGCTCACGGCTTCCTGTCCCGCAGTGCGGTTCGCCAACGGGAGGCTGGAGCGGCCCGAGTCGCTGCGCTTCACCGTGTACCGGAACCAGGACTCGGCGCACCCGCGGAAGAGGCACCGGCGGATCCTGGTGAGGCCGCGGGGGCTCCGGGACACCGGGCTCGGGAACGCTCCGATGCAGTGATTGTTGTGCATACTGAGGCCGTAGCCGGATGACGGGCTAAAAGTGACAAATGTCATTAGTGACCCCCGTGCGCTGCGGGGCCGGTGCAGACCGCGAGCGGCGGGAGCGGGGCCGGGCCCGGCCCGGGGAGCTCCCGGCTGCGATCCCACCGAGCAGCTCCTGCTGCGGAGGGCTGTGAGCCTGGCTTACCCTCCCGTTGGAGCGAGAAACTCCTCCCTGTGAGGGTGTGAGGCCCTGGCACAGGGTGCCCAGAGCAGCTGGGGCTGCCCCTGCACCCCTGGCAGTGCCCAAGGCCAGGCTGGACAYGGGGACAGGGGAAGGYGYCCCTGCCATGGCAAGGTGGCACTGGGCGGGCTTTAAGGGCTGTTATGACCCAGACCAGTGTGGGAGTGTGAGGATCTGTGCTGAGCTCTGMAGCAGATTTTGTTAAACAATCAAGAGTTTGGCCCTGCGTGTTGCACAGGGATGTGTTCCAGGTGCCTGGTGTCCCAGAGGAATGTCCCTGGACTGGCTGAGGGACACTGCAGGGGCAGCTGGCAGAGCAGGGACACGCTGAACCCTGGGGAGCTGCTGTCCAGCTCGTGGGGGGCACCTGAAAATGGAACCCAGCGTGTTCTGCTCTCGCTGGAAAATCTCCTCCTAAGGAGTCTTTGTTCAGCTCAAGTGCATCCCAAGGGGGTCTCTCAGTGAGGAGGGAGCTAAGCCTGCAATCAGAAGGTGCTTTCTGATTCTGCTTTGATCTTTACATCCGCTCCACTCGAAGAATAAATGACTTTTCAGCCCAAATCCTGGGGGGAGACTCACTGCAGCAGAGCAGAGAAACCACCACATTCTCATTCAGGGTACCTTGAGGTGGCTGGRGCGCTCCTGGCAGGGCTGGCTCTGGCTTTGCAGCTGCTGAATTCAGGCACTCGCCCATACTGGGGCTTGAATGAATCCTTGGAAACCACATTTTAAACTGAAATATTGGGGTGGGCCCTGCAGGGCCCTGTGCAGGTGTGCTGTGCTGATCCCTCTGCCTGGCACTGCAGAGCTCAGGCAGCTCCAGGGGGTTTCCCTTTGCCTGTTCCAAGGAGCTCTCCTGGTTTCCCTCTGCCCTTCCCAAGGATTTCTCTGCTTTCCCAGGTCTCGGAGACGGAGCGGCTCTGCTACGTGGGGCACAACTTTGGCAGCCAGGTCATGAAGTGCAACTCCCTGTGCAGGTATGGGGCAGGGGGAGGAGCACAGGGGCTGCTCACACACAGAGCTCCCTTCCCCCTTTCCCCGTTCCTCCTTCCCCCTTTCCCTTCCCTGTCTTAGGGCTCCCTCCCTGGGGCTCAGGGACTGGGAAGCTCTGGCTCTTGGTGCACASCTGGTGGGAGCTGTGCTGTGTAAATCAGACTGGTTTGAAAACCTGTCTGGGGTGAGGATATGGAGCAGTGCAGCAGCAGGATGGAGCTGTGTTACTGAGGATTTGGAATGGAGGAGCTGCCTTTATCAGCAGCTGAAGGGTCATTGCTGTGGGGCCCTTCCAGCTGAGGTGTTCTGCAGTTCTGCACAAGGACCTGGCTTCCCTCCTGCAGAGCCTCTCAAAAATGCCCACACCAGCCTCTGTGCTGCCYGAGCACTGACCCAGCAGGGGTGGATCCTCAGATGGAGCCGTGTCCATCTGTCCATCTGCAGTGAGATGCTGCAGCTGAAAAAGGAGCACCAAGGGTTTGTTTCTGCTCGGGTTTGGAGACATAAATGCAGTTTAGCAAATGTGTGTGGTGCAGCTGTGAATTCAGCGTTTGTGGGCAGATTTAAGTGCTCCTGCCTCTGAACACTGGTGAACAGGTGATTGTGAGGGCTGAAGTGGTGCTTGCCTGCACTTCTGGAGATGCTGAGCTCTGGGAGGAAATTTGGMCATTTGGCTGTTGTTCAAGCGATCAAGTCCTGGCATAGCAAAAAAGGGCAAAAGACAGTAGCAGAACCCTGGTACCTACACCTCACCTAATTAGGTTCTTTCAAGAGTTCTGCATTTACTCAGAGTATCAAGTCTTTCTGTTTTTATTTGTCCACATGCCTTGGAGATGGCCTGGTTTATCACAGCGCTGTATGTGAAGGCAGAAGAGCTGCTGGGGTGTGAGAAGACCTTGTAATCTGAATAATTTCCACTGCTCTGCCTCTCACTAATCACTGCCCCCGTTCTCCCCAGGTACTTTGTTGGAGTGCTGGACAAGAGCTCTGGGCAGATGGATGTCTACAAYGCCGAAATATTCAACATGCAGCCCCTGCTCTCAGGTGGGGGTGCAGCCAGTCACAGCTGCTGGGCTGCTCTGTCCTTCCCCTTCCTGCCTCCATCCTTGGCAGGCAGCAAGGACAAATCCTACACTTGAACATGTCAGGAGAGGGGAGCACAGGCTGGGGTCAGGGTGGGAGTCACCCACAGGGTGTCACTGCTCAAGTGCAGCCTTGTCTGGGTGTGTTCTGCTGAGGGAGGCCTGGCAGTCATCAGGAATTGGATCCCTGAATAACAAAAAAA
>JACDOX010000395.1:3240-20857 GCA_014549065.1 Cardinalis cardinalis | reverse complement strand
GGAAGGCAGCGCACAGAGCAGCTGTGGGGCAGGAAAGCAGGGCACTGGGAAGGCGTGGGGCAGGAAGGCAGCGCACAGAGCAGCTGTGGGGCGGGAAAGCAGGGCACTGGGAAGGCAGCGCACAGAGCAGCTGTGGGGCAGGAAAGCAGGGCACTGGGAAGGCAGCGCACAGAGCAGCTGTGGGCAGTGCTGGCGCAGCCGGCCCTGCCGCAGCACGTCCAGCTCTGCAGCAGCTCGCCTGCTCCCCGCGTGCCGGGCAGCGGCTGCGGCGGTCACAGGGGCCGGGGTGGCCAGGGCAGCCTGAGGCTGCCGCGCTCGCCCCCGCGCAGCGCCAGCRCCGGCCCCTCCAGCCCTGAGCAGGGACAGGCACCTGCAGGACTSAGCCCTGCGTGCTCCTGGTTTCGGAGGCCAGGCAGAGCTGCCAGGAGGCCTCTCCCAGTCTCTCCAGCCCACAGCTCCGTGCTGGACTGGCTGGGCCCCCTGTGCTCCAGGCACTGCTCCTGGCAGCCCTGCAGCTGCAGCAGCGAGACACCGACCTCCATCTGCASCTCTGGAGGTGAGGACAAGGTCACAGAGTCACAGAACCACCGAGGAGGGAAAACAGCTCCGAGGTCATCGAGCCCAGCCTCCGACCAAAGGTCGAGCTGGCCTCGGGCACAGCAGAGTGCCTCAGGCAGTCTGTCCCTAGCACCCCAGGGACAGCCACTCCAGCACCTCTCGGCGCAGCCCACTCCAAAGTCTCATCACTCAAAACTCCTCCGGATACACAACCTGAACCTCCCCAGTGCTGTAATTCAGGACATCCCTCTGGCTGCCCTGGATCGCCCAAACCCCTGCCAGGGGGCTCAGACACCCTGGCACAGAGMCCAAGACCCCTGTGCCTTTGATTATGACCCATGGAAAAAACTACCAACCTTATATGAGGATCTGCAAGCCACAAAAGTCTAAATAGAGTAATATTTAGTTTGTCACGGGGTGAAAAATAGATTTTTTGGGGTTTTTAGAATGGGGGTTCAGGGGGCAAGATGGAGGGATCTGGGTGTGTCCAGCCTTTCTCCTTCTTCTTCTTGGCCTCCATCTTCTGGGTGATGTTGGCACTTTTGGATTGGTTTAGAGTAGAAGCTCACTGTCTAACATAGGTGATGGGTATTGGGAAGTCACTGTAAATATTGTACATGTAGTGTTCAGTATAAAAAGATAACMCTGCCCTGGGGCAGGCAGAGTGCCTGGGACTGTCCTGCTGAGCAGACCTGGGCAGGGCAGGAGAAAGAATTTTATAGATAAGRWACAATAAACAACCTTGAGACCAAGAAATGAAGAGCTCTGACTCCTTCTTCAAGCGCCAGGCTGGGAAAAGAGACTCTCTAACCCACCTCGGGGTCACTGTGAGCAGCAGAAGTCCCTAGACCCCAGCACAGCTTGAGACTGCGTCCTCTCATCAGAAGGGCGACGCCTCAGCAGGGCTCACAGGACGTGCAAAGCCACGCTGGGTTCATGCCAGGGCAGGGCACAGCTGACCAGGGCTGCCCACACACGAACTCTGGCCCCCGTCACCCCCAGCCCCCTCAGGGCCAGCAAGGCCACCTGGACTGTCCTGGGCTTTCTGCCCTCTCAGGGCAGTCAGGACTATATCGCTCACCAGGGGCTTTGGCACAGACAAGCCCATCTGCCGGGCCTGCCGAGGACACGGCGCTCCTCGGGAAAGGACCATTCAGGAGAAGTCGTGCCTGACAATGCTCTCGGCTGCCCCAGCACACAAGGCCRTACCTGTAACAGCACTGCAACACCCTGCAGGGCCCTACAGCGGCTCCGAGGCCCTCCAGAGCCCCCGTAACTGCCTGSGTGACCTGAGGAGAGGTTTCAAACACATTGGGCCACACCTAATTTAACAAGTCATTAAGAGAATCTTCGAACCCATAAACACCAGGGGACATGGGCTGCACCACGGCACTGGCTGTTTGCCTGTGTACAAGATCCCTGCAAAGAGAACAATGGGTAGTAATAAATGAGACTTAAAAGCAACATAATTGGACAATATTTCTTCTTCAGAAGCTCCTTGGGAAAGGACCGGTTCTGTACCCAGCAGGAGAGGGACCAGGCAGCAGCAGTACCCACGGCCGAGCCTCCATTCCCAAGCCGCATGCAGACGCACTGGGCAACCCCGGCAGGGACAGGGCTCCGTGGCGCCACGTTCCTCATGGCCAGAGAGCGTCTGCCCCGGCGGGACACCGGGCGGGACACCGGGACGGAGCTCGGCGGGACACGGAGCCCCGCGCTGCCCCAGCCCCAGCCCTGTGCGGCAGCGGGGCGCTGAGCTGCGCGGCCTCGGGCAGCGGCACACACCGCAGGGAAAGCGGGCCGYACCGTTTGTTACCGAGCCGGTAACACCAACTCAGCTCCGCGCCAGCACAGACACCCCCCGGCGCTGGCCGTGCGCTGCGAGCGGCACCGCGGGCCGCCTCTGCGGGGAGCCGCACGGACCCAGCTCTTCGGGGCCGGCTGGGGCCCACCGGGGAGCACCTGCGACCGCACGAGGGGCACAGAGCCCGGCCCGGCCCCGTGCGGAGCGGAGCTCTCCCGGTCCCGTGCAGACCCCTCCGGGAACTGAGCCCTCCCGAACCGCCCTGGCGCGCTCCCCTCAGCTCCCTCAGGCCGTTCCCGCCCGCCTCCGCCCCGCCCTTAGGGGCGTGGTTAGAGGAYCACCGCAGTCTGATTGGCGGAAGCACGCGAAGGCGTGGCCTGTGTCATGATGGTTGACACCGCCGGGTCCTCTTACCCTCCGCCGGCCCCGCCCCGTGCGGTAGCGTGGTGGCGTCACACGGCGGCGCGGTGACGTCAGAGAGCGGCGCGAGGCCGCGCCGTGCCGGGCGCTCGTAGCGCCGCGATCGCGGTAACGGTGCGGGCCCGGTGCGGTCCCGGTGCGAGCCCGGTGTGCTCACTGTGTGCTCACTGTGTGCTCACTGTGTGCTCCGCTCCGCTCCGCTCCGCCATGGCAGCGCCGCCCGCAGGTGGGTCCCGTCCCGCGGCGGCCGCGCAGGCGCCGGGGCAGCGGCAGCCGCGGTTCGCTGGGCCCGGCCGCGCCGCAGCCGCCGTCGGGCTGACCTTGGGCCCCGGTGGCGGCGCTGGAGGGTGGCGGTGCGGCTCCGCGGGGCAGCGCACGGTGCCGGGGGGGCGGGAGCGGCCCCGGCAGGTGCGCGGGCAGCGCGGGGCTGCGGCCGCCGCGGCCCGGAGCGGGAGGCCCCGCCGGGAGGAGGCTCTCGGGACGCTGCTCCCGCACCGGCAGCGCGAGGGCTTCGCCGGGGACGGAGACGCTGCTGGCATCAGAGGCGGCGGCGGGAGCCTCGGAGAACAAATGGCTCTCCCGCTCCTCCCCCATCCTTTCTCTGCCTTTCTCCCCCTGCCCTTTTCTTCCCTCCCTGTTTTTCCCAGCTCCTTTCTCCCTCTCTCCGTCCYTTYCTTTTCCTTCTCCCTTCCTTTCTCCCCTCCTCATGCCAGGCAGGCCCCAAACACCCGTTAGATCCTGGCATCTCTTGTGTGCTGCTGGTGCTGGGGAGCATTTGGGGCTCGGGAACACCCACAGCCCCACACGGCTGTCACAGACCTTGCTGTGATCGAGGGTGGGATGTGGGCGCCTGCAGAAACATCTTTTCATAACTGTTAAATAAATAATCCCATTCTTCTGTCAAACAGGGCTTGCCAGGTAGAGATCCCTGCAGTCCTCCTTCAGACTGTCTGGCCAAGCTGCCTCTGTCCRTGTCCTTCAGGAGCCTGGGCCCCGCTGAATTCCACCTGTGACCCTTCTCAGCCGAGCGAGGACGTCGGGCACGGGGGCTGATGCAGAGGAGGCTGCATGGCAGTGAGCTGGGACTGATTGAATCTCTGCCCTGTGCCAGTGAGGTCACGCCTGTGTGGCACCTCTGCCTYCCTGTGGGTGGTGGTGAACCTGAGGCACGCCAAGTGTCCCCTGGTGTTTTGTGCCACAGGGAGAGGCAGAGTGTAAGGCTCAGGCTTTGTGATACCGCTGCACACGTTTGATGTAGTTTTGGTGTTTCATAGGTTTTTTGGCAGCCTCTCTGTTGTTCACACAGTGTTCTGTAGGCGTGAGGGCCAGCCTTTCGCAGCTGGAGTTGGTGGTTCCAGGGGATTTATTTCTGTGTAGGTTTGGAGCAGCACAGAAGGGAAGCAGCRCTGCTCTCTGTGGTTGCCTGGCTGTGGGCAGGCATGGCCCAGCCCCTGCCAGCGCTGGCTGTTTGCTGCTGCTCCCCGCGGGCCCCGGGGCGTTGCTGCAGGCTGCAGGGCTGATGCGGTAGCGACGGCTGCTGCTCTCACCTCTCACCGGCTGTTCCTGGCACGGAGCAGCGGCGCCATGGCTCTGGCAGCCCCCGAGGAGGCGCTGGGCTCCTCGGGCAAGCACTACGTGTGCGGGCTGTGCGCGGCCTTCACCAACATCGCGGTGACGTTCCCCATCCAGAAGGTGCTGTTCCGGCAGCAGCTGTACGGGCTGCGCGCGCGCGAGGCCGTGCGCCAGCTGCGCCGCGACGGGCTGCGCACGCTCTACCGCGGCATCCTGCCCCCGCTGCTGCAGAAGACCACCACGCTGGCCCTCATGTTCGGCCTCTACGAGGATTTCTCGGCGCTGCTGCTGAGCCACGCCCGCGCCCCCGAGCTGCTGACGCGCAGCGCGGCCGCCGCGCTGGCTGGCACCACCGAGGCCGTGCTGACGCCCTTCGAGCGCGTGCAGACGCTGCTGCAGGACTACAAGCACCACGACAAGTTCACAAACACTTACCAGGCTTTCAGGGTGCTGAGGGCCTACGGGGTGCGGGAGTACTACCGGGGATTGGTGCCCATTCTGCTGCGGAACGGGCCCAGCAACGTGCTCTTCTTCGGGCTGCGCGGGCCCATCAAGCAGTGCCTGCCCGAGGCCACCTCGCACAGCTCTCACCTGGTCAACGACTTCATCTGCGGGGGGCTGCTGGGCGCCCTGCTGGGCTTCCTCTTCTTCCCTGTGAACGTGGTAAAGACTCGCATGCAAGCTCAGATCGGTGGCGAGTTCCAGTCCTTCTCCAAAGTGTTAGTGAAGATCTGGCTGGAGCGCGACAGGAAGGTGATCCACCTGTTCCGAGGAGCCCACCTGAACTACCACCGCTCTGTGCTGTCCTGGGGGATCATCAACGCCACCTATGAGTTCCTGCTGAAGCTGCTGTGACCTGTCCTGCTTGCGGGGCACCAGCACTCAGCGTCCTCAGTCCCAGGGAGCAGTGCCTGTGCCTGTGACAGGTAATTCCTCCCAGCCTTCCGTATTTATGGGGTGAATGGTGATGCATTTAAACCTTGGTGCAATTATGATGAACTTCTTAAAGTATTCCTTTGCTGGCAGGTGAGTTTATCCATAACAGAGCTACCAGACAAACACAAGGGGTAAAAGAGGAAAGAGATGTAGTCTGTATCACTCCCAAAATTGCGCTATGCTCTGTGGTGGGATGCACTSCACTGCCCATGTTTAGAACATGAGAATCAAGGAGGAGCTGAAGAAAAACAATTCCATTGCCTGATCATCTTCCCAGTCTCGATTTTGGAA
The DNA here is from genome assembly GCA_014549065.1 of Cardinalis cardinalis. Lineage (NCBI taxonomy): Eukaryota > Metazoa > Chordata > Aves > Passeriformes > Cardinalidae > Cardinalis > Cardinalis cardinalis. The sequence continues at coordinate 15,276 of JACDOX010000395.1, read as the reverse complement.
CTGCATTTTCAGATGTTTTGGGGTCCTCATTACTTTGTGTGAAGTTCAAAGGACAGATACAGAAGGGGATGGCTGAAGTGCAGAGCTCCCAGCTGCACCTCAGCCCGCTGCAGGGTGCAGCCTGTGGTGACCATGACCTCCAGCCGTGGCACTGACCGTGTGACCTCAGCCCAGGCTGGATCTGTGTGTGTGTGTGCGTGTTTGTACGTGTGCCTTCCTGTCACAAGGGAAAAGTGGAGGGAATGGGACAGCAAACTCACTAAAGCTTTAAAGTGTCCTTCCTCGTTAAAAAACATGGGGTTTGTTCTGCTTTTTCTGGGGACTTTTTATTTTTTAATTGCTGCTTTTTCTGTTGCCTCCAGCTGCAGGATCAGGGAGGTGTCCCTGTGTGTAAGGACACTCCAGCTCCTGCAGCTGCTCAAGCACTTCACAGGCTTTTTGCACTGCCATGTCTTGTCTTTTCTCAGCTCCCTCTGTGGAGTTACCGATCACGAAGTGTTTGTACCCAAAACTCGGGGTTTTGCCTGCTTGGTGTGTTCTGTTAAAGGTTCTGCAACACAGGAGTGGCACAGGCAAGGTGAGATCCTGGGTGACCTGCTTCAGTGGAGGTCTGTAGATAGAGTGGAGATGAAAAGCCAAAGATGACCTTGGAAGCAGGGAGCAGGAAAGGTGGAGTGCTTGGAGACATGTTTCAGGACTTCTGTTGGCAAACATTGAAAGGGACTGACAGAAATCTTGTGTCTTAACAGATGTAGGAGTTGGGAGAGAGGAGAGTTGAGGCTTTAGATACAGGGACAGAAGAGTGAGCACAACCCTGAGCTAGATGAGGGTCCCAGCAAAAGTGTTTKAAGTCTCCCTGAGGGCTTCCTCTTTAATTAAACCTATACATTCACATATAAACCAAAACACTTTGGATGATGGGGAGCAGCAAAGCTTTCAGACACTGCTTTGAATTTAGTCTTTTCTTARGTTTTGGAGGGGCTATTGCTTTTCTGAATTTGAGTTTTCCATTTGCTAAAACTGTCTTCCGAAATTGATCCTAATCAGTGTGTTGTAATCATACAGTCCTGAGCTTCAGACAGCATGGGTGGGCACAAGCACGAGTTCCTGCATCCCAGTGGTGATTATCCATCTAAATAAAATGTTTACTGGATGTTTGTTACTGGCAGAATCTGATTTTTACCAGTGTACCTTCTTTTTGTAATCACTCCTTGATGGAATAAAAACAAAATCTGCATCCTGTTTCTCTGTGGAAGATGTTATGTGCTCCTGTAATGTCAGGGAAGCCAAAGTGTCGAGGGTGAGTTTGGCACAAGCCCAGCTACCCCAGCAAAAATGAAATAGTGGAGMCCTGGGTCTGAGGTTCAGAGTCAGTTTTGACTCTTCAAATGTCACTTACAGAAAAATTTCATGTAAAAGCACTACTGTGACATGCACACAGTATCTAAGCACTAGGAAGTGGTTTTCCTCTTAATTTTTAGGGGGCATGCAAGAGCCAGCATGGCTGATTTTAACATAAATAAAATACGTTTCAATTCAGTGAATTATTAAATGTTTATTATGCAAGCAAGAGAAACTGTCCACAAATAGTAAGTTACTGTACGGATGTAAGTACAATACTTCCAAAGCAGTTYTGTTACTTTATATACGGTATTAAAAGGCTACAGTTTTTACTAGGAAATCTCAGGTATTTCAAAATACTCTACATGCACAATTTGTTTCTGTATTAAAAACCTTATACTTAACTGAGGATATTTAGTGCTTTAGAAAATGCACCTTTGACTAAGATCAGCCAGTGAGAAGTTTCTGTTTCCTGCAGGTTAAAAACATGATGGGTCATTGACTTCTTCCTTTCTCTCCAACTTTTTAGGATCTTGTAAACTAAATTTTTTGAAACCTTTCATTTGGCAAGTGTATTTCTTTTTTCCCCAAGAGTTTATATGTCCTAGAGCAACAGACCCATGTATTACGATGTCAGAACCTTCTCCACATCAGTGCTACCCAAATTAAAACCACAACACAAACAAACAGAAACAAAGCCCACTAAATTAACCAAGATCCCTCCCGCCCTCCCCGAAAAAACTGATGTTTACATTCTAATTCTGGTGGTAGGCATCGAGCTGTCCTTACCCCAAGACTCCACGAGTGCAAACAATGTGTGTGTGGGCACCGCTGTGCTTGTCCTCTATCCCCATGGCGCGGCGGTGCCGTCCCGGCGCGGGCACTGCGCGCACGCCGGCAGCGGGGAGCCCACGGGGTGGAACCACCACCACAAGGCTCRCAGAGCTCCGGCCCCGCCAGACGCGCTGTGAATGCATCCCGAGCTGCCGCCCCTCGGTCAGCGCAGTCCTTCCTCCCCCGGAAATGGTTCCTTACAGTTGTTTCACAGTTTTGTACACTTCTCGAGGTCGAGCGTTCAACACAACTACAAGATAAACTTTTTTTTTGTTTGACTACCTAGAAATAACCCAAAGCTCACTAACACATAATTTCATTGTTTCAGTAATGCTACTGAGAGAGAACTGAAAACACTTGCACCACCACATGACTGTGAGGCATGTCAGCTGTWAGCCACTGAGAAGTGACCTTCACAGGTAAAACATGGTAAAGCCTTCATGGAAAACTTCCAAGTTTGTTGAAAAGGAGTAATCAATCAAATGACCAAAATCTAAGACTACCTACTTACTCTAATTCAAACTTATTACAAATGTCATCAGAAAAACTAAGTAACATTTCTACAGCATACATGTACAGATTCTGTCATTTTATGCATCTGCTGGACACGCTACAAAAGCATCAAGGTGACCAAACCCCTCCACCAGGTGACTGCCAGTCCARAGCCAGGCAGGGCCTGCCAGCCAATCACAGGTGCTATCAAGGAGTGGTGGTGACACATCTGTCACTTCCAGGTCATGGTTCCTCTGTACAGAAAGGTGAGTGTCCAAAGCTCAGCACAATACTGGTGTAAAACACAGCGTATCATGAGGTAGAATTAAAAAGGTAACACTCAGTGCATATTCACAGGCATAGCATTACAGTCACTAGGGATCCACCAGTCTGAGGAGGTTCTGACAGGAAAACAAAAACAGCCTTGGAAACACACAGACAGAGCCACCCAAGAACTGCCTCGGTCCTGTGGGTGCTCCTTCACCTCCAAAACAAACACTGTGTAAGCCCGTGAGAACCCCAAGGTTCTCTCAAGTGTCCCTGTAGTCCCTTCCATGATGTGTAATAAAACATTAAATAAGGTGAGAAACAGCAGCCTGGCAGTGGGACAGCAAATGCCTGGGGAAAAGCTGCTGTAGTCCTGGGCAGGACCTGGGTGTTTTTCCCCAAACAGCTTGGYCCATACAAACTCCTTGTAGCTCCTCCTTGGCATGAAAAGCCTGCACGCTGCACTCCCAGGTGCTGAACCACAGCCAAGGGAACGCCCCGAGGGCTTCCACAACCCGGCAGACCCACCGGCCCCACTGCAGGCTCGGGCCAGCAGAAGGGATGTTTGCCCTCAGATTACCCTACACACAAAACTGAAAGGCTTTGCATTACCAAAGAAATCCTCCAGAAGAGGAAACTTGGGATTTTCTTCTCTCTAATGCAAAGGAGGCTTTAGTTTCAATGATTTCTGCACCAACACCAGGGTATACTACCCACATAAATACAAAGCTACAGGAGGGTCCTCGGGGTCCTTACCTTTCCAGCTCTCTCACGTCCATAAATGTTGTCTTTATCCCCAAAAACGTTTTGCAAAAGGCTTTGTAAGAGTCAGCTTTGAACAAGTGTGCTCTGCTGAGCCAGAGAGTGTACCTGAACACCAGCAGGTGACAGTCCCTTCAGGTGAAGTTCCCTGCTGAACTGAGTGTGTGACTAGTCTGCAAAACCTCAGTGAAACACTAAAAAACCTCATCTTGGAACATGTAAGTGATGAGAACGTTACTAACTCATATGGATGTACAACACCTGTGCATTTACAAGGTTAGCTCTAWTAACTCAAGGTCTGAAATCTGGCATTCATACTCTGGGTGTGACCACAGGATCCCCTGAGCTGGAAGGGACCCAAGGATCACCCAGTGCCACCCCTGCCCTGCCCAGAGCCCCAACAAGCCCACCCTGGGCATCCCTGGGCTGCTGTCCAAGCTCTGCTGGAGCTCTGGCAGCCTCGGGGCCGTGCCCAYTCCCTGGGCAGCCTGGGCAGCGCCAGCACCCTCTGGGGGAAGCAGAACCTGTCCTGATCTCCATCCCAAGTCCCCCAGTCCCAGCCCCAGCCGTGCCCTGCTCCTGTCCCTTGTCACAGCAGTGGAGATCAGTACCTGCCCCTTCACTGCCCCAGCACCACAAGATCTCATCTCAGACTCCTCCAAGCTGAACAAATCTCAGCTGCTCCCCATACATCTTGCCYGCCAGGGTGAGCAGTACAATGTTCCACACCTGATGACAAGCCTGGTTAGATCCAGGTAGATCCCACTGTTGGCAGGTTTGCTTTTAATCCCCTCCCAAACTGACAGCACGTGTGAGGAAAGGTCACCTGGCGATACCAGGGACACATCCAAAYGAATTTCCCCACAGACAAGAGTGCAGCCAGGTGTGTGTGGGAAAACAGCCAGGCRGGAAATACCCAACATCAGCAAAAAGCCATCATGATTCAGATGTGGAAAGCCCCCTGCAACAGACACCTGGCCGAGGAGTGGGCTCAAGGGGAGCCTGCCTGTGCAGGGGTGGGCCTGGGTGACCTCCAGCAGTCCTGCCAGCCTAAGCCACACCGTGACTCATTTTTCTAGCCAATGACAACCACATTAACATAGAAATGAAAGCAAAATTCCTTTTTTTTTTCTTTTTTTTTTTTTTGGTGAGAGTAACTAACCGTGTTGCTTACGTAGACAAGCAGTCCATTATCTACTAATCACCACAGAGTTGCTTCAGTGACAGAGGAGGAAGCAGAGATGAGGCAGTCCAGCTCCTGTGGGACAGGAGATACCTGGGCACYCTGCCCCTCTGTGCTGCTCCAGAGAGCCCACTGGAGTTGTGCTGAAGGCAACAATCAAGAACCAGGGTACAAACACAGCAGGACAGCAGCCCAATGGCACAGGATCAGCAGGAACAGAGGTCTGCTGGCAGGGCTGTGGGCTCACAGACGCAGGACCAAGATCCACGCGGTGCTCGCCTGAAAAATCCTTCCAGGTCACATCCCGAGGGCACGGCAGCCGTGACTCCTCTGGTCTCTGAGGCTTTGGAGAGAGCACACTTCCACTCAGCTGTAGGAAAACCCTCCAAGGTCCACCCACGGGGGCCGCTGCCGTGCCTAGAACTTTGGCTGGTAGAGGGAGACGCGTCCGCTAAGGCACCCCGAGGCGATCTGACAGTGCGTGGGCGAGAACTTGGTGGTGAGCACCACGTCGTTGTGGGAGTAGAGCGAGCGGATCTCGCGCAGCGGGCTGGCCTCCCGCGGCAGGCAGTCCACCAGCTCGCTGCAGTGCGCGTCGAAGCCCAGCAGGCGGATGCCGAAGCCGTGCGGCGACGAGATCATGCGGCCGTCGGGGCTGAAGCAGAGCTCCTTGATGTAGCCCCGGCCCACGTTGGCCTCCTCGATGCAGTGCGTCAGGCGCAGCGAGCAGCGCGGCGACACGGGCCGCACCGGGGCTCCTTCCTGGAATTCATAGACACAAGTCCACTAAAGGGAGAGGCAGAGAAAGGGACACTGAAAGAGAAGTAAAGCACTGCAAACACACATTCCCTCCCCCTGCACCTCTACAGGCGACAGCAGCTCACATGAACAGGAGGGACATGCTCCTGCTGGCCTGCTCCCACTGCCTCGGCATCTCCCTCCCTGTGAGCTACCCAACCAAAGCAGCTGCCCAGCGCTAAAGCTGCTGTTCTGATTAAATGGGTGCCAGATATAATCTTTCCAATCTAGGTTTCATCTGCAGAGAGCAAAGCCTAATCCTTTGGCCAGGCACCTGCTCTAATTTAGTAAATATTTAAATTAAGTCTCTAAAGTCAGATTCAGCTGACTGTACCACAGAGCAGATCAGTAGCATTTTATGCCTTTGACTTCAAAAGGAATGGAATCTTGAAGCAAGTGGGTAACAGACTTTTGAAGGAAGGTTATGAACAGCTCTGCAGCCAGTTTATTATTTGTGAGACACATTAAGGATCCCTGTCACCTCATTATTTAATATCAGAACAAATGTAAAATAAAAATCAATGACAAAGTTTATATTGTGCTGATTCCACTTCAGCCCCAAGACAAGCATTCCTAGCTCTGTTTCATGCATCCTTCTGAATTAACCACAACAGGAAAAGTACCAATGAATATTAATAAAACAGAGTAAGGCAGACTCTAGGACTAAGAAATTATAACTCAGTCAATCATCAGTACCAACTGACCCAATGTAACATTTTGCATGTCACAGAAATTCTGTGTTGTACATCAGTTTGATTGTTGCAGAGACAGCATTAAAATTTACAACCAACCTGCTAAGCTTCCACTCGGTCCTCTACACTTGTGTAAAGGGTTACCTTTACAAAGAGTGACCTTCTTCAACAACAACAATAAAAAAATCCCATATAACTGCACAGGGACAAAAAAAAATCCCACCAAAACCAAATGAACCTCAATTTACATCAGCGATCAAGTTAACTAAAACTTTTATTATTGGTCCAGTACTATTGTCTACTGTTGGTCAAGTTAGAGGAGCAGAATCTGCAGCTTGCAGCTGAACTGTAGCTGGTCTTATGACTTCCTGCTTCAAGGAAAAGGCTTGAAGCAGGTTCTAGCAGGAAGATCATTTAAGACAAAAACCCGAAAGCACATATTTGAAAGAAGAGCACGAGGCAATGAGTTACCTCCTGGTCATCTGTGTTGCTGGAGCAGCGCAGCAGCGTGGCCCAGCCCTTGGGGTGCAGCTGCAGCGACGTGATGCAGTTACCACGGTCTCTCTCTCCAGGAACCTCTGGTGTTAACACCTCAAGGCTATTCCTAGGTGATCCCCCTGCAAGGGAATTACCTGTGAGTCTTAGTGAAATGCACACAGTGACCTCCAGCTCTCTCASCAGTCCTGCTGCTGGAATGGGGGCACACCTGTGGCAGCTGCCAGGACAGAACGCACTGTCAGGACAGGGAGACTCAGAGGGTCACAGGAACCCTGAGCCAACACCCATGGGCTCAGTCCCCACTTCAAACAGCTTCTTTTTGTGAAATTGGAGTGCCAAGACCTGCACTGAACCCACCACACTGACAACTACACTAACCTTCCACACTCATGCTCCTCATTGGTATTACAGCAAAATCTAAGAGTGAGGCTCTTACAAGATTTGCTGATTCTCAGACTTGTATGAGGTGCCCTCCACATTCCTCCCAACACTTGCTCAGCTTGCAGCTTTTCTCCCTTCCTCCCCTCACCCTCAGGTACATCACTCCCTGGCATCCAGGTAAGACTCCTCTCACCAGTATGTTTCAGCATCTCACAACCACAATAGCTAAAGATTAACATTACATTCTTTCAATTTACAAGGGATGCACAAAGTATTCACCCATTTGCCAAATTCATGCTGATTCTCTGGATTTTTCCCTGAAAGAACACTCAYAGAAACTTTGTTCATCGAAAAACACAAGGAAAAGGGAGCACCTCCACGAAACAACAACACACTAACATAAAAYACAGATCTTGTTACTTTTACCAGATTTCTCAGACATAAAACCTGATTAGATCCCCAGACTTTGGTGTGCACTGAGATTTTATTGGTTTAGTAAAAGTCTCAGCAGCACCATTCTTTAAAAACCACAGSATAAAAAAGCAGGTTTTTGTACCCTGGCCTCTTTTGGATCGAGTAAATCAAAGTCCAGGGTTTATTTTAATTKATATTTTTGCTTAGTGATCTGTTCCTACCTTCTCGCTGGGAGGGCCGTGACAAGGTTTTCTCAGAGGGCGGCCCTGAGCTGTTCTGGTGGCAGGGTGAGCCCACAGCTCGAGGGCCAGAGGAGCCTGACGACGTTATATCTGCAAACACACACACACAGGTGAGCCCACAGGTGTGCCAGCACAGGTGGGCTGCTGCCCAGGAGCACCCCACAGCACACGCCCTGCCGTGCCTCCCCAGCACTCACCTGAGCTTGACGTGGTCCTCCTGGCCCGTAAAATAGGGTAGCTGCCAACCTCTAAAGACTTGTTTAGGTCAAGGTCGTGCAAAATCAGAAGGTAACCAGAGGAGGTGGAGATSAGCATTTTGGAACAGTCTGGTGTCAGCCTCATCCGCATCAGAAAACGGGTGTGAAAAAACTTCTTGTGGGGACATCCATCCTCTGTGCACCTGGAGAGCAAGACAAGCACAGGAGGGGCTGTGGGCAGCTGCAGCTCCGGGCCCTGACTGTCCACAAGGGTCCAGGAGGTGCCCACCATCATTCATTTTGTTTACCCCAAAACCCTTTTTTAAAGCACTGTCTTTATCCTACTTTTTAATGGAATAGGTGAACTCACATCTTCCCACAACTACAGCAATGAGGAGAGAACCTTCTCTGGAAGGAAGAACTATATYCTGGGACATGGCACGAGAAGCTCCTTTCTAGCCATTTACTATTGCCAGAGAGGCAATGCAAGCCCTTTGTGAAAAATGCGTATTTTATGATTGGCTTTTTGCAAATATTAAAGTGAATATTATCTGTGTTACATTAGAAAGTAATGCTGTATTAATTTTCTTAAGCAGTGTGGTAAATATAGTTTTAGGTTATAACGTAAGGTTAAAATAAGAACTGTGCTATGTAAGATACTTTTCTAGAGAAAGGACTGGCACTGAGATAGCAGCCACGGGACACCTGAGTCTTTCAGAGAAAGAGAATTTATTGCTCCATTATCAGGAGAAATGAACCTTCCCTGCCTTGCTCAGCCCTGGAGACGCCGCCAGGATTCAGAGGAAGAAGCTGACASTGCCCAGACAGAATCCTGTGTCTGAATGGAATTTCTGCATCATGGATGAGGTGTATGAATATGCAACAGGCTGTTGTTTTTAAGGGTTAATCCTCTGTTAACGTGGGTCCTTTTTTGGGCTTATTTTGCCCAGAAAAGTTATGTGGACTGTCCCTAACTCTTTGTTTCTATTGTCTCATATTGTCCTAATCCAAATTGTCCAAATTATTTTTACTCTAGTTATATTACTATATTAATAACCATTTTATCACTATTAAACTTTTAAAATTTTAAAAACATGTGCTTGGCGTTTTTCACACCTCGGCAATGGCTACAAAGTGGTCTCAGTGTTTCAGAGCACAGTGCAGCCCCACTCTGGGAGGCAGGCACTGCCTGGTGCACCTGTGCTGGTGGTGCCCGTGCTGTTGCACCCGCGCTGTGTGCCGCACAGGGCCCACGGCGCAGCCCAGCCCCGCACCTGTTGGTGTCCCAGATGATGACGTTGCCATCGAAGCCCGAGGTGACCAGCAGCCTGGTGTTGGTGTCGTACTCGATGTTCTTGACCCAGCTGGTGTGGCCGTGCAGCGTGCACACTTTGGTGTTGAGCTTCCTCAGGTCCCAGAGCGCGATGGTGGTGTCATCGGAGCACGTGGCGAACAGACGGTTATCCAGGAACCTGCAGGAGGGAACAGCTCAGGGCGCCCTGCAGGGCAGGGGGCCAGCACAGAGACATCAGAGCAGCCCCAACAAACCCCTCTGAACTCAACAGAGACACCAGAGCAGCTCAAGCAAACGCCTCTGAACTGGTGAAAACAGAGCAGAGCAGCCCCAAATCCCCCCTGAATTCAGCACTGAGATACCAGAGCAGCTCCAACAAACCCCTCTGAACTGGCCAAGGCAGATACACCACAGCAGCTCAAACAAACCCCCTCTGAACGAGCCAAACTAGCCAAAACAGAGACAGCAGCCCAAACCCCTCTGGACTCAGCACAGAGCATGCACCAGCAGAAGCTCCACTGCAAGCAGAACTGCTGGGGTATGAACCAGCAGTACCTCTGGAGCAATCACAGAGGCACAGCACAAGTTTGGTTTRGGGTTTTTTAGGGGGTCTGTGTGCCAATGACTGGTGTGCCAGCCACACAAGAGCCAAAACCACCAGAGGAGCTCAGACAGAACCCCACAGTAACCCAGCCTGTTCCCCCTCTGCACRGCACTCAGCTCGCTGGGGCTGGTAGCAGCACAGCTGGGAAATCAACAGAATAAACACAGCCTAGAGCTTCCTGAGGCAAATGCAAGGCTTCCCAAAGACACTGAGTGAGGATGGTGTCTCCTTTGAGCACACACCAACACAAGTGACTCGGTCCAGTGGGAAAATGAAGGGATGAAATCACTGAGTTTGCAGATCAAAGGTGAGCACCACTGGAACTCAGGCATGCCTTCAGTTTCAGAAAGACAGGGCATGCTGGCTCATGTCTGGAATTCATTTGGTGAAGGCACTCCATTAAAAAAATCCCTACCTGAGGTGAAAGRAACAAGACACCCATCCAAGAAACACGCACTAAAAATCCTGTAGGCCGAGAGCTACACCACAGCAACAGCAACCAACTATTATGGAAAAAATCCCAAACTTTGGTAAAGAGTAAGCAGTTTTGGTGCTGACCACAAGGAACCCCTGCAGCGCCTGCAGTCCTGCTCGCTGACCTGAGCAAGGCTCCAGGTAATGCTGCAGAAACTGTGCAGGACAAGAGGTCAGCTCCTCTGTGCCACACAGACACACGTTTTAATCCAGCTTTCCTGACAGATGCCCAGCTGATGTAAAACATCAGTGTTTTGTAAAAAGGACAACCAGCTTGTGAAAAACATCAACTTATCTGATGGACACGGCACCCCACATCATATTTGGCTCTTCTGAGTGAAAACTATATGTTCTATAGTTTTCTTGGGGTTTTTGTTTGGGTTTAGTTCTTGGTTGAAGCTTTTTTGTTGCTGTGTAGTTGGTTGTTGGTTTGGGGTTTTGGAGTGGGTGTTTTTGCATTGAGAATCTGAGTGAAGAGCAGCTGGAATACTGTTAGAAGATACCTTCAAACCACATCTCAAAATCTATTACCAGAACAACTTAAAACACTTGAATTTAAAAGGGAAAATACTACATGATAAAAACAGCAATGGWTTTAGAGTCCACTCCTGCTATTTCCAGCTCTATCCCAAGAAAGAGTAAGATTTAAACTGTAATGCCTAAGCACAGGCTGAGCTGTGTCAAAAGGTCCCTCCCGACCCACCTGATGTTGTTGACACAGTCCTCATGAGCTTCAGAGAGAGTCTTGATGTGCTTTGAAGAGATTGGGTCAAAGAGCAGGACCTCAGTCTGTTCACAGGCCACGGTCAGCACGGAGCTGCGGGGAGCACAACACAAAACCCCACGTTTGTGGTGGGTCCTGCCCTGCACCTGTGTCACCTGGAGCCTCTGCCCACACCTCCCAGGGGCTCTGAGACAGGAAAGGTGACACCGAATCAAAGATTTATCTGAAAATCAGTGAGGGTTTTTTCACTAAAACCTTGCAAAGTACAGGTTTATCAGCACCAGGGGACCTCCGGCAGCAGCTGGAGCAGACCTGTCACCCCCAGCGCCCTCCTCCTGGACAGGGAGAGGCCCCGCAGCACGCAGGTGCCGTGGGAGGGGCACAGCAGGACACCTGACACCAGGTACGTGCCCCAGTCCTTTAAAGCACAGCCCAGGGGTGCTGCTGATGCCGACAGCGATGACACCCGGTCACCAGAATGGGCCCTGCGCCTCGGGACCCCGGGCACACCTGGCGGGGACCCCGGGCACACCTGGCGGGGAGCCGCAGCACGCCGGCCCCGGGATCCGGCACACCTACCCGTCGGGCGAGTACTCCAGGTTGAAGACGGCGCCGTGAGTGCGGGTGCTGAGGGACACGGAGTCGGCGGGCTGGATGGCGCCGTACAGCCCGGTCATGGCGCCGAACGTGTCCCGCGCCGGGTCCACGGCGGCCCCGCGGCCCAGGCAGCGCCCGCGCAGCCAGGCGAAGAGGCCGCCGGGGGCGGCGGGCCCGGTGTCGGCGGGGTCGGCGTGGCTGCGGGGCTGCGGGTCCGGGCCCGGCTCCGGGGCTGCCTGAGG
>JACDOX010000394.1:370105-391225 GCA_014549065.1 Cardinalis cardinalis | reverse complement strand
CTTCCCACCCCTCAATTCCAGTGGAAATGATCCCAATTCCAGTGGAAATTATCCCAATTCCAGCAGAAATGATCCCAATTTAGATCAGATTCCCACGTGGAGCTAGCTCTGAACATCCCAGCTCCTGGCCTGGATATCCATCCAGGATATTCCCCAGCACAATCCCGGAATGATTTGGGCTGGAAGGGCTTTAAATCCCACCCCATTCTCCGTTTTTCCATGGGGGAATGGCAGCCTGGGGCTGATCCTATAAATCCCAGAGACTCCATCCCCACGGAGGGAAGCCRGGGCTGGAAAAGGGAAGCCCGAGAGGGATGGAAAGAAGGAACATCCTCCTGAGCTCTGCTGCTGCTCGCTAATTGCTTGTGGCTTCCAGAATGTGGGGCAGCAGTTTGGGCTGGAAAATGAATATTTAGCTGGGTGTTCATAAACGATGCAAACCCCGCGTGGGCGGGAGCGGCTCCTGACGCGCTCCGGAGCGGCCCGGGGGGACAAAACCAGCTCCGAGCTGCCTTCAGCAGCCACTGCTCCTCAGCTTCCCTTTGAAAATGAGCAGGGAAAAAAAAAAAAGGAGAGTTCTGTTCTTGCCTCAGGGCTGGGAAAGCGGGAGCACGCAGGGATTTTCCCTAGAGAGCAGAAGGAGAGGGTGAAGCGCACCCCAGGGATGCGGCCGGGTCCCAAAATGCCGCAAATCCGCGCTGGGGTTGCCAGGCTGGGGTCAGGGAGGGGAGGAGGGACCGGGAGCTGGGGACAGCTGGGGGAGCTCCTTGCCCAGGGCTGGGGCCAGCTGCCCTCCCTCCCTCCCTCGCTGTCCATCCCTCGCTGTCCATCTCTGGCCATCCCTGTCCATCCCCGTCCAGCTCTGTCCATCTCTGTCCATCCGCCCCTGTCCCTCCCTCCCCCGGATCACTTTCAGAGGTCTCTCAGGTCCAGCCCAGCCGCCCCCTCGCTCCCATTGCCATCCCAGCCCCGCGAGGAGGAGGAGGGCGGCCGGGCCGGGGGAAGGAGCAGCAGCGGCTCCGCAGGGCAGCACCGGGGCAGCTCCCGGGGCCGGTGCCGGTGCCCATGGCCGGGGAGATGCCGGGGGAGCCCCGCACGCTGCGGCTGCAGCACGGGAACCGCATCGAGGCCCTGTGCGTGCTGGGCGGCCACGTCCGCGCCGACGTCTTCGGGTGAGAGGGACCCCGAAACTTCCCTTCCTCCTCCTCCTCCTCCTGCTCCACTTTCCCCCTTGCTTTTCCTCCTGCAAATCCCTGCTCCTCGTTTCTCCTCTTCTTTCCCAAGCCCCAGAGCTGCTGGGCTGCCACATCCACCCCGATGTCCATGGTGAGAGGGACCCCCACAAAACCTCCCTTCCTCCTCCTCCTCCTCCACCTTTCTGCTCACCTTTCAACCCTGTTTTTCCCTCTGGGAATCCCTGCTCCTCGTTTTTCCTTCTGCAAATCCCTGCTCCTCATTTTCCCYTTTGAGAATCCCTGCTCCTCATCTTCCCTCCTACAAATCCCTGCTCCTCCTTTTTCCTCCTGTTTTCCCAAACCCCACAGCTGCTGGGCAGCCACATCCACACCAATGTCCATAGGTGAGAGGGACCCTCAAAATTTCCTTTCCTCCTCCAGCTTTCTCCTTGCTTTTCCCCCTGTTCATCCCTCTGGGAATCCCTGCTCCTCCTTTTTCCTCCTGCTGTCCCAAACCCCAGAGCTTCTGTGCAGCCACACTGATGTCCATAGATGAGTGGGACCCCCAAAACTTCCTCTCCTCCTCCACCTTCACCTTCCTCCTCGCCTTTCCCTCCTGTTAATCCCTCTGGGAATCCCTGCTCTTCGTGTTTCCTTCTGCTTTCCCAAACCCACAGSCCCAACACCGTTTTGATGCAATTTGTGGGCAAAGCCCCTCCCTGGGCTTTGCAGAGCTGCACAAATCCCTGGAAAGCTTTGAACACCCCTGTATCTACCCCAGTCCACGGCAGGTCTGACCCGCTGGGCTCAGCAGGTCCAGGGGCACCTCAGGRAGGTGAGGGGAGCAGAGGGATGAGCAGGAGCCCGGGGAGGGACTGCAAAGTAAGGGAAGAACTCAAAACCTCTTGACCAAAACCTTGGCAAAGTGGGAAATCCCCACAGCACCAACCCCGCTTCCCTAAAACAAACCCAGCACTGAACTTTGGGATAATCATTCCCTCCAAGGGAAAAAGGTGAGAAGCTCATTCCGGGCTCGATTCTGGTCGGTGCTGCTGTTGCAAATCCCAGCCTCGATATTCAAGCCAAGCAGCGCCGCTCCAGCTCCCCTGGCACCTCTCCAGGCCAAATCCCTTCCCAGCGGGATCCCCAGGTCCAAGAAACCAGGAAACCAAACCAGTTTTTCCATGTGTAATTAAAAGCAATTGAAGGATTTAAGGAACACCCAGGCGGGAGCAAAGGAGCGCTCGGATTTCCTCCCCCCTCGCCAAGGGTGCGGGTTTGGTGGGACCGGCGGCATCCAAGAAACCTGATCAACGCGAGGTCTCGAGTGTCGGGGCAAAGAGCCCAGAAATAATAACCTGRAAAGGCAGGGAAATTCGGGAAAAGGAGAGGGGAAGAGCAAGGGCACATCGGACTGGGAGCAGGGCAGCACTGGCAGCTTTGGGGCTGCATAAAATCCCCCAAAAATGAGAGTTTCCCATGGGAAAGCCTCTCGGGGGATGTCTGTGGTGTTTTGAGGAGCTGTTAAACACCATGCTGGAAAATGAACCGGGATTTCTCCACAGAAGTGAGAACCCAGGTTGGTCGGGATTATTGCAGATCCTTATCCACAGCGATGGCTGCAAACCCTCACGGGGCTAAGCCGGGCCTAAACCCAGGCAAATTCCAGTTCCCAGGCAGGAGCAGGGCAGGAAGGTGCCGGCGGTGAGCGTGGAGACGCCGGCGTGCCCGGTCTTGGCCGCGCTCAGGGCAGTGGCAYGAATCCCGGTGGGAACGCCGCGCTGGCCCTGCACATCCCTGAGAATTCCGGGTGTTTCTGGCAGGGCGGCCCCCGCCGGGGCAGTGGCCTTTGGCGTGAAGCACACAGATGGGGTCAGCGTGGACGTGCTGTTCCGCGGCCGCGCCGAGCCCGAGGCCGTGTCCGGCGCCAGCGCGCGGTGGCCGCTGGACGAGGGGACGGTGCTGAGGTTCAGCATGAGCCGGGCCAGCTCCGAGGTCAACGACAACAAGGTGAGGAGCAGGATCCCGGGAGCGGGATCTCCATGGAGGGAGAACATCCTGCCCCAATGTGGGGTTTGGGGTTTGCAGGTCACCGTCAGCTTTTACGCAGAGGGAGGGAAGCCCATCAACCAAGCCGGGGTGTTCCTCACTGGTGTTGGTGAGTCCGGAGCTCCGGRAGTCCATCCCTGTCCCCTCATGCCTGGAGGAGGGCAGGGATGGGGACAGCAAACCCAGGTCTGCTGGCTCTGGGGGTTTGGCACCTGATCCCCTCGCCGTGCCCGGGGATGAGGCGGCTCTGTCCCCRCAGGGATCTCCCTGGACGTGGACGCGGATCGGGATGGAGTGGTGGAAAARAACAGCCCCAACAAGGTACCCAGCCTCCCCCACCCACGGAAAATCCACGGGCTCGGAGGGTCCCGAGCCTGCTGAGCCCCAGGGGTGCTTTAGGCGAGCTGGGCCTGGGGACCAGAGGGACACGGGGCCATCCTGCTGGTCAGCTGTGACAAGGAGTTCCCCTTCATCCCGCCCTCCGACTGCGACAGCGAGCAGGTGTTCAACAGGGAAGGTAACGGCTCCCCAAATGCCCCGTCCCCAAAATCCCCATTGTCCCCTCTCTGTGACCTTTCCTGAGAGGGACCCAGCCCAGGACCCAGCTGCTCCCCACCAGCTGCTGAGCAAGCTTCCCACGTGGGAATTTCTGTGGAATTAACGCCACGCCAACCCAGCGGAGCCGGGCAGGGCACGGCGGCCGGCCCGGGGAAGGGCTGAGGTGGCAGGGCTGGCACGGCGCGGGCCGGGGATGCTCCACACAGGTGAGAGGAGCGCGGGGTGAGGCGCGAGGCCCGCAGCCAGGAATCCACCCACCCGTTCCTGGAAAACCCAACCCACGCGGAGCCAGGCCCGGCGGCGCTCCGAGGTCACGGCCCGGCCGTGCCAGGGAGAAGGGATGGGAAAAGGGCATCTGGGTCACAGCCCACGAGGCACCAGCTCTGGTTTGCCAGCGTGCCCGGGCTGGTGGTGAGGGAAGAGCAGGTGTCTCGGGAAGGAGATCCAAACCCCGGCAGGGAACATGGAGAACCCCGCCCGATTTGCTTCATTTTCCCCCAGATTTGCTGGACATGGCKCAGATGGTGCTGAGGACAGAGGGGCCCCAGCGCCTGCCCCGGGGCTATGAAATCGTCCTCTCCATTTCTGTCAGTGACGCCGACAAAGTTGGGGTCTTCCATGTGCAGAGTAAGGCCTTCCTCACCTCCTGCTCTGCCTCTTCCTCCTCTGCCCCTTCCTCTCCCCTTCCTCCCATTCCCCTTTCTCCTTTTCCTCTGCTTCCTCTTCCTCTTTCTCCTCTTCCCCTTCTTTTTCTCCCCCTTCCTTTTCTGCCCCATCCTCCTCTTCCTGTTCTTCCTSTGYCCCTTCCTCCTCTGCCCCATCTTCCTTTTCCCTTTTCTCCTTTTCTCCTTTTCCACTTYCTCTTTTTCTCCTTTTCCCCTTCTTCCTCTTCCCCTCTTCCCCTTCCTCTTCCTTCCTTTCCTCTTCTTCCTTTTCCTCCTTTTCCCCTGCTTTGTCTTCCCTTTCCTCCTCCTCTTTGATGATTTTGAGGTCCCCACAAGCTCTTTCCTTCCCATCTCTGACCTTGTCCTCCCCACACTCCTCAGACCATGCCCCCTATGCCTCTTCCCCATCTTTCTTCCATTTTTCCCACATTTTTCCTTCTTTTCCATCCTGTGGAAAACTCTGGGAATGGACAAGCAGAGGGAGGGGGACACAAAGCCATGCAGCAAAGGGGTGGCAGCAAGCAGCCCGGTGTGGTTTTAAAAAAAGGAGGATTTAAATATAAATAACGTTTGTTTGGCTCACTGAGAACTGAAATCCTCAGCTGCAGGAGCTGGGAAGTGAAAATGGTGAAAGAGAAGCTGCTTTTGGCTCATTTTCCTCCCCCTGGGTGAGTTCAGTTCCATTTCCCAGCTCCCAGAAAAGCCCAGGGATGTGAGGCAGTCCCTGCCCAGGCAGCTCCAGCTGCTGGCTCTGTTTTGGGGTAAAAAGAGGGAGAACAAATCTCAGGAAGTGCTGGGAAACCGAGCCCACTGCTGCAAACTTCATGTGGTTTCTTTCTCTGTTTTTAAATTATTTCTCTTTTTGGTTCCTGCTTCCCCAGTGTTTCTTGCTCCTGGTGGGTTAAACAAAGAGGGGGTAAAGAGATAAATTGGGATGGTTTTTCAGAAAATGGAATAATTTCCATTAAAAATAAGGATAAATAGACACAAATTGGGATGTTTTCAGAAAATTGAGTAATTCCCATTGTCAGCAGGGCTGGAGTGTTAGACTGGGAGTCTCCCAGCTGTTTTACCCATGCTGGCAGCACACTCCAGAGCACACCTCCTCCTCATTCCTCACTGTGGCACCAGGATTTATTTTCTGGGAATGAAATCCCTCACCCAGCCAGGAATGTACCATGGTGGAGCTCAGGCTCGTCCCTCCGTGCAGGGGAAGTTTGGGGCTCTGTCCTCCTGTGGAGGARCAGAAGCTCCATGAGAACACTTCCCAAGGCTGCTCCACCCAAGGAAAGGCTGAGATGTTTTCCCTCATCCCTCTTATCCACGACAAAATTCCAAGCCCCTCAACTCCTGCTTCAAGGTGCCTCCAACAGCTGGATCTCCTCTGAGATCTGAGGRATCTGATCCCAGCCATCCCCCCAAAATGCACCCCAAAAATGCATGGGGAGCCTCAGGGAAATCTGTGCTCCCTCTACCCCAGTGTCTCCAAACATCCTGGGTTTAAAAAGGGAATTTCTGAGGGGAAGCAGAAAAAAGCTCACTTTTCCTGGCCTGTATATTTGGGTTATCCCCATGGAAACCCAGTCCTGTTTCCTCAGGCACAGCAGGAGTGTTGGAGTTCTTTGCCCGAGGAAACAAACAGGCGGGAATCCCGAGGAAACAGGCGGGAATCCCGAGGAAACAGGCGGGAATCCCAAGGAAACAAACAGTCAGGAATCCCGAGGAAACAGGCGGGAATCCCGAGGAAACAGGCAGGGATCCCAAGGAAATAAGCAGGAATCCCAAGGAAACAGGCAGGGATCCCAAGGAAATAAGCAGGAATCCCAAGGAAACAAACAGGAATCCTTTGGAAAGAGGCTTGAATCCCAAGCAAAGAGCCTTGAATCCCGAGGAAACAGGCAGGAATCCCAAGGAAAAAGGCAGGAATCCCAAGGAAACAAACAGGCAGGAATCCCGAGGAAATAAGCTGGAATCCAGAGGAAACAAACAGGCAGGAATCCCAAGGAAAGAGGCTTGAATCTTGAGGAAACAGGAGGGAATCCCGAGGAAACAGGCGGGAATCCCGATAAACCCGTGGCTTTCCCGTTTTCCCGCAGATCCCTTCTTCGGGCAGCGCTACGTGCAGGTGCTGGGCCGCAGGAAGCTGTTCCACGCCGTGTCCTACCCCGGCGGGGCCGCCGAGCTCCACTTCTTCGTGGAGGGGCTGCGCTTCCCCGACGAGACCTTCTGCGGGCTGGTGTCCATCCACGTCAGCCTCCTGGAGCCACTGGCCGAGGTCAGGAGCTCCGGGAACTCCTGGGAATGGGGCAGATGGGAGGCTGCACCCAGCAGATTGGGATGGTGCCAGAACRGAGGGTGATCCCATTAACCGATCCCAAAACTGGCCTCAGGAGAGGGTGTTTGGGGGAATGTCCCTGATTTCTGCTTGGCTCCCTCAGGGCATCCCCCACTCGCCAATCTTCACGGACACCGTGGTGTTCCGGGTGGCACCGTGGATCATGACCCCCAACACTCTGGCCCCAATGAACCTCTTGGTGTGCAGGTACAGACAGTGCTTCCCCAGCCCTACCAGGACTGGGGCCGGGCTGGGAAAAGGGAATTTCCATCCTTTCCATCATTTCCATCATTTCCATCATTTCCTCCAGCATGAAGGACAACTACCTGTTCACCAAGGAGATCCAGAGCCTGGTGGCCAAGGCTGGCTGCAAGCTGAAGGTTTGCTTCGGCTACATCAGCCGYGGGGACCGCTGGATGCAGGTAGGGGGRCTCYAAAAACYGGGAAAACCCTTCCCTGCYGGTGCCCCAGGTGGGATTTYCTCTCTTCCTCAGGATGAGATTGAGCTCGGCTACACCCAGGCTCCCCACAAGAGCTTCCCAGTGGTGCTGGACTCCCCTCGGGAGAGAGGGATGGAGCAACTCCCTGTCAAGGAGCTGCTGGTGAGAGAAGGTTCCCTGGGTTCCTGGCRTTCCCTGTGGAGCAGCTCCCAGGGTCACACCAGCCCACACTCYCATTTCCCAAATCCTCCTTGCCCTYAGCTCCGTGCATGGAATTGCCTGGAAAATGAGAGCAGAACAGCTCTGTGTGGAGATTCCCTCCCACCCAGCTCCAGCCTCACCCCCTCATCTCTCCTCCAGCCTCACCTCAAACTCTGACCCAGGGGGGAAGGAGGAGCCGGCACCCCTGGGAGTAAAAGGCTCCAGCCGAGCCCTGGGATGGGATTTCTGCCTCTCCAGCATCCCAGGACAGGCTGCTCTTTCCTTTCCTCCTCCGTGCCTGGGAATATCCAGCACCTTCCGAGCAGGAGAGGGAAGGGAAGCAGGAGAGGGCCAGTTTACTTCCTTGGAGGAGAAGGGGATGCAGCCAGCACCAGGAACATCCTTGTGGGCTCCTTGGCCGAGGAAAAGGGCCAGGGCAAGTTTGGAATGGGGTGTTTAGGGAGAACCCAGCATGGAAAAAAGCTGGATTGGGCGATCCTTGGAGATACCCSACGGGGGAAGGGCAGGACACCCCAGGCAGCCACAGAGTCGCTGTCCCCAACTCCCAGCCGGGCGCTGGCGCAGCCTCAGCCCTGGCAGGAAGAGGAGACGAGGACAAATCCCAGCTTTTGTCCCTTTGGGGAAGGCTGGGGCCTTTGGGGAGCACTGAAATCCATCGTTTCTCATGCCTGGCATGGGAACATCCAGTCCCAGATTCATCCAGCGAATCCGCTGGGCGGCCGTGGGGATCTGCCCTCTTTAGGAATTGCTGTGCCTCGTATTTAGGGCAGCAATTTCACCCTTGGGAGCTGCTAACGCATTATCCTCCAATTTCTGCTTTGAAGCCTGCCCTAATCCCCAGCCCGACCTTTCCAATCTCATTTTCCAGCTAGGAATACTTAGCCAGACACCACGGGCACGGGTCAAGCCCTGAGCCCCTGGAAGCCCATGCCAGGGAAAACGGAGACGGGAGGGAATTATCCCCTCAAAATCAGTGTGGAACTGATAGGACTTGGATGTGACCCGCAAACCTGGGACGAACCAGAGCCCTGACAGTTGAAACCGGGCGGGCTCCGTGGTTTTATTAAACTGAAATTAGTCAGGAGCAGGTGGTTGGTGCTCAGGCTCTCCCTCAGAACCCAGAGAAAAAGGGATCTGATCCCGGCCTTCCCCCARAAATGCACCCCAAAACCGCACAGGGAGCCTCAGGGAAAGCTGTGCTCCCTCTACCCCAGCGTCTGCAAACACGCTGTGTTTAAAAAGGGAATTTCTGGGTGCAAGCACCCCCAGCTCTCCCTGCTCACTTTTCCTGACCTGTATATTTGGGTTATCCCCATGGAAACCCAGCCCTGATAAGTGACTGGGATTTAACTCAAACCTCACGGACACCTGATCTCATCCCAGGGGCTCTGTGCACTCCAGGCCTGTGTCAACTCCAACCAGAGAGCGGGAAAAGTGGGATTTTGGTCCCATCCCTGCAGGG
The DNA here is from genome assembly GCA_014549065.1 of Cardinalis cardinalis. Taxonomy (NCBI): domain Eukaryota; kingdom Metazoa; phylum Chordata; class Aves; order Passeriformes; family Cardinalidae; genus Cardinalis; species Cardinalis cardinalis. The sequence goes on along the minus strand of JACDOX010000394.1, from coordinate 382,319 downwards.
TTTGCCCTGTTTTTAACACTCCCTCGGGCTTTGGCACCCAGAGCCCAGCACTAATTACCCCTGCATGCACAGCTCCTCCAATCCCAGATAGGGTAAATCCTGGAAATCAGGCCTTAAGTGGGATTTAAGTGCCATGCAGCCCTCGGGGTGGCTCTTAGCCCAGGGAAGAGTCACCCTCAGGGGCTGGAGTTCACCTCCCTCCCAGAGCCAGCCAGGAACTTGGCTCAGGGCTGCTTAATTAGCTTAATGTGGACACTTAAACCTTGGCTTAATGCGAACATTTAAACCTTGGCTAGAGAGAACAGAGGAGATCTGGCCCGGCTTAATGTAGACACTTAAAACTTGGCTGGGGAGAGCAGAGGAGATCTGGTCCTGCTGAATGTGGACATTCAAACCTTTGCTGGGAAGAACAAAGGAGATCTGGTCCTGCTCAATGTGGACACTTAAACCTTGGCTTAATGTAGACATTTAAACCTTGGCTGGGGAGAACAGAGGAGATCTGGTCCTGCTTAATGTGGACATTCAAACCTTGGCTGGGGAGAATAGAAGAGATCTGGTCCTGCTCAATATGGACAATTAAACCTTGGTTTAATGTGGACATTTAAACCTTGGCTGTGGCATGAGAGGAGATCTGACCCTGGCTCCAGGCCTGGGCTCTGCTCCTGGGTTGTCCCAATTATTCCTGCAGCTCCGTTATCCTGAGACCTTTCTCCTGTCCCCTTTCCTRTCCCCTTGCCCATCCCACAGGACGATAACACCCTGGGAGCAGTGGAGACTCAGGGCATTTCCTTTTTCCCAGGGCCCCGATTTCGGCTACGTGCACAAGGAGCCYCTCTTCGAGGCCACGGCCAGCCTGGACTCCTTTGGGAACGTGGAGGTCAGCCCGCCCGTGTCCGTGGCTGGCAAGGAGTATCCCTTGGGAAGGATCCTCATCGGCAGCAGCTTCCCCGCRTAAGAGAGGGGGAAACGCAGATTTGGGAAAAACATGGATTTGGGAGCAGAGGCTCAACAAGAGCCCTGAAATACCACCAAAATCAGGGTAATTGGGTCAATCAGACACTGCCTGAGCAGGGTGGGGGCTCCCAGCTCCTCCACCTCAGAGGCAATTTAAATCCAGGCAGAAGTTGATGGGACTGTCCCTCCCAATCTGAGTTTCCAGGCAGATATTGATGGGAATACCCCGCAATCCAAGCGTCCAAGCAGATGTTGATGGGAATATCCCTTCAATCTGAGTGTCCAGGCAGATGTTGATGGGAATTCTCCCCCAGTCCAAGGATCCGACAGATGTTGATGGGAATTCTCCCCCAGTCCAAGGATCCAGGCAGATGTTGATCTGTAATTCTCCCCCAGATCCGCGGGCCGCAGGATGACCAGGCTGGTGCGGGATTTCCTCTACGCCCAGCGTGTCCAGGCCCCCGTGGAGCTCTACTCCGACTGGCTGGCTGTGGGCAACGTCAACGAGTTTGTCAACTTTGTCCCCACCTCTGACAAAAAGGTACCCCCAGACCCCCCGTGCTGCCCCAGGGTTCCTCCTCCGGGACACCAATCCCACTGGGAAAGCCCCAGAGTTCCTTTGGCACCCCCAGCCAGTGTTTGCTTGGGTTTTATTCSCCCCCCCAAAATGAGGGACCTGAGCACAAAAAAATAGTGATTTTCTGGGCTACTAATGAATGCAAATAGAAGGGAAAAGATGCCTGCAAAGGTATCCAAGAAATTCCAGCCTTAAGATTCCCGGGGGTTTGCAGTGGCTCAGCAYCTCCCAAAGGTTTTCAGAACATTTCTCTTCCCTCTCTTGTGGCTTTTTCTGCCTCTGACATGGATTTTTCCCTCAGGGAAACCAAGCCTTGACCAGAATGGTTCCAAAAACCAAAAGGAATATTTATGCCCACATGTTTTCAGAACACTTTTCTTCTCTCTATCATGGTTTTTCCTGCTTCTGATGCAGATTTTTCCCTCAGGGAAACCAAGCCTTGACAAGGATGGCTCAAAAAAAAGAGGAATATTTATGCCCACATGTTCTCAGATCATTTCTCTTCACTCTATCATGGCTTTGGCTGCTTCTCACATAAATTTTTCCCTCAGGGAAACCGAGCCTTGACCTGGATGGCTCAAAAAAGGAATATTTAGGCCCATAAACCCTCCACGGGTTAAACGAGGCGCTAGATAACAGCAAAGACTCCCAATTTTAAGAGTTTCAGCTCRGGTTTTTGCAGAAGTGAGTCCTGGGACGCTGCAGGGCTGCAGCTGACCCTGCCGTGTTCCCGCAGCGATTCCGGATGCTGCTGGCCAGCCCGGCCGCCTGCTACCGGCTCTTCCGCGAGAAGCAGAAGGAGGGACAGGGAGAAGCCACCATGTTCAAAGGCAAGGGGACAGCACTCGGTGGCACAGCCAGGGCCATGCGGGGACATTTCCCCGCTGGGTGTCCTTCAGCGGGATGCCTGCCCGCCGCCCCCAGCCTCCTCCAGCCCTATTTCGGGAAAGCGAGTGGGATGGGAGGGATAAGGGCCTCCGCGTAGAGGGGATGTTTGCTGCCAGGGATGGAGCCTCTGGAAATGCCAGCAGAGCTCCAGCACGGAGCGGGACAACTGGCAGCTCTTGTGTGCCCCCAGATTAGCACCATTGTGATTTTGATCCCTGACGGGGYTGGGAGAAGGTCTCCGTATCTCCAAGGATATGGAGCTCCAACACGGAACAGGACAACTGGCAGCTCTCGTGTCCAGATTAGAGCTGGATTTTTTCCATTTCATTGTGGTTTTGATCCCTGACAGGGTTGGGAGAAGRTCTCCGTATCTCCAAGGATATGGAGCTCCAGCACAGATCAGGACAGCTGGCAGCTCTCCTGTCCAGATTAGAACTGGATTTTTTCCATTTCATTGTGGTTTTGATCCCTGACGGGGTTGGGAGAATGTCTCCATATCTCCAAGGATATGGAGCTCCAGCACGGAGCAGAACAATGGGCAGCTCTCGTGTCGCCTTAGATTAGAACCAGGTTTTTTMYATTTCATTGTGGTTTTGATCCATGGCAGGGTTGGGAGAAGGTCTCCGTATCTCCAAGGATATGCAGCAGGACAACAGGCAGCTCTTGTGTCGCCCTAGATTAGAACCAGGTTTTTTTCCCTTTTGTTGTGGTTTTGATCCCTGACGGGGTTGGGAGAAGGTCTCTGTATGTCCAAGGGTTCCCCTGGTGAGAGCCCAGCTGTCCCCAGACCAGGGTGCCCCATGGAGGGGGACGCTCTGGAGAAATCCACCGGATCCCCTGGGCAGGAGGATGGACGTCAGGACTTTTCCAATGCTCCTTCCAACGGGCAGAGATTTCCTTCTGTCAGTTTCCCAAGCTTTCACCCCAGCCTCAGGAAATTGGGATTTGGGGCTTTTGGGGCTTTTTTTTTTTAGCTTTTTGTGCATCCTCCATCTCTATACCCCATCTCAAGCCAGGCTTCTGCCAGCACTGCTTTATTTTGAGGGCGTTTTGTGTGTTTAGGGTACTCGGGGACAGACACCAAGCGCATGACCATCAACAAGGTGCTGTCCAACGATGTCCTGGCGCAGCAGAACCAGTACGTGCAGGTAATCCCCACACTCCGGGTCACAGCCCCCATTTCTGGYAGGGACCGCCCCGGCGTGGCACAAACCCCACTGGGAGTGGTGGAATTTGGGCCCCTCTCTGCTCTGCTCTGTCCCCTGCAGCGCTGCATCGACTGGAACAGGGATATCCTCAAGAAGGAGCTGGGCTTGCTGGAGGAGGACATCATCGACCTGCCGGCCCTCTTCAAGCTGGACAAGCAGGGAAAAGCTATTCCCTACTTCCCCAACACGGTATGGGAGTTCCCACYCTTGGCTCCTCCCCAAAAAACAGCTCCATCAGCCAGGATGAGTCCCCAGAGTTTTCCTGAAAAAGAAAAATCAGCTGTCTAGAACAGGGAAGTATCTCCAGGATAAATATGGGTCTAACACAGCTCGGTGGTTTTGGGGTTTTGAGGCAAAACCCTTTCAAAGCAGTGAAATTGCAAGCTGAGAGGCACGTTTTCCCCAAAGTTTTCCCAAGAAAACTCCCCCAGCTGTCTAGCAAAAGGAAATATATCCAGGCAGACAYGGATAAACAAGGTCTAACACAGCTTGGTGGCTTTGTGGTGCTTGCAGTGGGGTTTTTWAAAAAGTGGTGAAATTGCAAGGGGTGAGGCATGTTTTAATGATAAAAAAGGGGGAATTCTGCTGGATTTGGAATCCTGAGGGAGGGCAGCTGCAAAAAGTGGTACTGAGGRGGGTGGAGGWGGGTGATCAGCGTCTTTSCTTTGGCTTCATCCATCCCGACACYGCTGGCGTCAGCCTGCAGGTCACCATGATCGTCCTGGCCAGGGATCTGGGCATCCCCAAGCCCTCGGGCATCACCTATTCTGATGCCAACATCCCTAGGTGTCACCCCACAGGTCACCATGATTGACCAGGGCATCCCCAAGCCCTTCAGTGTCACCCATTCTGATACTGATGCGCCCTTGGTGTGACCTGCAGGTCACCATGATAGTGCTGGCCAGGGACCTGGGCATCCCCAAGCCCTTCAGTGTCACCCATTCTGATACCAATGTGCCCTTGGTGTCACCTGCAGGTCACCATGATCGTGCTGGCCAGGGACCTGGGCATCCCCAAGCCGTTTGGCCCGGTGGCGGGCGGYGAGTGCTGCCTGGAGCGGCGGATCCGCGCGCTGCTGGAGCCRCTGGGGCTGTGCTGCCGCTTCCTGGAGGACGTGGCCTCGTACCACGGCAGCCTGGGCGAGGTGCGCTGCAGCACCAACGTCCAGCGCCGGCCCTTCGCCTTCCAGTGGTGGCGCTTCACACCATAGCCAGGCCTCTTCTTCATCTTCTTCTTCCTCCTCCTTCTCCCTCCAACTTTGCTCCTAGTGTGTGTTGCTTGAGATTCCCTTAATAAATGAATTTGCTGTGAGGAAAAATTTGGGGAATTAAATAACTGAATAATTATTAATTATTAATTATTAATTAATAATTTGGTCAAGAATAACTGGGAGGGAAAGAGGGAGTGCTCAGAGAGGTGGGGGAGTTACCAAAATCCTCCAAAATTGTCTCTACCTCTGTTTTGTAGTGTTGGGGAGTCAGGCGTCACTTTATTTAAACWCAGCCAGGGTTTGTGTGTGGCTGACAGAGCTCCAGCCTCCACATCAATGCAAAATATTTTCATTCATCTACACATCTTTAACAAAGAAATTAGTGGTCATGGGTTCTAATAATGCTCTTCATTGATTAGCATTCTGTCCACTACTGGTTATTGATTTCTCACTCTTCATGCTAAGCTGGGCCACATTCTTCAGTTCTTTTATCATCCTTTTCTTGTCTTTTTCAATTGGGAATCCCCAGCTTTCCAGGCTTCAATCTCCTCTGTATCTTCTTCTTACTCCAGTGTCCTTAAAGGTCCATAAATTTGAGATCCCAGATGTCCAGTCTCCAAATCCCTTTGGCTTTATTGAAGCTTGTCATGGTTAGCTTTAACAAACTCAAGACTTCACTAATTTCATGATCAAAACCGAAGTATGAGCCTGTGAAAAAGTTTTAACTTGTGCAGGCTAAAAGTGGGCACTGCTTACAAGTAATTATAACAATTAATTAAAAACTAATTAGGAAAGTTACATCACTTCCAACGGGGGCATTTTTTTTGGCAGGGGCTCCCCAGGGAGGTTTGGAGTGCCCATCCCTGGAGGTGTCCAAGGAAAGCCTGGACGTGGCACTCAGTGCTCTGGGCTGGGGACAAGGTGRGGATCAGCCACAGCTTGGACTTGAAGGTCCTGGAGGGACYTTGGAGGGCTTTTCCCACCTTAATGTCTCTGGGACTCTTTGCTCCCCAGCGCCCCATTGGTCTGGGCAGGTCTCCTTGAGGCGGGGGGGTAGCAGGTACGATAAACATGATGCTGGGAATTAACGGAGAGAAAACAAGGGGGATTTAGGAAAGAAAAAGGGGGATTTAGGAAAGAAAAACGGGAATTTGGGAAAGAAAAAGAGAATTTTGGGCGTCCTGCCCCCGTCCCACAGGGCGCGCCACACCCAACATGGCGCCTCTCCTGAGGGCGCCGCCACACTCAAAATGGCGGGCGCGCCTCCCCGTCGGGGCAGCAATATGGCTGCGGCGGGAGCGCTTCCGGGGCGGTCGGAACTGCGCAGCGCCAAGATGGCGGCGGCCGCGGTCGGAGTCTCCTTGAGGCGCGGAGTCCCCGCGCGGCTCCTGCGGGCCGGGCCGCGGACGGTGAGGGGCCAGGGCGGCCGCGGGAGCTGGAAATGGAGCGGGGGCAGGCGGGGCAGAGGCGGCCGGGGGCTGCAGGGGTCCGGGATGGCGGTGGAGGAGAAGGGCGGTTGGCTGAGGGGGAGAGGGAGCTGTGGGGAGGGGGCTGGAGCTGGAGTGTGGGGTCTGGAGGTGGAGTGTGGGGTCTGGAATTGGAGTGTGGGGTCTGGAGGTGGAGTGTGGGGTCTGGAGGTGGATTTCGGGGGAATTAGGGATGGGCTGGAGGGCAGGGCTGGGGAAGGGGCTGAGGAAGGGGCTGGGGGCAGGAGGAGCTGAGGTAAAAGGGGGGAAGGAGCTGTGGGAAGGGGGCTGGAGAGGGTCTGTGGGGTCTGGAAGGGGAAATTGGAGATGGACGTGAGGGAAAGAGTAGGAGAGAGGGTCTGTGGGGTCTGGAAGGGGAAATTGGGGAGGGAAAGGGTGGGAGAGAGGATGTGTGAGGTCTGGAAGGGGGAATTAGGGATGGACATGATGGAAAGAGTCAGAGGGCCTGTGGGGTCTGGAAGGAGGAATTAGGGATGGACGTGAGGGAAAGGATGGGAGASAGGGTCTGYGGGGTCTGGAAGGGGGAGTTGGGGAGGAAAAGAGTGGGAGAGAGGGTCTGTGGGGTCTGGAAGGGGCTGTGCAGAAATTGGGGTGGGCAGGGGGAACAGTTTCAGAGGGGCTAGAGGGGGACTGAGATGTAAAATCTGGGAAGCGTGGGTGGGAAAATGGGGTGGGGTGCGAGGGAATGGGGTCTGTGGGATTTGGGAATAGGGTCAGTGGCAGAGGGGATGTGGGGTTTGGGAAGGAATAGGGTCAGTGGGAGAAGGACTGGAGGGCTTTGTGGGGTTTGGGAAGGGAGAGGGGCTGGAAGGGGTCTGTGGGATTTGGGAGAGAGGGGAGGAGAAGCAGGAGAAGGGGATGGAGGAATGGGGCAGGAGAGATCCAGGAGGAGGCGAAATAGGGGAAGAATGGTGGGGAAAAGGGAGGGGCTGAGGGCAGAGAGCAGCTGGGTCTGGGAAGGGTTTGGGGGAGATAAAGGGCAACAGGAAATTTGGGGAGTGGTTCAGGAGAAGGCTGGGAAGAGCAGGGGGAGCACTCTAGGAAAAGGTTGGGAAAAGGAGTGGAAACGTTCCAGGAAAGGGCTGGGAAAAGAGCAGGGAGAACATTCCTGGAGAAAGTTGGGAAGAGCATTTGGAACATTCCAGGAGAAGGTTGGGAAGAGCAGTGGGAGCACTCCAGGAAAAGGTTGGGAAGAGCTGTGGGAACATTCCAGGAGAAGGTTGGGAAGAGCAGAGAGAGCATTCCAGGAAAAGTTTGGGAAGAGCAGGGGGAGCAGGGCTGAGGGTGATCCCGGCAAGAGCAGGATGTGCTCAGGAATTCTGGGATAACTGGGCCAGGAGAGCCTCTGGGATTTGAGGGATCCAGGAGCAGGGGTCAGAATTTCAGGAATATCAGTCTGGATCCTGGCAGGGGGAGCCCCAGGATATATTTATATAAAATTTTAAATATTATATAAAAATACATATCATTTATATATATATATATGTAAATATAAAAGTCTCTATGTAAATTTATGTATTTGTAATWTTTATGGCTTTATATTTATCTATAAATATATTAATATAATGTGTGTGTATATACATTTATCTACAGACATATAGAAAATACTTATATGTAAGTAATGCATAAAATGTGTGCATAAATATATATAGATGTAAAATATAATTATATTACTGTAATTACACATACAACACAATATACAAATACTTATAATTTACAAATACATCTATAAATACATGTAATTTATAAACATACATAGAATATTTGAATTTGTTCCATATAAAATGCATTGTATGCTTATATGTACACATATATGTGTTTGTRTATATATATAAATAAAAATATGATGTGTTCTATATAATGTGTAATAAACACTGTATAAATAGAATAGAAATATATTTATATAGAAGATATAAATATAATGTGTAGTATATACATTGTATAAATAGAATACACATATATATATTTATATATAGAATATATAAATACATAGACTATMATTTTAAACACAATATATAAATAAGGTAAATATGTAATTATGTCATTATAATGACAGTCAGTAGAATAAACAAATGCATACATATAATTTATAAACACATCCATATAATTTACAAATAAAATACTCCATAAACAATGTGCATGTGTGTATGCACATATATATGCATCTTTGTGCCTATATATTTATATATACATACACAAAAATCTATATCATGTACAATGTGTTAGATAACCTATATAATGCAATATATAATATATAAACACATACAGTATAATAATAATAATAATAATAATAAGAATAATAATAATAATAATAATAATAATGTGAATACATGCAGCATACGGTGTACACATATATATCCACAAGTAATTCCAAATATTTATATCATGTTTATATAAATAGGCATGTAAATATGTATGTAGTTATTATATTTTTATATGTTTATATATATATGTATATTTAATATGGTTTTTAATATATACACACATATCTATCTCTGTATTTCCTCCTGGATCCCTCCTGGTGGGATCTGAGGCTGTTTTTCCCTGAATCTGGGATGGGGTCTGAGGCTGTTTTCCCCTGGATGTGAGGCTGTTTTTCCCGGGTTCTGAAGCTGTTTTTCCCTGGATCTGGGGTGGGATCTGAGGCTGTTTTTCCCTGGATCTCAGGCTGTTTTTCCCTGGATCCAGGAGGGGATCTGAGGTTGTTTTTCCCTGGATCCGGGATGGGATCTGAGGCTGTTTTTCCCTGGATCTGAGGCTGTTTTTCCCTGGATCTGGGATGGGATCTGAGGCCATTTTTCCCTGGATCTGAAGCTGTTTTTCCCTGGATCCAGGAGGAGATCTGAGGCTGTTTTTCCCTGGATCTGGGGTGGGATCTGAGGCTGTTTTTCCCTGGATCTGAGGCTGTTTTTCCTTGGATCTGGGGTGGGATCTGAGGCTGTTGTTCCCTGGATCTGAGGCTGTTGTTCCCTGGATCTGAGGCCATTTTTCCCTGGATCTGAGGCTGTTTTTCCCTGGATCTGGGGTGGGATCTGAGGCTGTTTTTCCCTGGATCTGAGGCCRTTTTTCCCTGGATCTGAGGCTGGTTTTCCCTGGATCCAGGTGCTCCGGCAGGCGCAGACGGCGGCGGCGGCTCCGCGGCTGAAGAAATTCGCCATCTACAGATGGGACCCCGACAAGGCCGGGGACAAACCCCGCATGCAGACCTACGAGGTGGACCTGAACAAGTGGGTGTCCCTTGGGAATGGGGCTGGGGAGCAATCCCAGCTCCAGGGAATGGCTGGGAAGGGGCTGCTCACCTCTGGCACAGAGCAGCTCGTTGTGGGCACAGCTCTTTCAGAGGAACCCATCCCAAACCCTTCCCAGGAGCTTCTCCAGAAGGATCCACCCCAGACCCTTCCCAAGGGATCCACCCCAGACCCTTCCCGAGGGATCCATCCCAAACCCTTCCCAAGGGATCCACCCCAGACCCTTCCTGAGGGATCCACCCCAGACCCTTCCCGAGGAATCCACCCCAGACCCTTCCCGAGGGATCCACCCCAGACCCTTCCCAAGGGATCCATCCCAAACCATTCCCAAGGGCTCCTCCGGAGGGATCCACCCCAAACCCTTCCCAGGAGCTCCTCCAGTGGAACCCACCCCAAACCCTTCCTGATGGATCCACCCCAAACCCTTCCCAAGGGCTCCTCCAGAGGGATCCACCCCAAACCCTTCCCAGGAGCTTCTCCAGAAGGATCCAYCCCARACCCTTCCCRAGGGATCCATCCCAAACCCTTCCCAAGGGATCCACCCCAAACCCTTCCAGGAGCTGCCCTATTCAAACCCCACAGGAGCCACAGCTCCGGTTTTGGGGTGGCTTTGCCCCAGTGAACAATCCCTGGGTGGTGCCCTGGGTGTAAAATGACAGAAATTGTCCCTTGTGACTCACAGGGCCAGGCAGGGCTGTCACAGCCTGACCCCGAGAGGGGAAAAGGGGCCAGCACAGGTCACTGGGGTTTGGGTTGGCCGAGCCCTCAGTGGTCACAAGAATCTGACCCTCCCTGCCCTGGGACTGCCCTACTGCTCAGAAATCCCTGTTGGATCCCTGGGATTCACACAGAATCCATGGGAATTGTTAAAAACCCTTTTAGGTGCTGCTGAGTGTGGGTGCAGGGGTCAGACCGTGCGTCTGGGGCCTCTGCAGGGTCTGATTTGGGGTTTGTGCTGCAGGTGTGGGCCCATGGTGCTCGATGCCCTGATCAAGATCAAGAACGAGATGGACTCGACGCTGACCTTCCGCAGGTCCTGCAGGGAGGGTAAGGACAGCACATTCCCACCTGGAATGGCCTTGGAATGCTGTGTGTGCTGAGTGTGGGAGCCCCAGGGAGCTCAGAACCCTCCTCTCACATCCCTGGGGGTAAAACACCTCAATGAACTAAGGAGTAAAACTCCTCAGAACCCCTCCTCTCCTACCCATGGGGATAAAACACCAAGGAGTAAAACTCCTCAGAACTTCTCCTGTCCCACCCATGGGGGTAAAACACCCAAATGAACCAGGGAGTAAAAGTGCTCAGAACCCCTCCGACCTGTGGGGATAAAACACCCAAATGAACCTGGGAGTGAAACTCTTCAGAGCCCCTCTCCTCCCACCCATGGGGGTAAAACACCTGAGTGACCCAGGGAGTAAAACTCTCCTCCACTCATGGGGATAAAACCAAATTAACTAAGGAGTAAAACTCCTCAGAACCCCTCCTCTCACATCCCTCGGGATAAAAAATCTGAATGAACCAAGGTGTAAAACTCCTCAGAACCCCTCCTGTCCCACTCATGGGGGTAAAACACCCAAATGAACCAGGGAGTAAAACTCAGAACCCCTCTCCTCCCATCTCTGGGGATAAAACACCCGAGTGACCCAAAGAGTAAAACTTTCCTCCACCCATGGGGATAAAACTGAGTGAACCAGGGAATAAAACTGCTCAGAACCCCTCTCCTCTCACTTTTGGGGATAAAACACCCAAGTGAACCAGGGAGTAAAACTGCTCAGAGCCCCTCTCCTCTCACTTCTGAGGATAAAACATCCGAGTGACCCAAGGAGTAAAACTGCTCAGAGCTCCCACCTCCAACCCATGGGGATAAAACACCCAAATGAACAAGGGTGTAAAACTGCTCAGAACCCCTCTCCTCTCACTTCTGGGGATAAAACATCTGAGTGACCCAAGGAGTAAAACTGCTCAGAACCCCTCTCCTCCCACTGTGGGATAARACACCAAGGAGTAAAACTGCTCAGAACCTCTCCTCTCACATCCCTGGGGATAAAACACCCAAATGAACCAGGGAGTAAAACTGCTCAGAACTCCCTCCTCCCACCCATGGGGATGAAACACCCAAATGAACCAGGGAGTAGAGCTGGAGTTGGTGCTCCCAGGGTGTAATGACACAGTTTTGAGCTGCCAGCTCCAGTAATTCCTTCCACAGCTCCCAGTTGTTCCAGTTTCTCTCCCAGTCTGGTTCCTCTGCYGCCTCCCAGTGCGTGGGGAGCTCAGGGAGAGATTCCAGCAGCGAGGGCAGGGCTGGAGTGGGAGCAGTGGGGGCTGTGCCAGTGCTGCTGTGGGAATCAGACTGGGTGAACTGGGAGAGAGCACTCAGGACTTCGAGGAACAGCTCCAGGAATCTTCTCCTTGGCCCTTTGGCCGCGGGCGGGGGTGGATTGAGGAAAAAGGCACTGGTGGTTTGGGGTTGTGGCTGCTCCCAAACCTGGTTTGGGGCTGCTCACAGACTTCCCTTGGGAAAAACTCCTGAGTCACGGGTCACACTGGGCTGTGGGAGTGCATTCCAGGCTGGAATGGCCTTGGATTAGGGTCCTGTTGAGCTGTGGGGGTGCATTCCTGGCTGGAATGACTCTGGATTTAGG
>JACDOX010000394.1:347516-358666 GCA_014549065.1 Cardinalis cardinalis | reverse complement strand
GCCGCACCATGAGCTCAGGTCAGGAACCGGTGCCGGGATCGGGATCCGGGATCCGGGAATGGGCTCGGGGTCGGGAATGGGATGAGGGCTCGGGGTCACGGAGCGGGACCCCCGAGTGCCCGGAGCCCCCCGGAGCCCAAAGCGCCGCCGGCGGCTCCCGGGGCCGCTCCAGCCCAGCCCGGGGGGCGGGACCCGCGCGGCTCCACTGCCATTTATTCCCGTTTATTCCCGTTTATCCCCATTTATTCCCGTTTATTCCCGTTTATCCCCATTTATTTCCGTATATCCCCATTTATTCCCATGTATTCCCATTCATTCCCGTTTATTCCTATTTATTCCCATTGATTTCGCTTTATTTTGCCTTTCTTCTAAAATTTTCCTTCTTTAATTTGCCTCATGATGCTTTATTTTTTTTTTTAATTTTGCTTTATTCTGTTACCATTTTTTTTAATTCTGCCGTTTTATTTTGCTTTAATTCTCTTTATTATTCTGCTTTATTTGGCTTAATTTTATTTTGCTTTTTTGCTTCCTTGTTTTGCTTTCTTTTGTAGCTTGTTTTTTTRCTTTCACTTTTTAATTTTATATTTGGCATCATTGTTTTGCTGTAGTTTTGTTTGCTGACTTTGTTTTTCTGCTTTTTAACTGTGCTTTATTTTGCTTTTTCCTTTTTTTTTTCACATCATTTTTCTTTGTTATTTTCCTTTATTTTGTTTTTTCATTTAAATTTTTTCTCCTTTTTCTACTCCAATTCATTTTGCTTTTTATCTTTTGCTTTATTTCACTTTTTAAATTCCATTTCTCTTTTATTTCACTTTATTTTGCTTTTTTATTTTGTTCCGTTTCTCTTTTATTTCGCTTTATTGAGCTCCACTTCCCTTTTTTGTTTTGCTTCACTTCCCTTTTCATTTGGCTTTATTTCCGTATTTTATTTCGCTTTATTTCCCATTTTTTTCCCATTTCTTTCCCGGCCCCTCTCCCATCCTGGATCCTCCTGGCTCCGCATCCCTCGGGAATTCCGGCCCTGGGAGCGCAGCCGTGGATCTGAGGGGAAGGAATCGTGGCCAGGGCTGTGGGGTGCTCCAAACCCCAAACTCCTGCAACCCCAAAACCCTCAAACCCTCCAAATCCCAAACCCCCATAACCCCAAATCCTCCAAACCCCAAACTCTCCATACCCCAAATTCTCCAAATCCCAAACCCTAAACCGTCCAAATCCCAAATTCTCCAACCCCTCCTGAGCCCCCAAAATCCTCCAAACCCCAAACTCTCCAAATCCCAAACCCCCATAAACACAAACCCTCCAAACCCCAAACTCCTAAAACCCCAAAACCCTCAAACTCTCCAAATCCAAAATCCTCCAAACCCCAAACTCTCCATACCCCAAATTCTCCAAATCCCAAACCCCCATAACCCCAAACCCTCCAAACCCCAAACTCTCCATACCCCAAATTCTCCAAATCCCAAACCCTAAACCGTCCAAATCCCAAATTCTCCAACCCCTCCTGAGCCCCCAAAATCCTCCAAACCCCAAACTCTCCAAATCCCAAACCCCCATAAACACAAACCCTCCAAACCCCAAACTCCTAAAACCCCAAAACCCTCAAACTCTCCAAATCCCAAATCCCCCAAACTCTCCAAATCCCAAACCCCCCAAAATCCTCCAAACCCCAAGCTCTCCAAACCCCAAATCACCAAAACTCTCCAAATCCCAAACCCCTCAAACCCTAAACCATCCAAATCCCAAACTCCCCAACCCCTCCTACCCCCCAAAATCCTACAAACTCCCAAAACCCCAAACTGTCCAAACCCCAAATCATCCAAATCCTTCAAACCCCAAACTGTCCAAACCCCAAAACCTTCCAAACTCTCCAAACCCCCCAAACCCCAAACTGTCCAAACCCCGAAGCCTCCAATTCCCAAACCACCCAGATCCTCCAAACCCCAAAACCCTCCAAACCCCAGACTCCAAACCCCTCAAACCCCAAACCTTCCAAACCCCTCAAACCCCAAGCCCTCCCAAACTCTCCAAACCCCAAAGCCTCCAGTTCCCAAACCATCCAGACCCTCCAAACCCCACATTCCAAACCCCTCAAACCCCAAACCCCTCAAACCCCAAACCATCCAAATCCTTCAAACCCCAAGCCCTCCCAAACTCCAAATCCCCCAGGCCCCAAACCCCACCCCGGACCCCCTTGGCCCTCCCAGAGCCGTTTCCCACGGGTGGATCCCACCCAGAATTCGGGAACGCTCCCGTGGGGATCGTGGAGATCGGGCTGGGGTTTGGGGTTGGAGGGACCCATCACCTCTCAGATCCCATCCCAGAGCGATCCCAGGGTTTTTCATGGATGAACRACAGAAAGTGGTGCAGGGTGGGAAAAGGGCAGCCGGGGTTCCGGATCCTTCCAGGGCTCCCGGCCGGGATTTCCATTCTGGGAATGCGAGAGCGGCGCTGCCGAGCGACCTTCGCCCCTTTGCTGCCCCTTTSCTGTGGGGACGTTTCCTCCGGGCAGGGAAGGGCAGGGGGGACATCCCTGGGTGCTCKGGGAGTTCCATCCCTGTGGTGATCCCGCTCAGATCCCCTGGGATCCCCCTCGCCCACCCCGATCCCGATCCCGATCCGCAGCCAAGCAGCGCTCATGAGTCCAAGCTCCCCTTTTTTTCCCTGAGTTCCTGATTTAAGGATTGCTGGAGATTTTCCCCCCCAGTTCCTCACTTCCCATCGGGAATGCCGGGAGTGCAGCCCCTCTTCCTAAGGGAGGGAGGAGCCCTCATTTACCCGGAATGGGGGGAGATGTGGGGTTGGGCTGTGAACCCGCTGTTTTCCCGCTCACACCGTGGTGTTCCAGCCGGGATGTTCCTGGCAYTTCCCTCCAGACTGGCAGCTGGCCTTGGGTGCCAGGGAGGATCCCCCTGTGCCAGAAGGGCTGGAATGCTGGAATCTCACTGGCACTCGGCACAGCCCCGCTCCTCACAGAGGAGCTCTCCAAAAACCCAAACCACAACCGGTGCAGGCGGACGGGGCTGCTGGGAATTCCCAGGAATTTGTTCCTCGGCTGTCTCAGGGGTTTGATGCCTGAGCATGGATTTCCCAGCACTGGAGAGTCCCAATCCTGGATTTCCACGTCCCCACCTTGGATCAGACCCGTCTTGGCCTTTGTTCCTCCAGCCTTGGGCTGTTTCTCTGGGAGGACCTGACCACTGGTCAGATGGGTTTGGTGTGTGGGGTCCATGGGAGGGGCAGAGTGTCCCTGTCCCACTGGAATCGCTTCCTGTGGGATCCATGGGAAGGACAGCATGTCCCTCTCCAGCTGGGACTGGTGTGTGGGATCCACGGGAAGGACAGAGTGTCCCTCTCCAGCTGGGATGGGTTCCTGTGGGATCCACGGGAAGGACAGAGTGTCCCTCTCCAGCTGGGATGGGTTCCTGTGGGATCCACGGGAAGGACAGCGTGTCTCTTTCCAGCTGGGATTGGTGTGTGGGATCCATGGGAAGGGCAGAGTGTCCCTCTCCAGCTGGGATGGGTTCCTGTGGGATCCATGGGAAGGGCAGAGTGTCCCTCTCTGCCTGGGATGGGTTCCTGTGGGATCCACGGGAAGGGCTGAGTGTTCCTCTCTGCCTGGGATGGGTTCCTGTGGGATCCATGGCAGGAGAACCACCAGGATCTCAGCCTGACCCTGCCCTCAGCCGTGGGATCTCCCATCCTGGAGCTGAAGGCTCTGGAAGATCCTCCTGGGTTCAGTCTCACCCTCCATGACCCCAGCACTTCCTTCCGGTGTCTCTCATTCCCAGATTTTGCCTTATCCCGATTTTCCTTGTCCCCATCTCCCCGAGCTGGTCTTGCCAACCCCATCCCATCAACCTCAGTGGTTGGAACGGAAATTTCCTTGGATGGAGCTTCCTGATCTCATGTGCAGCTTCCAGCCTGGATGGATGGATGGATGGATGGATGGATGGATGGATGGATGGATGGATGGATGGATGGATGGATGGATGGATGAATGGATGGAGGCATGGAGACATGGAGACATGGGTCCATGGATGGCTGCCCAGGGACCATCCAGCAGGAACCATGGGAGCAGCAGGAGGTCTCCAGGTCCCCTTGGGGTTTGTTTGCTTCCTGAAAGGGGCTTGGGAAGGGCCAGGGCTGCCCCGGGGAGCTGATGGAGAAGTCTCTGGGAGCAGCATCCGTCTGTTTTCCATGTGCACCTCCATGAGGAGGGAGCTGTGACTCGGATCCAAATCCTGGGAGAAGGACCTGGCATTCCCAGCTGATCCCCAGCCAGGTCTTGGATCCCGATCCCATCCCAGTTTCCAACTCTGTGCTCTGGAGTCCGAGGGTTCACCCCCCCGCCAGGATGTGCAGTGGCTGTGGGAGCATCCAGAGCAGCCTCTTCCCAGATTTCCACCGAGAGGACAGGGCAGGGCCTGGATCAGAGCCGGGCAGCTGCAGGGAGCTCCCGGTGGGATTTTGGCCGTGCACGTCCATCATCAGTGCGGGATCTTGGCTCCCGGCTTCCCCGGACCAGCCGGGCCGGTGCATCCTGACCCCTCTCCGGGATTCGAGCCTCTCCTGGCCCTTATCCTCCTCCTGATCCCGGTTTTAGCGGCGGAGAGGGGAGCAGAGAGCAGAGCTCTGTGCAGGGCTCCGGGGGAATTCCCGGGATCCGGGGGCGGAGAAGGGACATCCAGGAGCCCCCGCGCCGTGTTTGCCGACAAGGAGTGGCCTCGGTGCCGGGATCGCGGCGGCAGCGCGGCCGCTCCGCTCGGCATCTGCCCGGCCACGGCCGCGGGGGCACCGGGGACGGCGGCGCCGCCGGTCCCAGCCCGGCCGATCCCATCCCGACCGATCTTCCCGATCCCGTCCTGACCGACCCCATCCCGACCGATCCCATCCTGATCGATCCCGACCGATCCCATCCCGACCCCATCCTGACCGATCCCGACTGATCCCATCCCGACCGATCCCACCCATCCCGACCCCATCCTTCCCGATCCCACCGTTCCCGATCCCATCCCTATCGGGAGCGGCTCCGCGGGCGCTCCCGGCAGGATGAGGCGGGGTGAGTTTGTACCGGGGCTTCCCCTCAYCTGCCGAGATTTGGGAACAGCCGGGATGGGAGCGGGAGGGGAGGAATTCAGCGGGGACGGGGCTGGAATCTCACGAAGCAGGGCTGGAATCCCACGGGACGGGGCTGGAATCCCCCAGGACGGGGCTGTGCGGAGCCGCTTGGTTCTCCCAAGGATTTGTTGCTGTAGGATCAAGAAAAGCCGGGATAGTTCCATTCAGGAGAGGGGCAGGCCGGGTTTCCCATTGCCCAGGGGCTCTGGGAAGGGAACCGGGCTGGTTTGAGGTTGTTTGGATGCTTTCCTCCACTCCTGCAGATACCGGGAAAAGTCCCTGTGCATGACCCCCCCTGCCCTGTCCTTTGTCCTTCCCTTGGGAAGGGCAGCACTCCTGGTGTCCCTGCAGCTGGAATTCCTGCTTTATGCAGAATTTGAGGCTGGCCCTGGCGACAGCTGACCCCTCCCTTCTTTTTCTTGGCTCCTGGTCCAGCTTTTGTTTCACTGAACCTTCCCCCAGGCTCATCCCCCAGTTTCCCCCCTCCAAATTTATCCTGTGTGGCAACACCAGCTGCGGGAGCTGGAGATGGATCCTCCCCACCGGGATCACCAAAACCAGGGAATGGTTTTAATGAATGGCTTCTATCCCCTGCAGAGGAGCTTTGGGGTGGACAGGGAGCAGCAGGAATCCAGCCCGGGCGGTTTTTCCAGTGTCAATCCTTGAGCTGGTCTCTGTGCCCTCCTGGAAACCCAACCGTGGCTCAGGCAGGAAATATCCACGTGTTCCAGGAGTGGGAACAGCTCCCAGCTCCGTGCTTGTGCCACGTGTTGCCTCCCCACTGCTGCTCTGAGATCCCGGCCTTGGGAATGCTGTGATCATAATCCATCCTGGACTTAGGGAATGAGCAGGCTCAGTGACTTGTGATCCATCCTGGATTTAGGGAATGAGCAGGCTCAGTGACTTGTGATCCATCCTGGATTTAGGGAATGAGCAGGCTCAGTGACTTGTGATCCACCCTGGATTTAGGGAATGAGCAGGTTCAGTGACTCATGATCCATCCTGGATTTAGGGAATGAGCAGGCTCAGTGATTTGTGATCCATCCTGGATTTAGGGAATGAGCAGGTTCAGTGATTTGTGATCCATCCTGGATTTAGGGAATGAGCAGGTTCAGTGATTTGTGATCCATCCTGGATTTAGGGAATGAGCAGGCTCAGTGATTTGTGATCCATCCTGGATTTAGGGAATGAGCAGGCTCAGTGATTTGTGATCCATCCTGGATTTAGGGAATGAGCAGGCTCAGTGACTTGTGATCCATCCTGGATTTAAGGACTGAGCAGGCTCAGTGATTTGTGATCCACCCTGGATTTAGGGAATGAGCTGGCTCAGTGATTTGTGATCCATCCTGGATTTAGGGAACGAGCAGGCTCAGTGATTTGTGATCCATCCTGGATTTAGGGAATGAGCAGGCTCAGTGACTTGTGATCCATCCTGGATTTAGGGAATGAGCAGGTTCAGTGATTTGTGATCCATCTTGGATTTAAGGACTGAGCAGGCTCAGTGACTTGTGATCCACCCTGGATTTAGGGAATGAGCAGGCTCAGTGACTTGTGATCCACCCTGGATTTAGGGAATGAGCAGGTTCAGCTTCAGGCACAGAGGGTGAAGGTTGAGATCCCACCTGGGAGGATCCCAGGGATGATTCCTGATCCCAGTTTCCAGGGCTGGGCTTTGGGGTGCAGCTGAGCCGGACAGGCATTGGAGYGTGGTTAAAACTGGGAAATGCCAATTTTTTGGCAGCCAGGAGCAAACCCAGGGAGCAAACAAGGAGCAAACGAGCTGGAAAAGTGGCAGGGAGAGCTGGCCTGGCTGTGGCCCAGCCCTGCTCCCTTCCCGTGCCCGCTGAGCTCCTGGGATAACGCCAGAAATCCCGGGGCTGCTCCGGCGTCGTCCCCGTGACCGTCACGTGCCCGGGAGGATGAGGAGGCCGCGATCCCGGCTGGAGGGGCCAGGAGCCACCCCCTCCTCCCGGGGAGCACAGCCCCGGGGCTCACCGGCCCCTCTGCTGACCCTCTCCGTGTTTCTGGTGGATTTGCAGACAGCAGCCGGCTGCTGGGGGCCCGGCGCCCGGGCTACGGGACGCTGCAGCCGGACACCGACCCGGCCCACATGGTAGGTCTGGCCTGGGGGGGTCTCCCACACCCATCCCGGGGCTCCCCACATCCCCAGGTGCTGCTTTTGCAGCCCCTTGGGTTTCCCTGCCTGGGGCTCGGTCACGCCGGGATTTTGGGAGTTCAGGGTTTAAKGGTTGCTAATCGATTTTAGCTGATTTTATGTCTGAGCAGACGGGTGCAGGTGATTGATTCCCAGTGATTGATTCCTGGTGATCCCCAGTGATTGATCCCCAGTGATTGATGCCCAGTGATCTCCAGTGATTGATCCCCAGTGATCAATTCCCAGTGATCAATTCCCAATGATTCCCAGTGATCCCCAGTGATTGATCCCCAGTGATCTCCAGTGATCCCCAGTGATTGATCCCCAGTCATCCTTGGTGATTCCCAGTGATTAATTCCCAGTGATCAATTCCCAGTGATTCCCAGTGATTGATTCCCAGAGGTCCCCGGTGATCCCCAGTGATTCCCAGTGATCCCCAGTGGTTCATTCCCAGTGATCGATCCCCAGTGATTCCCAGTGATCGATCCCCAGTGACTCCGAGTGGTTTATCCCCAGTGATTGATTGCCAGTGATTCCCAGTGACTGATCCCCAGTGATCAATCCGCAGTGATCCCCAGTGACCGATCCCCAGGGACCGATCCCCAGTGATCCCCAGTAACCGATCCCCAGTGATCCCCAGTGATCGATCCCCAGTGATCCCCAGTGATCGATCCCCAGTGATCCCCAGTGATCGATCCGCAGTGATCGATCCCCAGTGGCCGATCCGCAGTGATCCCCAGTGATCGATCCCCGGTGATCCCCAGTGACCGATCCCCAGTGACCGATCCCCAGTGATCGATCCCCAGTGATCCCCAGTAACCGATCCCCAGTGATCCCCAGTGATCGATCCCCAGTGATTCCCAGTGATCGATCCCCAGTGGCCGATCCGCAGCGATCCCCGGCGTTCCCCTCTCCGCAGGAGGTGACGGGTTACCAGCGCCGGCCGTGGCGGGTGCTGCTGTGCCACGCGGGCTCCGTGCTCAGCGCGGGGCTGCTCCTGCTGCTCTTCCACTGGAAGCCCAGCCTGGAGGTGCAGGCCAAGTGCCAGCCCTGCGCCCTGGGCCAGGCGGACTGGGTCATCATCAGGGTGAGTCCCACGGGATCCCGGCCAGCATTCCCAGCCGGGGAGTCCGGGAGTGAGCCTGGGGTGGGGTTCTGGGAGTCTGGATTGGATTCTGTGGGTCTAGGGTGGGGTTCTTTGGGTCTAGGGTTGGATTCTGTGGATCTGAGGTTGGATTCTGCAGATCCCAGGTTGATTCTGTGGGCCTGGGGTTGGATTCTGTGCGTCTGGGGTTGGATTCTGTGGCTCCGGGGTTGGATTCTGTGGATTGGGAGTTGGATTCCGTGGGTTCAGGGTTGGATTCTGTGGATCTGAGGTTGAATTTTGTGGGTGTGGAGTTGGATTCTGTGGATCTGGGGTTGGATTCTGTGGAACCAGGGCTGATTCTGTGGATCTGGAGTTGGATTCTGTGGGTCTCAGATTGGATTCTGTGGACCTGGGGTTGGATTCTGTGGACCTGGGGTTGGGTTCTGTGACTCTGGGTTTGGATTCTATGGATCCAGAGTTGGATTCTGTGGATCCAGGGCTGATTCTGTGGGTCTGGGGTTGGATTCTGTGGGTCCAGAGTTGGATTCTGTGGATCCAGGGTTAATTCTCTGGATGTGGAGTTGGATTCTGTGGGTCTTGGGTTGGGTTCTGTGGATCTGAGGTTGGATTCTGCAGATCCCAGGTTGATTCTGTGGGTCCGGGGTTGGATTCTGTGGGTCCAGGGTTGGATTCTGTGGGTCCATGGATGGATTCTTTGGATCCAGGGCTGATTCTGTGGATTGGGAGTTGGATTCTGTGGGTCTGGTGTTGATTCTGTGGATCTGGGGTTGGATTCTGTGGATCCGAGGTTGGATTCTGTGGTTGAGAATTGGATTCCGTGGGTCTGGGGTTGGATTCTGTGGGCCTGGGGTTGGATTCTGTAGATCCAGGGTTGGATTCTGGGGTTGGATTCTGTGAGCTGGGAGTTGGATTCTGTGGATCAGGGGGTGGATTCTGTGGATCCAGGGTTGCTCTCTGCCCCAGGTTCCCAACAGGACCCTGTTCTCTCTCCTTGTCCTCCTGCCTGTGTCTGGCATCTCCTTTCCTCAAGCACCAGATTATTCCCGGAATTAATTATCATTATAATTCCTAGAATTGTCCCATTCCAGGAATCATTATTATTCCTAAAATAACTCCACGTTTCCCCCTTCCATCCCAGCCTGCCCAGCTTGGAACTTCTCTTCATTGTCCCCAGTCCTCATCCCCCACCTGGAATGGGTGGCCAGGGCCCTCCCGGGTTCTGGAAGGAGCTGGGAACACTCTGGGCATTCCCAGTCCCCCATCCCTGTGTTTCAGGACCGTTTTGGGCAGTGCTTCACCACCAAGGTGCTGACAGAGCCACTGGGCGAGGCCAGGTGAGCCAGGCTCTGTCCCCGAGGGGTCCGGAGCCACCCCTGGCTCTGGGGAGGGTGACTGAGCCCCAGTGTCCCCGAGGGAGGGTGACTGAGCCCCAGTGTCCCTGAGGGAGGGTGACTGAGCCCCAGTGTCCCGAAGGGAGGGTGACTGAGCCCCAGTGTCCCCGAGGGAGGGTGGCTGAGCCCCAGTGTCCCCTGATGGAGGGTGACTGAGCCCCAGTGTCCCCTGATGGAGGGTGGCTGAGCCCCAGTGTCCCCTGATGGAGGGTGGCTGAGCCCCAGTGTCCCCAAGGGAGGGTGACTGAGCCCCGGTGTCCCCAAGGGAGGGTGACTGAGCCCCAGTGTCCCCAGGGGAGGGTGGCAGGCCATGGCTAAGCCCGGGTGGCCCTGAGGGAGGGTGGCAGGCCAGGGCTGACAGGCCAGGCTGAGCCCGGGTGTCCCCTGGCTCTGAGGGAGGGTGGCAGGCGAGGGCTGAGCCCCAGTGTCCCCTGATGGAGGGTGACTGAGCCCCAGTGTCCCCTGATGGAGGGTGACTGAGCCCCAGTGTCCCTGAAGGAGGGTGGCAGGCCAGGCTGAGCCCGGGTGTCCCTGAGGGAGGGTGACAGGCCAGGCTGAGCCCTGATGTCCCTGAAGGAGGGTGGCAGGCCATTGCTGAGCCCCAGTGTCCCTGAGGGAGGGTGACAGGCCAGGGCTGAGCCCCAGTGTCCCTGAGGGAGAGTGGCAGGCCAGGCTGTGCCCCAGTGTCCCTGAGGGAGGGTGACAGGCCAGGCTGTGCCCCAGTGTCCCTGAGGGAGGGTGACAGGCCAGGCTGAGCCCCGATGTCCCTGATGGAGGGTGACTGAGCCCCAGTGTCCCTGAGGGAGGGTGGCAGGCCAGGCTGAGCCCCGATGTTCCTGAGGGAGGGTGGCAGGCCAGGCTGAGCCTGTTCCCCCCACAGCCTGGAGCAGCACCCCGGGGCCCAGCCGGAGCACAGGAGCAGCGTGGCCGTGGCCGTGGCCGTGCCGGACGAGGAGGAGAGCCGGGACACCGTGCGGCTGCACGACAAGGACGAGGTGGCGCCCGCACCGTCCCCACCCCCAGGCCCTCTCCCTGTCCCTGGACACCCCACTCACGCCTCGTTTTCCCGTCCCTTTCCAGCAGAAGAACCTCCTGAGGTATTACCTGTTCCAGGGAATGCGCTACGTGTGGCTGGAGCGGCGGCAGGCCTTCTGCAGGGTCAGGTACTGCCAGGGCCCGGCGTTCCTGCTCCCTCAGCTCCCTCAGGATCCTCCTGGATCCCGGCATTCCCGACATTCCCAGCTCCCTCAGGATCCTCCGGGATCCTCCTGGATCCCAGCATTCCTGGCTCCCTGAGCTCCCTCAGGATCCTCCTGGATCCTGACATTCCCAGCTCCCTCAGGACCCTCCTGGATCCCGGCATTCCCACCTCCCTCAG
>JACDOX010000394.1:280266-291020 GCA_014549065.1 Cardinalis cardinalis | reverse complement strand
CCAGCATCCCTGCCTCAGCCTCAATACCTCCCCCACAAAACATCCCCTATGGCCCCATGGAGGTGCATCCTGCCCTCCTGGTCCTCCTGCATCCCTCCCAGTGCTCCTGTATCCCATCCCTCTGACTCACTCTCTCCCCATCCTGTGCCACATCCCCAAAATCTTCCCTGTGGAAGGAACATYCTCCTGGTSCTCCTGCACCCCTCCTGGTGCCCCTGTACCCCTCCTGGTCCTTTCTGGTGCCCTTGTACCCCTCCTGGTGCTCCTGCATCCTCTCCTGGTCCTCCTGCACCCCTCCTGGAAGTCCTGCAYCCCTCCTGGTCCTCCTGYATCCCTCCTGGTACTCCTTCATCCCTCCTGCACCCCTCCTGGAAGTCCTGCATCCCTCCTGGTGTTCCTGCCTCCCATCCCTCTGACTCACTTCCTCCCTCCCCATCCCGTGCCACATCCCCTGCACTTCCACTCCTCYCCTCGCCCAGGTGGTGCCCCCCATCCCTCGTACCTGGCTGCCAGGCTGTTTTTCTCCAGCTCCGCGTCCCGTGCCCGCGCCGCCAGCTGCTCCTGCAGCTGCTCCAGGCGCAGCTCCTGCCGCTCGCGGGCCGCCCCYGCCTGGCTCTCGGCCAGCCGCAGGTTGGCGGCCAGGTGCAGGCAGGCGGCGTGGGCGGCACGGCCCGTCCGCGACACCTCGTGGCCCAGCTCCGACAGGTCCCTGTGCGGGCGGGAGGCGCAGGGTGGGACCCCCAGGGACCCCCGGAGGGAGGGATCCTGCCCCGGGCCCCGCTGACCTCTCGGTGGTGGCCTTCATCTCCCCGAAGTGGCGCCTGAAGGCCACCAGCTGCCGCCAGAGGGTCAGGAGCCGGCTGTGCTCGTTGCTGAAGTAGGTGTTGAAGGACTGGGGTGGGATGGAGCAGGTTCAGGGATCCACCACGGTCCCCAAAATCCCAAATATCCCTTCTGGCCACATCCATCACCCCCACAGTCCTCCACAGCCCCACCCCAACTCTTGTGGGCACGGAGAAGAGGGGGGGGTGACACATCCCTGCCTCACATCCCCCAAATTCTTCTCCATGCAACATTCCCCACAGCCCCACATTGCTGCCAGGGTCCTGTGTAACTGTCCCTGACACATCCCTGCATCCCCCTGCCTCATCTCCCTTTCCCATCCGTGTCACATCCCCAAATCCTTCCCCACGGAACATCACCCATGGCCCCACATTGTCCCTGACACACCCACCTGCCTCATCTCCATTTCCCATCCCAAATCCTTCCCCACGGAGCATCCCCCCAGCCCTGCATCCCTCCTCAGTGACCCCACATCCCATCGCCCTCTGCCTCGCATCCTCTTCCCACCACATCCCCCCCCATACTCCCCAAACTCTGCTCTTTGCAGCATCCCCCACGACCCCACACCCCTCTCCATGATCCCACACCCCCTCATCCCCCTCCCTCTCCCCGCTGCTGCTCCCTGGTGTCCCGTGTCCCCGCCCGGGTGTCCCCCACCTCCTCCTCCCGCCTCCACTCCGCCTCCCGCTGCTCCAGCTCGTCCCTGGCCCGTGCCCAATCCGCCGTGAGCTTCCGGATGTCCTCGCTCAGCGCCGCGTTGGCCACGTTGGCCTGTTCCAGCTGCTCCCGCAGCATCGAGTTCACCTGCACCAGGCTGCTGCTCCTGGCATCGGGGATCATGGAGGTCAGAACCCCCCTGAGAATCCTCACATTCCCCGTGGGATCCCACCCACCTCTGCTGCTCCTGGCATTGGGGATCACCGAGCCCAGCATGCCCCGGGAATCCTCACACCCCCTCTGGGTGCTGCCCACCTCTGCTGCTCCTGGGATTGGGGATCACCAGGGTCAGAATCCCCCTGAGAATCTTCACATTCCCACCCACCTCTGCTGCTCCTGGGACTGGGGAACCCCCTGAGAATCCCTACATTCTCTGGGATCCTGCCCACCTCTGCTGCTCCTGGGACTGGGGATCACTGGGGTCGGAATCCCTCTGAGAATCCTCATGTTCCCACCCACCTCTGCAGCTCCTGGGATTGGGGATCTCTGGGGTCAGCATCCCCCAGGAATCCCCACATTCCCACCCACCCCTGCAGCTCCTGGCATTGGGGATCACCGGGGTCAGCATCTCCCAGGAATCCCCACATCCCCAGGATCCTGCCCACCTCTGCTGCTCCTCCTCCAGCCGGATCAGGGCGTTCTCCAGCTCGTTGCTGCTCTCCTCCTCGGGCTGGGAGCCGCTGGCATCCAGCTGGATCTGTGGGAACATCSCCCCGCTGGCCATCACCCCGATTTGGGATTTGGGGCAGGGCACCCCCAAAGCCTCCCTCACCGTCAGCCTCTCCTGCTCCAGCTCCGTCGCCTTCTCCAGCAGCTGCTGCTCCACTTCCCCGCATTTCTTCTTGTACTGCAGCACCTGCAGGAGGGACAGGGGGTGACACCCGTGGCGGGGGGTGTCCCCAAATTATCCCAGTGCCCCCCCGGGAAAGGATTTACCTTGGCTTGGAGCTTCTGCACCAGCTGGGCCTGGCGCTGCTGGCCCTCCTGGTAGGCCTGGAGCTTCCTCTTGTAGGCAGCCTGCTCCTCCTCCAGCAGCCTCCGCAGCTCGATGTTGTGCTGGGCCAGGCTCCGGCTCTCGGCCGCCTCCTCGGGCTCCAGCCGCAGGCTCTGCTCCAGCTGGGATCAGGAGAGACCAGGCTGGCACCCCAACACTCCTGGGCATCCCCCAGCCCAGGCTGGCATCCCCACACAGCTCACATCCCCCAGCCCAGGCTGGCACCTCCACACCCCTGAGCATCCCCCAGCCTCACTTCCAGGGGTTCCACGGCAAATCCCAGCCAGCCAAAGGCCCCAGTTCCCACATTCTCCCATTTCTCCGTGCACAGGGAGGGGTGAATGGGAAATTTTGGGGGTTTTTTAAGGATAACTCAACGATCAGTTTATGGGTTCAGCAAAGCCCCTTCCCAGTTTGCACAGAGCRGGTGACGGATAAAGAATCCTTGGGTACAGGAGTGGAAACTTGCCTGGGCATATTTTCCTGACATTTGCTTTTATTTTGAATATTGAGGCACAAACCGAGGGATTCCTCCAGTATCCCACCAGTTTGGGGCACACCCAGCACTGGGAGGGCCAAAGCCCTTTGGAATTCCTGGTTGCCAGGGCAAAGTGCTGGAAAACTGAAGGATTCCCACAGGGAGAGGGGGGAGTTCCTTCCCAAAATCCAGCAGGACAAATAAAGCAGGATGGACAAGCCCTGGCAAGCCAGGACGGGTCTGGACAATTCCCACCACAGGGACACCACAGCTCCCTTGCCCCACACAGGGAACGCCAGGGCTGGAGCTGGCACCACCTGGAGTTTGGGGCTGAAAATGGGAATTTGGGGGGGCTGGCTGAGGGTGTTGTTCTTGATAGCCAGTTCTGGATTTTGGGGTTAAAAGGGGGGATTTGGGAGGGCTGGCTGAGGGTACTGTACTTCATGGCCAGCTCTGAGTTTTGGGGTTAAARAGKGGGATTTGGGGGAGTTCACCCACTCACTGAGGGCATTGTMCTTGATGGCCAGCTCAAGTTTTGGGGTTAAAAAGGGGGATTTGAGGGGGCTCACTCACTCACTGAGGGTGTTGTACTTGATGGCCAGCTCTGAATTTTGGGGTTAAAAACGGGGATTTGGGGGGGCTGGCTGAAGGCATTGTACTCAATGGCCAGCTGTGGATTTTGGGGTTAAAAAGGGGATTTGGGGGGGCTGGCTGAAGGTGCTGTACTTCATGGCCAGCTGTGGATTTTGGGGTTAAAAAGGGGATTTGGGGGGCTCACCCGCTCACTGAGGACATTGTACTTGATGGCCAGATGTGGGTTTTTGGGGCTGAAAATGGGGATTTGGGAGGGCTGGCTGAGGATGTACTTGATGGCCAACTCTGGATTTTGGGGTTAAAAAGGGGGATCTGAGGGGGCTGACTCAGAGCATTGTATTTGATGGCCAGCTTTGAGTTTTGGGGTTAAAAAGGGGGATTTGGGGGGTTTCACCCGCTCACCGAAGGCATTGTACTCAATGGCCAGCTGTGGATTTTGGGGTTACAAAGGGGGATTTGAGGGGCTCACCCGCTCACTGAGGGCATTGTACTTGATGGCCAGATGTGGGTTTTGAGGTTAAAAATGGGGATTTGGGGGCTCACCCGCTCACTGAGGGCATTGTACTTGATGGCCAGCTCATCGCGCTCAGCCCGGCTCTGGGCCAGCAGGTCCTCGACACGGGACAGCTCCTGCTGCAGGATCCTGTTCTCCTCCTGCAGGGACAGCAGCGAGGCCATGGCCCCTGTGGGATGGGATGGAGAGAGGTAGGATGGGATCTGGCGTCCAGGATGGGATCTGGGATCCAGGATGGGATCTGGGGTCCAGGATGGGATCTGGGGTCCAGGATGGGATCTGGGATCCGGGATGGGATCTGGGATCCGGGATGGGATCTGGGATCCAGGATGGGATCTGGGATCCGGGATGGGATCTGGGATCCAGGATGGGATCCAGCCCAGGACACAGCCAGGGCATCCTTTGCCACCACGAGCTGCTCTGCTCCCCTTGGCAAGGGGCTGAGCCCTCCCTGGGTGCAGCATTTGGATAAAGGATCCTCAGGGATAGGAACAACAACCTGCCTTGGGATCCTTCCTTGATATTYGCTTTGGTTTTAATAACCAGGCACAAACAGGAGGATTTCCACCAAAATCCCACCACCTTCAATGTGAGTCTCCTCCAGCCCATGGGGAGCGTTCTGGCCCCTGGCCCGGCTGGAAATGCCACCTCCCACACTCAGACATTCCAAGGAATGCTGTTTGTGAGGGAAGAGCTGCTGGAAATGCACAGTTGTGGTCAAAAGCCCACGGGAAGTTTGCAGTTGTGAGTGCAAGGATGTTCAGATCCACGTTSACAATCACAAAGCTGCCAGAGATTTGCAGCTGCAACCCCAAAATGGCCAAAATCTGGAGTTTGGGATCACAAAGTGCTGCAGACCAACGGCTGTGATCCAAACCCACTTCATTTTGCAGCTGCAACATAAAACCTCTGTAAATGTGTGTTTGGGATCACAAAGCCATGGCAGGTTTATAGCTGCAAGAGCAAAACTGCTGCAGATTTGCAGCYATGATCCCCAAACTGCTGTAAATTCATGACTGTGATCTCAAAACTGCTGTAAATTAACTTTTGATTCCAGAACTGCTGCAGATTTCCAATTACAATCACAAAACTGCTGCAGATTCGTAACTGCAATCACAAAACTGACACAAAATTTGGATTTCTAATGCCAAAACCTCTGCAAATTCATGTTTGTGGTACCAAAACCGCTGCCAATTGATAGCTGCAATCATAAAACTGGCAAAAACTTGCATTTGTGATCCCAAAACTGTTGTGAATTCCTATTTGTGATACTCAACCCTGCTGCAGATTCACAGCTGCGATCCCCAAACCGCTGTAAATTCGCATCTGTGATCCCCAAACCGCCACAAAATCGCATTTGCGATCCCCAAACCGCCGTAAATTCCCATTTAAGATCCCAAACCGCGGCACTTTCCCATTCGCGGCCACAGACCCGCCCCTGATTCTCCGCTGGGATCACGGAGCCGCCCCGATCCGCGATTTTCCCATCACAAACCCCCTCTGCCCTTCCAAACTCGCTGCCCCAGCTCCATTCCCGACCCCAATCCCATTCCCGACACCAATCCCATTCCTGACCCCGATCCTATTCCCATTCCCGATCCCATTTTCGGTCCCCATCCCATTCCCGACCCCGATCCCATTCCCAGTCCCCATCCCATTCCCATTCCCGACCCCGATCCCATTCCTATTCCCGATCCCAGTCCCGACCCCGATCCCATTCCCGACTCCAATCCCATTCCCGGTCTCCTTCCCACGCTTCCCGCACCGGGGGGTACCCGGTGTCCCCACCTCAGCCCCGGGAGCATCTCCCGAGCCCCGGGCACCCCCTCGCCGCGGCCTCCTCGCCCCCCGGCCCCTTTTCCCGGGATTTGGGGCGGTTCGGGCTCGGTGCCCGCCCGCGGGAAGCGGATGCGGGGTCGGGATCAGCCCGAAATCCGCGTCCCCTCCCCGTGTGACGGCGGGAGCGGGGACCCTCCTCTTCCTGGAGGTCCCGACAGCGGCTCGGCCCCATCCTCCCCCAGCAATCCCGCGGCATTCCCGGGCTCTGCCGCCAAACGCACCCCGAGGCTCCGGGCGGGAGCAGGAGGAGGAAAAGGAAGGGCAACAGAGCCCAGCGCCAGCCCCCGGCGGCGGCCGTGCCCGGGGCGCGGGGCGGTCCTTACCCGGGACGGAGCCGCTCCCGGAGGGCCCCGGCCTTGAGCCCCGCGCTCCTTAAGCTCCTTAACCCCGGAGTTGGCTCCGGCAGGAAAAGCTCCGGGGTGGAGCGAGCCGGGGTTGCCAAGGGGTGAAGCGGCTTTAACACCCCCGGGATGCGGGGATGGCCCCGGGACCCCGGATCATCCGCCCCGCCGGAGCTTTAATTATCCCCCGCGTAATTAAAGACTTTCTGCCCCCACCCTGGTAGGGAATAGTGGGCATARATCCCCAAGCCGGGCCCCAAATCCCCCAGCACGGGGGCTGGAGGCGTCCCCGCCCCTGCAACAAGGGATGGATGCGGTCCCAAGGCACGCTCCGGGCAGGAGGGGCTCGCCGGGCCGCCCTGCCCTCGCCCCCCCGGCAGGGAAAGTGCCCTTTCTCCCCCGGAGAGCCGGAGATTACCCGGGCCGGAGAGCAGGCAGATGGGATTGAGGATTTACGGCGCCTTGGATGCCTCCAGCCCGGCGGGAGCTGCCTTCAATTGCACCCCCCAGCACTCGTGTCCCAAAACCCCTCCTTTTCCCCTCATTTCCTCTCTTACCTTCCCCTCCCGGTGTCCTTCCCAACAGAAACCACTGCTAAGCAACAGGTTCTGTTGTGCTCCGTGTCCAATCCCATTCCCYCGGCACCGGCAAGGAATGGGAATCACAAAAGCTCATCCTGGCTGCTCTGAGCTCGCTCGGGGAAAGAAAAAAAATCCAGTCTGGCATCAAAACCGTTTTATTGTTCACTCAGAAGCGTTATATTCTCACCTGGGTTCGCTGCCAGGCCCAGGGGAAAGCTCTGAAAGCAAAATGCCCATTATCCAGTTGGAAAGGGAAAGGAAAATCCAAAGGGTTGGATAAAAATAAGTGGGATTTCGTACTCGGAAAAGGCTTAATATAAATAGGTAAGAAAATATTTATTTGTTTCAAGAGGGATCTCAACCCCAGCTCTGTCCAAGAGCTTGACTCCATTCTGTCCTTAATAAAATGTCCATGGAAATGAGTAAAAAATCGTGTCTTCAAAATAGAGGAGGAGAAAAACAAACTTCCCAGAGTAAGAAACGAGGAATTTCAGCAGGGAAGCGCCGGGATCGGGCTCCCCACATCCCGGTTAAGTGCTCAGAAAAAAATCCAGGTGGTGYTTGGCATCCTGGCAGGGAAAGGTTTGAGTGGATCCAGGAGGATGCTCCTTGCCCAGGGAAGGATTGATCCAGCCCAAAAGCACGAGCAGAAGGCAGAGGAATCCCTGAGCTCTCCCTCCATACCAAGGAGAGGGAGGGACCTGATGGTTTTTCCCAAAGGAGAAGCCTCCAAGGTCTCCCAGGATCCAGGGTGTGGAGCATTTTAAGGCACGTGGCTGTTTCTTTCCAGCACTTATTCCAGCATTCTGGCACTGGGTGGGTTTAAGGGCAGGAGTGAGGTGTCCTGAGGCTGCTTCTTTGGTCCCACAGAATCCTGAGGATCCCAGCACCCACGTGGGGAAAGGTGGGTCAAGGTGGGATCAGAACTGAACCCAGCCAGTGTTCCCCTGAGCCTGGCTGGAAGCTGACCTAGAGAAAGGGAGAAACAGGGGGAAAAGGGTGTTTAGAGATGGTAAAGGCATCCAGGGAGGAAACTGGGCTGCAAATGGGTCATCCAAGAGCACCCCAAAACTCTCCTGGAGCAGCAGAGCRAGAAGTGCCCATGGACCCAAACTCAGGGAATTGGCAGCACAGAGGCAGAGCTGCCTCTGAACCCCAGAGCTGGGACTGGATGGAGCAGCACCCCAGCAAAACCAGGCGGTTTTGGGGCATCCACATCCCCCCCAAATCCCTCTCCTGCTTACCCTGAAGCTTTRGCAAAGTCTCCCCAGACATCAGCAGCAGGAGCAGCAGTGGGCTGAGGCCAGGACAACAGGGAGTCTGTCAGAAAGTTGGGAAGAGAGGAAACAGAACAGCAGGAGTGATTTCCCACTCTCATTCCCAGACTCCCCCCTTTGATGGATGAAGCAGCCCCTCAGGAGCTCTGGGTGAGCACAGACCTGTGATGGGGGTTCCTGGGAGCTGGGCAGCTGTGGAGAGCGGGGCTGGGCGCTCCCCAGAGCTGGATTTTCCYCCGGGGGGTGGCGGGAGCAAGCTCAGGCCCCCAGGCCCTGCAGGACGTGGCCTGGTGCTCCCCGTCCCTCCTTCTTTTTTCTTCATGTTCTGAAAGCAGAGCAGGAAGTTTGGGTGGGATTGCATTTAAATCCAGAGCCAGAGCGTGAAAACCCTGGAAGCCAAATTGTTTTAATTTGGGAATAAAACCCTGCACTGCTGTGATGTCCCAGTGCTGGTGCATCCAAAGGGGTCCCAGCAGGGGTGGATTTTACTCCAGATCCCCCAGGCCTGGTTTTGGCAGCAGGAATTGATTGCACCACAACCCCTGCAAACCCCTGCAGGCAGCRTTATCCCCACGGGCTCTGCCCTGAGCCCTTGCCCGGGGATTTTGGGGAGGAGCTGCTGCTTCCTCGTGGCAGCCAAAGGAAAAGCTGGAATCAGCTGGGAAAGGCCCTCACAGCAATGTTGAGTTTGATGGTTTGTCCCTCCTTGAAGCCCAGATCCAGTTTGGGTCCCTGCTCCAGGTCCTGGGCCTGCCGGGCCAGCTCGCTCTGCTGCCTCACCCACCTGTGGGAATTAAATCCATGGAAAAGGAGACACAGCCYGCCCCAGGCTCCCCCAGACAAATAAATCCTGCTCAGGACCATCCCTCTGTGGCAGCAGCTCTGCAAAGGTGTGAGCTGGGASCTCACCTGAGGGAGCACCCAGGGGATGATTCCCAGCAGCAGCTGCTGGAGCCCCATGGATCCCCCAGCTGGCACCACGTCCATCCATCCCTCCCCAGAACCCCAAAATTCCAAAACCCCACCATCCCCAGCATCTGGAGCAGCCCCTCAGGGCAGCCCCTTACAGCTGATACAGGAAGCAGAGGAAGTAAATTAGGGAATCTGGAGTGGGAATTKGCATGCCCAGTTTTGGACTTGGGAAGCCCAGTTTGGGACGCTGCTGATCCAGGCTGGGAAATCCTGGAGAGAGGAAGAGCTGTGAGTTCCCTCCTCTTCCCACCACAGCTGCCCAGCCCAGCTCCCACTTCTCCACCTCTCCTGGAGGAGACCTGCCAAAAACAGAGCCGAGAGGACACAGGGAGAGGCACAAACTCACTTGAAGTGGTCCTGGAGAGCCACGTTGAAGTCAAAGGCATCCCCTCGGTCCACAAAGCCAACCCCGATGAACGCCCGGCGGCCTGGGCGGGGAGGAGGAGATTGGGATGGGATGGGAACAGGATGGGATGAGAATGGAAATGGGGACGGGATGGGATGGGATGGGGATGGAAATGGAAATGGGATGGGATACCCCATCCTCCATCCTGCACAGCCCCATGCCTGGCACTGCCTCCAGAGAGAGCTGGGACACTGGAGACTGAGCCACGGGACTGGGGATCACAGAATCCCAGAATGGTTTGGGTTGGAAGGACTTCAATCCCATCCCATTCCACGGCCAGGGACACCTTCCACTACCCCAGGTAGCTTCAAGCTCCTTCCAAGCTTGGACATTGCCAGGGTAAAAAATYGACAGTTTTTTATCCAGGGGCAGCCACAGCTGCTCTGGGCACCCTGTGCCAGGGCCTGCCCACCCTCCCAGGGAACAATTCCTAATTCCCAATATCCCATCCAGCCCTGCCCTCTGGCAGTGGAAGCCGTTCCCTGTGTCCTGTCCCTCCAGCCCTCCTGGAGCCCCTTTAGGGACTGGAAGGCCACAATTAGGTCACCCCAGACCCTTCCCTTCTCCAAAGGCATCTCCAGGTGTTTGACCTCCTTGGCTGCACAGTACAAACAGCTTTTTAATTAACCGGTAGCAGGGGGATGTTCCTGCATCCTCCTGCCAACGCTGAGCAGCCAAACCCAAGTGKTTTTGTTCCTGGCCAAGGTCAGAGGTGTGGGAAGGAGGCAGCTCCTCCCTCTGCCCTCCCCGTGCAGGGAACATTCCGCCATGGGAAGCAGGAATCCTTCCCGAACAGGAGCAGCGAGGGCTCTGCGAGGTCCGCGGCTGTGCGGGACGCACCGTTCCCATCCTCAATCCGGATGACAAAGTATCGGCTGGAGTCCGTCACGCCCTCCACAGCGATCCCGGGGAACTGCTCCACAGGAGCCTGGGCAAAGAGCTCTCCTGGAACACAGCAAGGGGCTGGGTAACGCCGGGCCCGGCCCGCAGCGCCGCAGCTCGCCCGGAGCCCCGCGATCCCCCTCACCCGAGCTCTTGTCCTCCAGCTTGATGAAGGCCGTGCTGCCCTTGGCCGTGATCCGGAGGCGGCCGCTCCAGGCCGGCTGGTCCAGCTGCCACTCCGCGGCCCTGGGGAGCAGGAAGGGAGCTTGAGCCCCATGCCGCCCACAACCCCTGTGCCACCCACAGCCCCCGTGCC
>JACDOX010000394.1:246215-262562 GCA_014549065.1 Cardinalis cardinalis | reverse complement strand
GTGTTTTCCTTAAATTTTGAGGTGTTTTTTCCCTTAGTTTGGCCGTGGTTTCCCTTTGAGATATTTTCCCTTAATTTTGGTGTGTTTTCCCACAATTTTGAGTTTTCCCTTAATTTTGAGGTGGTTTTCCCTTATTTTGGTGTGCTTTCCCACAATTTTGAGGAGTTTTCCCTTAATTTTGAGGTATTTTTCCTTAATTTTGGTGTGTTTTCCCACAATTTTGAGGAGTTTTCCCTTAATTTTGAGGTGGTTTTCCCTTATTTTGGTGTGCTTTCCCACAATTTTGAGGAGTTTCCCCTTAATTTTGAGGTGTTTCTCCTCGATTTTGGTGTGCTTTCCACAATTTTGAGGAGTTTCCCCTTAATTTTGAGGTGGTTTTCCTCGATTTTGGTGTGCTTTCCACGATTTTGAGGAGTTTCCCCTTAATTTTGATGTTTTTTTCCTTGATTTTGGTGTGCTTTCTCTTAACGTTCAGGCATTTTTGTTTGTTTGTTTTTCTATAGATTTGTTTTGCCTTAAATTTATGAGTCTCTTCTCTTAGTTTTAGGGTGTTTTCTCTTAATTTTGAGGCGTTTTCACCTAATTTTGGGTTATTGGATAAATCTCTCCCCAATTTTAGGCTGTTTCAGCCACCAATCCTGCCTCAGGTCCCTCCTGCAGACATCCAGGTGTCCGTGTGTCCTTCCCTCCAMCTTGTGCCTCCTCATTTAAGACTCAAGCTGCTTTTATGGAGCACAAGAATCAGCTCCAGCCTTCAGAAACATCCCAAACTCCCCAAGTCCCCATAATTTCTTAAACCTTTCTCATTTATATCCAAAATATTAATCACTCCAGTGTTCTACTTTGAGCTCTGAGCCATATAAAGGTTTTCGGAGTGGGATGTGCGTTTCCTTTTCCTCACCCAAAATTTAACTGGCCCTTCWGCACCCTAAAAACCCCACGTTTTTAACACAGGGAGTTCGAGAACCTGCCCTTAAATCCTGAACTTTTCCCCAGATTCCCACCCAAGAGCCAGAGTTTGCCGGCAGATGGCGACTGGACTCCTAAAAACATCCCAATAATTCTCCAGCTAAAACAAATCCCGATCCCTGTGGTCTGGCCCTGAGCCTGAGCCTCCCTCTCCTCTGCCGAGCCCAAAATGAGGACAGAGAACCTCCAGACACTCCACAGGTGGATTTTGGGGGGCTGTTTATCCAAGGTAGAACTGTTGGAGGGGGGTTGGGGGTTGTGCAGTGCTCCATGGGCATTAAATCCTTGGATTTCAGCTCCTTTGGGTGGGATTTGGCGTTCCTGCCCRTCTTCTGGGACTTTTCCAGAAGCAACAGGAGCTGAGTTTTCCAGCAGCCAGAGCTTGGCATGGTTGGCTCCATCCTTTCCAGCATTCCAGCGGCGTTCCCTGGGACATTTCCTTCCACCCTGCTGTAAAAAATCCCCGTCCCAGCCATGTCTGACCCTGAGCATCCCAAAAAACCGGGCGGGATCCGTTGGGAATGAGGCATTGATGGTGGTGTCACACCCCAGGGGAGCTCACCTGGTGGGGAACAAACCCCTCGTGTGTCCCTGGGTTATCCCAGCCCCGCACAGAGCACCCGGGAGAGATCCCATGGCTCATCCCGGCCCTGCACAGGGCACCTGGGACATCCCACAGCTCCTCCCAGGTTATCCCAGCCTTGCACAGGGCACCTGGCACACATCCTATGGCCCAGCCCTGGGACATCCCACAGCTCCTGCTGGGTTATCCCACAGAGTACCTGGGACACATCCCACGGCTCCTCCCGGGTTATCCCAGGTTAGCCCTGGGATGTTCCAGGGCTCCTCCCGGGTTATCCTCCAGCCCTGGGCCTTCCCAGGGCTCCTGGCCGTGGATCCCGGCTCTCCATGAGGCTCCCGGAGCTCACCCTCGGGCAGGGCGCGGGCCCGGGATGCTGAGCCGGCTCCTCCGTGCGGGACAGACAGCGTGGCAGCGATCACCTTTTCCCCGGAGAATAATGTCCCCACACAACCCGCCAGCGGGATCTGATGGTGAAACAGCCCCGCACACGGCTGTTTCCCCATGGAATGGGCTTGGCTCCCTCCCTYCCTCACCTCCATGGGAAGAGAGGCACCACAGCCCTGCGGGCACAGCTCACATCCCTGCCGAGCCCTCGGACGCAACGGGTCTCTGAAGGGTACGCCGGGACATGGCGGGGCTGCAGCAGGAGCTGAGGGGCGCCCCTGAGGGCAGAAGGGGGCCTCGTGCGCCAGCTGCGGCTCCCGGGGCTGTGGATGAGGGAGGGAAACCGGGAGGGAGCGGGACAAGGAACGGGACCCGCCCCAGCGCCTCCGCCTCAGCGCCGACCTCCCCAACATGGCGGCCTCACCGGCCCGCCTCGCCCAACATGGCGCTGGGACCGTCCCAACATGGCGGCGGGACCATCCAAACATGGCGGCCCCCGCGCTGCGCCGGCAAGCGAAGACTTGACCTTCCCATCATGGCGCCGCCATAGCACCACCCCCGTGCCCGCCCCATCATCACGTGATCCCGGGGGGCGGTTCTGCGTCTGCGCAGTGCGCGGCCGGCGCGGCCGGGACAGCGGCGGGAGGGCGGGGAGGGAAGATGGCGGCGCCGGTCGGAGCCGTCACCGGGGCGACGCAGCGGCCCCGCTGCCCGCAGCCCTGAGGGCCCGGYCCGGCTCGGCCCGGCCCGGCGGCAGGTGAGAGCGGCCCCGCGGTGCGGCTTCCCCGGGCGGGACCCTTCCCTGGGGAGCGGGGCGGCGGGACGGGCCCCTCGGGGCGGGACAGGCCTGGTGTGGAGGGGGCCACATTGGAGGGTGGGGGGAGCCCCGGTGGCAGCCCCTCACAGCGTTTTGGGGGTCGCTGCGGAGGGCAGAGCCCATGGGGTGGGTGTAGCCCCTTCTGGGAGGGGGAAGCGCCTTCCCAGCTCCGGGGTGCGAGGGGAAGGCGGACCCGGGGGCTCCCTCAGGGCGGGTAGAAAGCAAAGATTCCCCTAAAAAAGCCGCGTTGCCCCCYAAAAAACCCGTGTTGCCCCCTGAAAGCCGTGTTTCCTTCCCAAAAAGCCAAGCTTCCCCCCCGAAAGCAATGCTTATTCCCCAATATGCCATATGTTTCCTCCCCTAAAATACATGATTCCCCCCAAAAAAGACRTTTCCCCAACAAACCTCGCGTTTCCCCAGAAAAGCTATATGTTCTCCCTAAAAGCCACTATTCCCTAGAAAACCTCGTGTTTTCCCCCAAAAAGACACGTTTCTTTCCTAAGATCTCTATTTTCCTCCTGAAAAGCCATGTCTTCCCTGAAATGCCATGTTTGCCTCCTTAAAGCCATGTTTGCCCTCCCCCCAAATTCCATCCTTCCTCCAAAAAAGCGATAAACCCCCCCTTAAAAAAAAAAAGAAAGAAAAAAGAAAAGCTCCCATTTTCCCCGTAAAAGCCCTGTTTCCCCAAAATTCAGTGCTGGCACGGGGCAGTGCCAAGGCATAGGCTGGCAGTGGGGGAAAATGGCATTTTTGGGGTCTTTTATGGGGAGAACATGGCTCTCCTGGGAGGAACAGCTTTTTTGGGGGGGAAATACGGCTTTTTGGGGCCAAGCACGGTTTTTAGGGGGGGATCAGCGGCTCTTTGGGGGCAGACATGGCTGGGGGGCGTCCCCAGAACCTCAGCTCGCCTTGGGTGGGTGTGAAAACAAAGCTGGGGCTGGGTCCCCGCTTGCTCCCGGCGTGGAGCCGCCTCTCCCCTCGCTCCGCGGCCGGCTCTGTGCCAGTGCCCCGCGCTGGGGTCGGGATCGCGGGCCGGGGGCAGCCGAGGGGCTCAGCCCGGCGCTTTGGGGGGTCCTTTGGGCTGTCGCTGCCCGGTGTCTCCGCTCGGGGCTTTGCGAGCGCGGTTCGGGTTGGTTTGGGCCGCCGTTCCTGTCGCGGCGGGGCTGGGCTGGGCTGAGCAGCGCTGCAGGGCTCGGCAGGAGCGATGCATTATCTCATCCTGCCCAGCCTCTCTCGGCTTTTCCAGGCGCCGTTCCCACTCWCTGGGGCCGGGCATCTCTCTGGAGGGCCGGGGTGTCTCGCTGTTAGTGACCCGAACTCCAGGGAGTGCTCGGAGAGGAACAAAAGGGGAGTGGGGAAYGGGAGATAACCCCGGGATCGCCGGGATTGCGTTTGTGCTCGGCTGGCTTTAATCACGCCTGGGAGCCGGCTCGGGTCAGCAGCTGGAGCTGTCCCCGTGGCTGGAAGGGACGGGAATTGCGGGGAATTCCCGTGGAGGAGCTGCTGGGTGGGAAGGGGCCTTTCCCCACCTCCCGGGGCGGTGCCGCGGTGTCCTGACAAAGTGCTTTATATCGCGACATAGCCCCGCAGCCGGGGCTTGGCCTGTCTGCAGAGCAAGTGCCAGAGTGGGAGGTCTCCTCATTCCCACAGCCCTGGCTGTTCCCACCACCATCTCTCCTTCCTTTTCCTYGTGCTGATGCCAGAGAAAGGCTGAAAACCGGGATTTTCCCCTCAGGTTGTGTCCCCCTGGGCTTGGTGTTTCCTTGGTGTSACAAGTAGAGAAGAGAGCAAAACCTTGGGTAGAATTCCAGCTGTTTCATAGAACCCAGAAGGGTTTGGGTTGGAAGGGCCTTGCAGACCAGAGGGGCACCTTCCCCTCTCCCAGGTCTCTCCAAGCCCTGTCCAGCCTGGACACTTTTCCAGGGCAAGGTGGTGCCTGTCTGGTGTTGTTGCATGGGGTTGGACTCGGTGCTGTTCTCCTGGAGCTCTGGCAGAGCCTCATCCCGTGGTTGTTTTGGCTTGGCAGGGATGTTTGTGTGTGTTTTTCCTGCTGTGCTCCCAGAGTGTTCCCTGACAGGTGACTCCACCCAGGCAGCACCAGCGTTGCTTTTCCAGGGCGGCAGGTGAAGCTCTTGGGTTCAGAAAGACTCCAGACAATTTTACCATTTTCTCTCGTGGGTTTTTAGAGGCAGTGTGTACAATTTTTAATTTTGATTGGAGTTTACTCCAGCCTTTATTGCCTGGACTCTGTTTTTCCCTGCATTTGGCTGTGGGAGCAGCCCCTGAGGGAAGCTCACCTGCAGGACACGTGCTCCTGCCCTGCCTGGGCTTGGAATGAAGGTGGGGTTGGTTTGTTCCCACTGCTGAACGTGGGTGACCTGGGATTTGGGATTCCAGCCACTGCGTCGGGCACCTTCTGCAGAGG
Source organism: Cardinalis cardinalis (assembly GCA_014549065.1). Taxonomy (NCBI): domain Eukaryota; kingdom Metazoa; phylum Chordata; class Aves; order Passeriformes; family Cardinalidae; genus Cardinalis; species Cardinalis cardinalis. Next base: position 257,384 of record JACDOX010000394.1, on the reverse strand, counting down.
TGTTTGCAGCTGGGATGTGCTCCTGGTCCCGTCCTTAATCCCAGGAAATGCAATGCATGCAGCACTCTGCACGTCTGCCAGGAGTGACAGGTTTGGTCTGGGAGCTCAGGGGTGGTGTGGCTGTGCATTCCCAGCTGTGGGATGCTCTGGCTGTGCATTCCCAGTTCAGGGATGGTGTGGCTGTGCATTCCCAGCTGTGTGATGGTGTGGCTGTGCATTCCCAGTTTGGAGATGGTGTGGCTGTGCATTCCCAGTTAGGGGATGCTCTGGCTGTGCATTCCCAGCTGTGGGATGGTGTGGCTGTGCATTCCCAGTTAGGGGATGCTCTGGCTGTGCATTCCCAGCTGTGGGATGCTCTGGCTGTGCATTCCCAGCTGTGGGATGCTCTGGCTGTGCATTCCCAGCTCTGGGATGCTCTGGCTGTGCATTCCCAGTTCAGGGATGCTCTGGCTGTGCATTCCCAGTTTGGGGATGGTGTGGCTGTGCATTCCCAGCTCAGGGATGCTCTGGCTGTGCATTCCCAGCTCAGGGATGCTCTGGCTGTGCATTCCTAGCTCAGGGATGGTGTGGCTGTGCATTCCCAGCTCAGGGATGCTCTGGCTGTGCATTCCCAGTTCAGGGATGGTGTGGCTGTGCATTCCCAGCTGTGGGATGCTCTGGCTGTGCATTCCCAGCTCAGGGATGCTCTGGCTGTGCATTCCCAGCTGTGGGATGCTCTGGCTGTGCACTCCCAGGTGCATGGAGTTCTGTTCCCAGGGCTTCAGGAGGTGCTGGCTTTGGGCACAGCCCGCTTCCATCCCAGCCACTTCCACAGGATGTGAGCGAGGGCTGCTGGAAGAGGCTTCCCACTCTCTGTGTAAACAGAGCTGCGCCTCCAAGGGAAGTGATTTTTCCCTGTGTGTTCCGACAGGGCAGGCTTTGTTGGAAAACATCCAGTCAGGATTTTCCTCGGGCTGGAGGTGGGTACGCTTCAGGCTCTGACTCGGGAAAGGCAGCATCACCTGGAGCTGGCTGTGAGGGCTTAAGAAAGGTGTTGGAGCTGGAGGCAGGCTCAGGTTTGGCCCAAATCCAGATAAAAGCTGGGAAGAGGCCTCTGGGAAGTGCTGGTGAGCTCCAGGGCTGTTTCTCCAGGTAGGAGAGCGCGTTTCCCACCCCAAGTGATGCTGCTGGTGTCTCTGGGCTGTCCCCAGCAGCATCCAGGCTGTGCTGCCAGGAGCAGCCAGCTCAGCTTGTGATGGAGTTGGGAAATCCAGGTCAGAATTCCTTTTGAACTCGCCTGCGTTGCTGGATCAAAGCAAAGCAGGGGTGACACATCCACGTGAAAAACGTGGCTCGTGTCRAGCAACCTGCAGGAATCAGGGCTCTTCCTGTCAGGAATTGGCTGTTTCAGGAGCTGCTCTGGACTGTGTTCTCTCCCCCATTTCTATGGCAATCTTTAAATATTTATCTTTGCTTGCTGAACTCCCACTGCAACATCCGTGACTGAGAATCCTCATTTTTCCCCCATGGGAAACGTGGATGCAGCTCAGGCACCAGCAATTGGCAATTCCAATGCACTGCATCTCTCCCTGGGTTCCAGACTCCTCTGGAAACATTTCCCTGCCTCCTTTTGTCTTGTACCTGTGCCAGTTTTGCCATAATTTGGGRTTTTGGAGGCTTAAGGTAAGTTGGCAGAGCTGCTTTTATTTATTTGGAGCTTCTCTTTCCAGGCCAGGTTGGATGGGGCTTGGAGCAAATCTAGAAGGTGTCCCTGTCCCTGGCAGGGAATGGGATGAGCTTTAAGGTCCTTTCTAACCTGAACCATTCCATGATTTTGACTCCCATTAGGTTTCAGTGGGCAAAAGATCATCTCTGGTTTGAGGAGTGATTTGGGGTTTTCTGGGTACAAAGATCTCTGGTTTGAGGAGTGATTTGGGGTTTTCTGGGTACAAAGATCTCTGGTTTGAGGAGTGATTTGGGGTTTTCTGGATGAAAAGCAGCTCAGAAGCGTCAGAATCTCTCTGTGAAGTTGGGGTGGCTGTGGGAAGAACCGTCCATCCCCAAACTTCTCACATCAGGGAATCTGGGGCACGGATTAATCATTCCAGCTGGGTTTGTGTCACTCTGGAGAGCCTGCAGTGTGATTTATTTGTGCTTTCAAAGAGGCTCATGAACCCTTTGGGTGCCGTTATCCTCACGCTGAGCTTCCAGGGAAGGGGCTGGCCCTGGGAATCGCTGCCTTTTCTTGTCCCTGGTGCTGGATGCACACCAGCTGCCCAAAACACCTGAAAGGAGAGAACCCCTTCCAGGTGTGAGAACCCTTCAGGTGCAGCTCCCTCTGAAGAAGCAGCACTGTGGAATTCCTGCCGCCTTTAATCCGTGCTGCTCTTCCCAGAGCTGCTCTTGGGCCGGGCRTTTCCTTTGCCAGTCCCAGCAGCTGCTGGGAATTCCTGAAAGCTCCCAGGTTCTGGGTTTTTGCAGACACCTTGGGTCTCGGGAGGGGCACAGGGGATGCTGTGGCCTGCTCTGAGCAGGACTCCTGGATGCTCTCAGATCCCAGGGTTCCACACTGTGTGATGATCAGGGATTTGCCCCRTGGTGCTGGTTAATGGTGACTGTTGTGGTGACAGGATGGTAACAAAGGAACATCTTGGGGGGCTCATTTTGTTATTGAATGGTAGAAATGAACTTGAAATTTGCACAATTTCCCTGAATTTTGTTTGCTGATTAACATTATATGGATCTGACTGCGCTTTTTTGTTGTCTCTTTCTTAGTATTTGATATTTAAGCCTCCCTAAACACCCAGGCTTGAGGCATGGCACAGAGGAYGGAAGGAGCTCCTGCTTTCCTCAATATCCAGTGCTTCTGCTTCTYCATGCATTGCCTTTCCCATTAGCTGAGGAATAAGAAAATCCTGTACTGAACAGGAACAAATGCTCTTATTTATTCTGCTCAAATCAGTGGAAACTGCAGCAAATCCTCCTCCAGCCCATTGGGTGGGTCAGACTCATGGAATCTGTTCCAAATGCAATCCCTGGGTTGTATTTTCTGGTCGTGGCTCAGCTGTGGTTGGGGTTTGCCTGGTGGTTGGTGGATGCTGTTCCCAGCCCCTCACACCTCTCTGTGCTGAGATTCCCTGGGCATTGTCCCATTTCTCCCTCCTTTCAAGCCAGGGCTCCAAGGGCATGCAGAGCAATCCTTCCAGTTCTGTAATAACAGGGTTGCACTGCCACCACCCTGGGGCTGGTCTGCACCTCAGATCTGTCCCTTCCCATCTGCTTCACCCCCTCAGAGATTCCAGGCAATCCTCTGTTGCTCATTGCCTGCTGTTTGCTGGGAACTGGTTGGGATTTTCCCCCACTGAGGTGCTGGTTTGGGGGGAGATGTGGAGGGGCAGCTCTGATCTCTGCCTGTGAGCAGGGACAGCACCCAGGGAAGGGCTGGAGCTGGGCCAGGGGGCTTTGGGCTGGAGATCAGGAAAGGCTCTTCCCCAGAGGGTGCTGGCACTGCCCAGGCTCCCCAGGGAATGGTCCCAGCCTGGGGCTGCCAGAGCTCCAGAGGGTTTGGGCAGGCTGGGGCTGTTGGGGTGTCTGTGCAGGGCCAGGGGCTGGATTTGGTCCCTGTGGGTCCCTTCCAGCTCAGGACACTCCATGGCTCTGTGCAGTGTGTCTGGCAGCAGGGGAGCTCCAGGAGGGCAGCTCCCAGCTCCACTGACAGGGAATCCCAGGGATGCTGTCTGCCTGCAAAGCACCAAGCTCACCCTGGCTCCCTCGGGCTCTGAGCAAGGACCTGGGGTGCCTCAAGGTCAGTCCTGTGGTGAAACTGGTGTTTCCCTGGTGTTTCCCTGGTGTTTCCCTGGTGTTTCCCTGGTGTTTCCCTCTTTCCCAGCCTTTTTTTTTTTTCCCAGCACCGCCCTTTGCCTGCACCAACATCTCACCGTGGACCTTTGGGCTTGTAGGTTCTTCTCTCCATCCCCATTGCACAGCACAGCAAGGGCTCCATAGGCTGAAATTGCAGAGGCTGGTGGGTGTCTGCCCTCCCTAATTCACATTTTCTGCTGAAAAAACCCAGCCATGAATTCCAGCACCTTTGGRCTGCACACACTCCAGCACCTCCATGGGGCTCAAGGACACACTGTTTGCTTTTCAGGAATATCACACTTCCCATCACCTTTTTATGTTTTGATTAGGGCACCGAAGAATCATGGAATGGTTTGGGTTGGGAAGGACCTTAAAGCCCACCCAGTGCCACCCCTGCCATGGCAGGGACACCTCCCACTGTCCCAGGCTGCTCCAAGCCCCACCCAGCCTGGCCCTGGACACTGCCAGGGATCCAGGGGCAGCCCCAGCTGCTCTGGGCACCCTGTGCCRGGGCCTGCCCACCCTCACAGGGAAGGATTTCTTCCCCAYATCCCATCTGAACCTCCCCTCTCTCAGTGGGAAGCCATTCCCCTTGTCCTGGCACCCCAGGCTCTGGTGAAAGTCCCTTCCCGTGTTTCTGGCAGCTCCCTTCTGTTGCCAGCTGTCTGCACAGCCCTCTGAGCTCTGGAGGGGCAGCAGCTCAGCACAGGGAGCTGCAAACCTCTGCTCCCTGAATCCCTGTGCTGCAGAGGCTTTGTTAACTCCAACTTCTTGTGGCTTTTGTTCCTTTACCTGCAAAATGGGGTTACCTGTGGAATGTGGAAGGCTGGAATGTTGGAGGCATCGTTTCAGGTTGTGTCTCTGTGGTCAGACCAGGTGTCTGTCTGTGATGGAAACTCCTTTTGTTCCACCTAAGAGGGGGAAAATACCTTCCTTATTGTTTTGAGTGTTTAGCAAACAGATCTGCCTTTAAACCCCCTCGGTGTGATCCAGCCCTGGGCACTGCTGGGGATGGTTCATCCCTGCCTGGGAGCTTCCATCAAAGGGGAATGGCAGGGCTGGGCATGAAGGGGAGCACAGACAGCTTTGGTGTGAGACACAGCCAGGGGGCATCCCAAAAGCACCGTTTGGGTGTGTGTGACAGGAGGGCAGCTCATCCCTGGTAATGTCCATGGGGAGGTGGTGGATGTCCTGGTGTCCTGCTTGCTAACAGAAACATTGCATCAGCCCCACTGCCGAGTCAGCAATGTGTCTGAGAGCCCTGGGCATCGATTCCAATCAAACCTTGGCCAGCCAGGCTGCAATAAAATGGGCTTTTTACAGTATATCTTTCTCTTTTTATGGCTTGAATGTCAGTAGCCCTGAGCTCATCTTTGCTTTGTGTGCAAGGTCTGGGGGCTGTTCGTGACTTGTGTGTTTTCGTGGGGAGAGGAAGGTTGTGGTTGGTGAATCTGGGCTGAAGAATAACTTTGTTTATTGCAAAAATAATATTGTTACACCCCTCAGCTCCTCCTTTGCCACTGCCCAGGGCTGGACAGGAACCAGGTGTGCCCAGGTGGGCAAGAGGCCGATGGTCCCTGGCTGGTCCCAGGATGTGGCACCTGGGGACAGGGTTTAGTGGGGACATGGTAATGCTGGGGGAACAATGGATTCAGTGGTCTTGTAGGGTTTTTCCACCTTACCAATTCCATGATTCTGTGATGGATGTGTGAGTGCTGCCATGACCATGTCTTGATGGAGAACCAGAGGCTGGAGCATGAGCCCCCAYAGCAGGAAAACCCTGACCTTGACCTGGCTGTGCTTGGCTTCATTTTCCTGAAACTCCATCCTCCATTCCTACTGCAAAACATCCAACCTGAGTTTGCAGCAGTGTTGGACCCCACAATCCTGCCTGGTTGTCCCACCAGAGAYTGCCTGGGTTCTGTGCACAGCACAGCAGTGAGGTGTGAGTCCTGCTTGTTCCCAGCTTCTGGAAGTGCTGGWGGTTTCTGAAGGGAGTCCTGTGTCCAGCCCTTGATGGAGTTTTGGAAGCAAAGCTTGCTTTGCTTTCCCTCTCACTGATTCCTGATCCTGCTGCCCCCTCTGCCTGGTTCAACAGGAGCAGGAGGGCCTCAAGGATCCTGCTCTAGGATCCAGTAGGTTCAGGTGGGATATTGGGATAAATCCTTCCCTGGGAGGGTGGGCAGGCCCTGGCACAGGGTGYCCAGAGCAGCTGGGGCTGCCCCTGGATCCCTGGCAGTGCCCAAGGCCAGGCTGGACAGGGCTTGGGGCCACCTGGGACAGTGGGAGGTGTCCCTACCCGTGGAACAAGATGAGCTTTAAGGTCTTTCCCAACCCAAACCATTCCATGATTCCACCACAATCCTCAGTGCCCCCAAGTTCCCTAAGACTGGAAAGGGACTGGGAGCATCCCCAGCAAAGGCAAGAGAGATCCAAAYCCCAGAGACAGAGGAGGAGGAGGAGGCCTGACACCCCATCCTGAGCAGTGCAGGGTAGGAAATGCCATTTTCCTGCTCCCCAGCTGCCTGGGGGCTGCAGGAGCTGCAGGAGGTGGGTGAGCCCCAGGGCTCTCCCAGCCAAGGAAGMTCCAGCACTCACCTTTCCTGCAGGACACGTGGGGACAATGCCTTCCCTGGGAGTGGCACTGGGAGACAGCCTGGGCATCCCCTGCTGCTGCTCTGCAGAGAGTGGACTTTAATAAAATAATCCCACAAGCCCCTAATGCAGCCAGTCAGAAAATCGGGAATGGAAGCATCCAGGATGTTTGGGTGTTTTGTTAACAAAACCTTTCTGAGTTCTCTCCACGTTTTTCTGCCTGGGCAGTTGGAACTGGGCATTGGGCTGGATGGAAACCCAGGACTTGCAGSAGTTGTGTTTTCAGGTTGGTTTTTCAGGTGAGCAGAAGTGGGCTGGATTTAGGTCGGTGGCTGTGTTTTCCTCGTGGTTCCATTGTAAATTCCCTTCATTTGTGCAGAKGAACCAGTTTTGGTGACTTTGGGAGGTGTCAGGGGTTGTAGGACTCGGGGAATGCTGTGACATTTTCACAGGCTGTCCTCCACACAGTTCTCCACAGCTTCCCAAGAGCTTGTCCAGGAGCTCCTGTCCTCTCCTGCTCAAGGAAGGGGTGACAGCAATTCCCAGGATCTCCTAGTGTGACTTTGCTCAGCATTCTTGATCAGGAATTCTTGCCASTAAATCATCCTGAGCAGGTTTGAATAAATGTTTTTATCCTGTAAAGTTCATCCTCCTACAGCGGATGTTGCACCAGGAGGAGCAGCTGCCCTTTTCCTTGGAAAAACCTCCATTTTCCAGCCTCAAAGGCTTCTGTTTGCTTGCTTAGGGGTTATTCCGGGTTTTGGGGCTTGCAGGGAGTTCAGTTTGCAGATGGAACAGGATTTGTTTGCTGGGAAAAGCTGAGGTGATAATTGGAATTCCGGGCTTGGCGGGGGCCGGCAGAGGGAGTGTGTGAGCCCCAAATCCTCCTCATTTCCTGCTAAATTTAGGGGATTTCGGGAGCACGGGAAAAGGGAGCAGCCGATTATTGCACCCAGCAGCTCCTCTTGTGATGCCAGGGCTTGGCAAGGCAGATTTTGGCAGGTTTGAAACAAATCCACCTCTTGCAAGGGTAATAGTATTGTCTGAAAACATGGAAATTCTCCGAATGCATACATCCATAATAAGTGGAAGGATTGGTGGATGGTGGAGATTTTGGATTTTTCATGACTTTCTGCAGGGATATTTAAGGGTTGTCTTTTTTGGTGTGGAAAGGCAAATACAGAGCTCCCAGGAATTGTGTTTTCAGACTTGTTTTTCATGTGAGCAAAACCAGGCTGGATTTTGGGTCAGTTGAAGTGTTTTCCTCATGCTTCCATTATAAATTTCCTGTATATTACTTCATATTTATTAATATTTTATTACACTTTAGAGCCATTTATGAGGTTTTATAATAATAATAACAATAATAATGATGATTTCCCTACGTACACCCCAAGTGTGGTGTCTTTAAACTCTGCTTCCTCTTTTCCTGTGAGCCCCACACCAAAAAGTCCCTCAAACCTCAGCTCCCTGGTTTGTATTCCTCCAATAAATCCAGGATAATTCCCCACATTTTCATTCTGGGTTTCAGTGCATTCATTTTGTGGGAAAACAGATTCAGCATTATTTATTTGTAGGTTGCTGTGCTGTTTGTGCAATAAATCCTGCTGTGTAATGTCACACTGCTGCTTATTTTTGAACTGAAACCTTGGGGTAAAAACGAGCAGGAATCTGGAATAGCCAAGGATCAGCTCTTCACTGGGCTGAGAGGAATTCCTGGGGTCTTTGTACCTTTTTATTACAGAAATATCAACCAAAATTCAGCTGCAGTGGTGCAGTTCCAGGACAAYGGGCAGCAGTAAAAATGATGTCATTTGGATTTTTTTTCCTGAAGTCCCTAAACCCACAGTTCTAACAGGCAAAACCATCGCAGGGAGGTTGTGCTGACAGAGAAATGGTGGAATTTTCAACCTTGCAGATGGAATTTAGGAATCCTTTCTTTTCCTGGGTGACGTGTGTGAAAGAAAAACAATTTTGTGTTGGAAAAAAAAAGGGAAAAGAACCCTTGGAGCTGCCTGTTTTGCWGGGATAAGGAGTGTCCATGGTGCCGGTGTTCCTGAGGTCTCGCTCTGCACAGACAGGATATTGCTCATCCCACAGCTTCCCAGAGGCTGTATTTTCTTTTTTTGCACTAAAATCTGCTTTTTTTCCCCAATTGTTGAGCTTGCCCAGCAGTTGATTTCCGAAAGGATCAGTTCCAGCTGCTGCAGGTTAGGGAGGACTGGAGATGGTGTTTTATTTAATGGTGTTTATCCCAGTCCTGAATCCCGTGGTTSCCACAGACCTGTCACTCCCTGTGCTGCTGCTTTTACAAAACATCCTGCTTCTCCTTGGAAATAGTGCTGGATTTTMCTCTTTTCACCCCAGAAAAGGTTTCAGGGCTTCTTTTAGAGCAAAACCAGGATCAGGGAAAGCTGCAGGTGAAGTCCTTGACGGCACAGCTGGGGAGACAAACACAAAAATACTAAAAATGTGGAAAGAATCCTTCCCATAGAGATAAGATTTTTTTAAAAGGAAAAATGAACCATTTCTGTCTGCTGGAAGAAGATTTTTATTTGAACTGGGGCAGAGAATCAGCCAGAAGTGTGGCTGTCCCCAGAGTGTCCCCCTGGAGACGCTGGCACACCGAAAAAGCCATTCCAAAGTATGAGGAAGAGTCTGGAGCAGGTTGGAGACAGCTGCTGCCTTCCACCCCCAAATTACCACGAGAGCTCCTGATTGCCAGGTGCAATGAAATCCCTCTGTCCTGGTAGCCCAAGCCTTGGGCCAGCTGGGCTGGGTCCTCTCACACACCTGGAATGTTTTGTTTTGTTTTATTCCCAGCGGGAGCAGCAGCTCCTTCTTGGAGGGAGCATTCCTTGTGTTCCTTGTGGRAATGAGCATTCCCTGTGTCTGCAGTGCTCTGGCTCAGGATCAGTGCTCAGCCTCTCGTTGCCATTCAACAGCTTGCCCTTGGAGGCTTTTTCCCATAAAATCCATAAAAAGAGGTGGGAAAAGGGCAGGTCAAAAACCCTGCAGGTTCAAGCACTTCCTGAAGCAGCTGGCAGTTGTGGAGAAGAGGATCCAGCTCAGGAGGGAGCCACCAGTGCCGACCACACCAGAGCTTTGGGCTCCATGGGACCAGGAGAGGGACCTGCAGGTAGGAAAAGCTCCTTGGACCAAGAGGGGATTTGCAGGAGCAGCTTTGGAGCAGTGCTTCAACCCCGTGGGGTTATTTTTGCCTGCACTTAATATTCCTCAGCTGTTTGTTCCAGATAATTACTTCAGGAATAAATAGCAGGTTCTTAAGTAATTTCAGGAGGGGAGAGAGGGAAAATGGAAGTGCTCTGAAAGGAGGAAAAGGATTATGAAGTGTTTTGCCAGCTGGCAGAGACRCAGCTTTCAGGAAAGGGCAGGCAGATTCCATCGGCGCCGGCAGAGCCGCGCTCCCGCTGCCCTTCCAGCGCTTCCTGGAGCAGCTGCTGCTCCTCCTTGCTCCAGTCCAGGCTGATCCCTGAACACCCCAAAAAACCTTCCCAGTGCTGGGGTAGACAGGCATTTCTCTGGGACCAGCAGGGCTCTGGGGTGCAGAATATCATGGAATGTTTGAGGGATGTGTTGGTGTTTTCAGGGCTCGATCCGATCCCGGAGTTAATTGGATTGCAGCTACTTTGGGATGAGACACAACTGCTTAAATCTCTTGGTTGCAGCTTTTTGAGTGCTCAGAGATTCAYTTTAGCCCAGGTACAAAGTGGAGCCCGGTGTGGTGCAAGCAGAGAGCACCTGGAGAGGCAGGATGAGGGAGAAAGCATCTCTTGCATCACCCAAAAATGCAGGAACACTCAGTTCTGCTTCTGGAATAACCAGTAAAACCCCAGGTGTGGGATTTTCCCTCATGGATCTGCTGAATAACTGGCAGCAGGAGCTGCTGCGATGCTTTAGGTCTTTCTTGCCAACTGCCTGGGTTATTTTTCCTTTTTCTCTATTGGAGCAGGGTTTTAGGACAGGGCTTTGCTTTGCATTCCAGGGGTGGTTATTCCCAGCCCGCCCTTCCAAACAAAATCCACATCCGTGGCAGGTCAAGCTTGGAGGGTTATTTTGACAGTGAGCTGCCTTTTGGGAGCTGGGTTTATTGCTGGCCTTGTTTTCTTCTAAAAAAGAACACGGCGTGGGTGTGAAAACTCTGAGGATGGTTATTCCTTATGTTCAAACGTTTAGGAAACAAGGATTTACCAAAGGAGATGCTCTGGAATATTTATAATATTATCAAGTGGCTTGGGAAGAGCAGACAAAACTCAGTGGAGCTTCTCCATCCTCAGATATGCTATTTGAGGCTCCTCCCACTGTTCTAAAATCAGCCTTAAAGATGATTTTTGGTGTTTTGTGCCTGGGGTCAGCCTGCCATGTTGGGTTATTCCTGAGCCTGCTCCAGGGGATCCAAATTGGGATTTACTAGCTGGAAAACACCTCTTTCTAGTGGGTGTGCATTTCTGCACTTCCCATGACCCTCTCCAGCAGGATTTGGACATTATTCAGAGCACAAATAAAAGTTGTTGGGATCACACAAGGTCCTGACAAACCCCTGGTCCCTCACCATCCACAGGGTCCCACTGTCCCCGGGCCAGAGGCAAAAACTCCTGCTCAGGGTTCTGGCAGGGCTTGAGGATGTGACACCTCTGGCTCCTGGGGAGCTGCTCTGTGATCCCAGGCTGGGAGGGAGGGACAGACCCTCCTGCCCTTCTGTATCCTGAGCAA
>JACDOX010000394.1:234549-244905 GCA_014549065.1 Cardinalis cardinalis | reverse complement strand
CACTGGCATGCTGTGTCAGGATGGAAACCAGCACAGGCACTTCCCAGCCATAGATGCCTTTGCTTGGAAAAGGCCCAACCCTCCATTCTTTCATATTTTTTAGCACAACTCCACTTTTCCTCTCCCTCAGTCCTTGGGAGCTCGTGCCTGTTCTGTGTGAGGCGGGCTCCTGGCAGCAGCAGTGCCCCTGTCAGAGCATTTGGGTTCCAGCCTCCCCTGCCTCAACAGTGACTCCAGCAGGGATTTCTGACACAGGAAATGTGCTGGGTTCTGCCGTGGTTCCTCCCACACATTGACAGCCCTSTGCATTTTCCAAAGCTGCTTCATCAGGAACCTGGCAGCGCCGGGCACTGGTGCTGTCGCCYGTCATTTTCCTGGGCATGAATTGGTTGCCATGGAAAGCTTTCCCACTCCGTGTCTCCACCACCTGCCATTCCCACGGCATGGGAAAACCCTGGATTAATGACAGCAGCTCAGGTTATTCTTGAGAAATAAACYTMRTTTATGAATSAGGTCRATGACCCAAGTTGATGTGGTTTAAYGTGGGGTTTGTTWCSAGGGTATTTCTGTATCAGGRTATTTATCCTGCTAGGTAACCCATGTTAAACCCTGATATCAATGACTTCAATTCCTTCCAGCCAGATTTTCTGGGATAGTTAGGATTTGGAAAAAATAATGATAATATTCTTATATTGGAGGATGTCAAGGAAAAGCTGTCTTGTCTTCCCTCTTAAGGAGCTGGTTTGCTTCCTGGCCTGCTGCAGGTTGGGTTTATCCTATGGACTGTGTGGATTGTTTCCAATAATMCTGGTCAGTTCAGGGCTGGGGGAAGGCTGGGCAGCCTCTGCCTTGTGGACTTGGGAGGAACCCAGGCTGAGCAATGCAAGAACTTGCCCTGGTTTGGTGGAGCTTGCCSTGGTTTGGTCCTTTCCTCATACTAGGAAAGGATAAAAAAGGAATTTCTGGAAAAGAAAGCCCCATKTCATCCCCAGGAGCTGTTACTGTGGTTTGGGCTATGGATCCAGGAGCACTCAGGGAGCTGCTGCTCCCTTGCTCTCCACTCAGCCACCTTGGAAGGGAARGTGCTGCTGCTGTGCTCAAGGCAGGCTGTTTGTCTGGATTTGCATGGATTTAACCTCACACGGTGCCAGCTGCCCAAACTGGACACAGCCACTCGTTAAGGTGGATTTATTTCATGATACTTTACTGTCATCGAGGTGTCACCTTACACTCGGGATGTTGGGAATAGCTGGAGATACAACCTCTGCTATCCCAGCCTTCCATCAGCAATAAATCCTGGGGGGATTTGCTTTCCTCACCTACTGCCAGCCAGGGCTGTGTGTGCAGGTATTTCACAAATAAAGGGAAAAGGATGGTGAAAACAAGGCAGGGCATTTTTCCTCCCCAAGGAGCTGTTTGGGGTAAAACAGCCTCGCTGGCAGAACAGGTTCCACAGGGTGGAGGGACTGTAAATGACTGTAAATGTCGCTGTGATGCTGTCTCACCTCGGGTGAGGTTCCACAGGGATCCTTTCCCCATCCCTGCTGGGCCCCACGGTGCAGGGCAGGGCAGGGTGAGGTCTCCTCGTGCCCAGCGAGGGAGCAGCAGCTCCAGGGTTTGGCTTTGGCTCTCTGCTTCCCACTGCAGGCAGCAGCAGGGTGGGGAGGGATGGAGTGACCTGGGAAAGCCCTTCCTACRCCCTCAGCTGCTGCAAAACTGCAAAACCACCTCCTGCACTCTGGGATTGCTGTGCCAGAGCCCTCTGGTGTGGCACACAGCTCTCRGTGTGTTCCTGGTGCTCCGTGGTCTCGGGTTTTGGTTGTGAATTGCTGCCTTGAGATGTGCAGGGTGTCTCTGCTTCGGCCTGTGTGGCTGAAGAACGAGTCTGGACTCTTCACTWTTCGGTCTTGAGGTTGTTTATTAATTCTTATCTATAAAATTTTCTTTCTGCCCAGCTGAGATCTGCTCAGCAGTGCAGCCACAGGCACTCTTTGTGTTCTCCTTTTATACTACAAACTACCTATAACATATTTACACTTAATTCCCAATACCTGTCACCTCTGTTAGACAGTGCACTTCTACTCTAAACCAATCCCAAAGTGCCARYATCACTGCAGAAAATGGAGAACAAGAAGAAGAAGAAAGGCTGGACACACCCAAGTTCCTCCATCTTGTCCCCATAACCCCCATACCAAAAATCCTAAAATCTACATTTTCACCCAGTGATCATTTTATTATTACACCATTCAAACCTCTGTGACTTTCAGGTCCTCATACAAAGCTGGCAACTTGCTCCAGGGGTCAGAATCAAATCCCCAGGTGCTCTGGGCTGCGTGCCAGGGTCCCGGAGCCCCCYGGTGGGGACCTCGGCAGCTCTGGACACCCAGAGGGATGCGCTGAGCTCCGACACGTGTGACCTCCCTGTTGTCCCTTTTGGCAGCTGTGACGGGGGATGCCATGGCCAGCTCCTCGGACAGTGACAGTGACTGTTCTGGTGCTCCCTGTGACCTCCCTGTTGTCCCTTTTGGCAGCTGTGACGGGGGATGCCATGGCCAGCTCCTCGGACAGTGACGATGACGGGTTCATGGCCGTGGATGCAGAGGAGGCCGCGGTGGAAGGGACGATGGAGCAGGAGGATGAGCCCCACGCCGAGCTGGAGGTGGAGGAGCCCAGGCCCAGCTCCAGATCGATGCTGGAGCTGCCAGAAGAGGTTTTGGAATACATCCTGTCCTTCCTCTCTCCCTACCAGGAGCACAAAACCGCCGCCCTTGTCTGCAAACAGTGGTATCGACTGATCAAAGGTACAAGTGATGGCAGCAATTTCTCTGATTGTGGGGTTTGGAACCCAGCTCTCTTTTACCTTTGCCTCTTGTTTTCCCCTCAAACTGTGAAATCTGACTTCTGTAAAACCCCAGAGAAATCCTGACAGCCATGGGGTCCCTGGCTTTGCTCAAAGCAGGCTGGTAGGTGTGCAGAATTGAACCTCTCAGGGTAGAAAACCCATAGAGGCCATGAATTCCCATCCTGGAAATGTCCAAGGCCAGACTGGACAGGGCTAGGAGTGCCCTGGAATAGTGGAAGGTCCCACCCTTGGCAGGGGTTGGAGCTCGATGATCTTTGAGGTCCCTTCCAGCCCAAACTGAAACAAAGCCCAAGCCCCAGGATAGAGCAGCTCCTTTGCTGCCTTTGGGTGCTCCCAGTGCTGCACTGGTGACCTTGGATTGCAACCTCCTCCTCAGAGCCCCTGCCAGTGTCCCATGGCTGATGGGGCTTTAATTGCACTTAATTTGCGTCTTGCTCAGTAATTAACATTCCCAAAGCTGCTGCTTTCAACAGCCCTGGCTCTGCTTCTTACAGCTCTGCTGGAGATAAGTGCAGTATAAAATCTGCATGAGTAGAGATGTGCATATTCTGGGCTACTCTTCCTGGAAGAGTAGCCCAGAGACACAGATCCTTCCTTTGCCTCTGCACACTCATTCCAGAGCCTTGTGGGAGTATTTTAATGCTGGAGAAGTATGATACAGCAAATAACGAGGGAAAATTTGGACAAGGATACAAGCAGAACTTTCTGCTTCATTTTATTTTAATACACTGGGTGATTTCTGGTACCATTCTGATGGGTGCACACTTTAATCATGAGCTTCATTTAAAAACAAGGAGTTTCAGAGGAGAGCAGTTCAGTCCTMGGAAATGGGACAGGTTGCTGCACAAGGGGAACGTGCTCCTTCTGGAAAACAGGAGTGGGTGTCAGGTGAGGAATGCCCTTGGCAGATTGTGAGGTGATCGTTCATTTATGGACTTCTCCTCATCTGAAGGATCCCAGGCATTTCCCACTTGCCCAGAGCTGAACAGGCTGGGGGTTAAAAAGCCACAGCTACCCCAGCAGGGACCATGGCCCAAAATCCCTTTTTTTGTGCCTCCTTTTGGGGCAGCAGCTGCCCCAGCCCTGGGGAAGGGCCTTTTCCAAGTGCTGCAGCCCCCAGTGRCTGCTTGGCTGTTTCCTGGAGTGGCCTGCAAGGGATGCAGCTGGGATGGACAAACACCTGGGATTCACCCCAGAGGGATGTGGGAACCATCCCTGGAGCCCAGGCAGGAGCAGCCCGGGGCACAGCRTGGCTTTGGGCTGTGTCACCTCTCAGGGGACGGGTGGTGCTGGGCAGCTGGGCCCTTCTGGGGCAGTTCCAGCCAAAAAAAGGTCTGGAACCACCACCTGTGAGCTGTGCCCAGGGAGGTCACTCGAGGTAAACAATTGATTCGTGTTCTCCTGGTTCATTTTTCCTGTTTGCCAGGATACATCTGCTGTGCACTCCTGGAGCTCACATTGCCTTTCCCGTGTGACTCTCAGGGATCAGCTCCTCAAGGACCCCAGGCTTTATTTTTTTATTTTAAAAACCCCTTCCTGCTTTGTATCCCGGAGTGGGATTTCTTGCTGGGGGTGTTCCTGGCACAGGGCTTGGGGAAAAACTCTTGGCAGGTTGTGGCATCCTCAGTGCAGGTGCCACCAAGTRTCTGCTGAGCTGCTGCTGCTGCAGCCAGAAACCTTCTCCAGACCCTTTTGTCTCCTCAGGGAGCAGCCTCTGGCCCCTCCCAGAATTAGTGGCAGCCTTGGAGCATCCCTGCTGATTTTTATCACTCCGATTTCTTTCAGATCCCTGGCCAGTAGCTGCATTCACACTCTTACAAGTTGATTATTGCACTGAGGTTCCTGGAGGGGAGGGAAGCTGCTCCTCGGGGTGTGCTGAGGGAACAAGGGTACAGCACGGAGGGCTGAGCACAAGCTCTCCAAAGCACCCCAGKGCTTCCTTCCTTTCCAAAGGCTCTGCTTCCCGACTGGAGCCGCCGGGATGCCGTGACCCGGCCGGTGCACGCTGCTGACTTCCACATTTGCAGAGTTCCCTTGTCTTTATTCCTTTAATCCCCCACATCCCCAGTGTGTTTCTAACCCAAGCACGGGGCTTTGCAGCTGCTGTCACTGTGCAGGCACAGTTTGTTCCCTGCAGGAGCATCGGGGGGGCAGCACGGTCGGGACGAATGGAGATGAGAGATCTCTGCAGCCAGGTCTGGAACTTGGGGTTTATTGCAAAGGGCCAAGTGCAGGGCMCTGCTGGGAGCTGCCAGGCACAGCTCAGAGCAGGCCTGAGAGAAGAGAGGGGGAGAGAGGATGAGAGGGTAAGAGAGTAAAAGGGTAAGAGAGCAAAAGCGTAAGAGAGTGAGGTTCCCGTTACAATACCATAAATCTTCTTCTGTGTTGAATATTCTAATTCTCACTAACCAATCTAGTACAAGACACAAATTCTGTAGCATTTCCATACAGCCTRTAAGAATCACTACATTACCATATTGTGTTACATTTTAAACCCTAMAAACTCCTCTTTGGGYCCCTTCTGCCAAGCTGTAGGGTCTGCTCTGACCCTTGGGCCTGTCTGCAAGCAGAGGGTGTTGTTCCATCAAAAGGGGATTGCCTTCAGCTGGCCACACCATTGTTTTCCYGTTGTTCAGTAACTGAGGGATCTCAAAGYTTGYTTTCATTTCAGTCTCGCTTATAGTTTCTATATTCTCAAAATCTTTTGCCAGACAATCATATTTATAARGCTTTCCTGTTTCATCTTCCCCARCAGTTCCCAGCTTTGCTGACGGTGTTGTTCTCTCCCCAGGAGTGGCCCATCAGTGCTACCACGGCTTTATCAAGGCAGTGCAGGAAGGGAACATCCAGTGGGAGAGCCGCACTTACCCCTACCCTGGCACCCCCATCACCCAGCGCTTCTCACACAGTGAGTATCCCTGCAGTGCCAGGGGAGCTGCTTCCCTGAGGGCTGCCAGTGCCATCTCTGCAGTCCCCGTGGGCAGTGCCAYGCCCTGGAATCCCCAGAGGAGCTGCCTCCCTTGGGACCTGGCAGTGCCATCTCCTGAAATCCCACTGGGAGCTGCCTCCCTGGGGGCTGGCAGTGYCACACATGTGCCRCAGTGTTCAGCCCACAGCTGTGCCAAGGCTCAGCACAAGAGCAGGGGTTTGGGAGCTGCTGGTCCTGGTGGGCTCATTGATCCTAGGAAGTGGTGATGGAGTGGAAGGGGGGTGGGATTGTGGCTTTCTGGTTGTGCAGGGATCTCTATGCAGCTTCCCAGGCTGGAAAACTCTCCCAGATCATGGGGTCAGCCCTTGACTGAAACCTGTCCCCAAGTGCCACATCCAGGGATGGTGGCTCCAGCACTGGCCTGGGCAGTCTGTGCCAGTGCCTGACCCCCATTCCATGAAGGGACTTTCACAATATCCAACCTAAATCTCCCCTGGCACAGAAAGGGCTGTTCCCCTTGTCCTGTCCCTGTTCCCTGGGAGCACAGCCCGACCCCTCCAGCTGTCCCCTCCTGTCAGGAGTTGTGCAGAGCCACAAGGGCCCCCTTGAGCCTCCTTTGCTCCAGGCTGAGCCCCTTCCCAGSTCCCTCAGCCTCTCCTGGTGCTCCAGCCCCTTCCCCAGCTCTGTTCCCATCCCTGGACACGCTCCAGCCCCTCAGGGTCCTTCTTGTCCTGAGGACCCGGAGCTGTCCCCAGGATCTGGGCCTGAGCTTTGTGTCCTCCTCAGCAACCCCTCCCTCAGCCCCTGGACTGGTCATTGCCATCAAAGCCGGTGGGTTTTGGGAAGTGCAGCACTCAGGGATGTGCACCAGCTGCTGGCACAGRTCCTCTACATCTGTGAGGAAAACTGGGRATTCTCAATGAGCTGGGCTCAAAYGGAGCAGAGCTGCAGGTGGATTTGCTGRCAAAAGGGAGCAATTCARTCAACAGCACCACTCAATGTTTGGGTGAATTCTTCCCCTGCTTCCAAAGTTCTGGAAAAGAACAGGAAGAGAAAAGATACCTGAACACGGTGCCTTTGAGGGAAAGATATTGAAATAAACCCTGTTCTTTGGAGTGCAGCAGCATTGAGCTGCCTCAGCTCCAACAAAAAAAACACAACAAAAATTCCATCCTGTGACTTCAGCACGGGGTCTGAGCCCTCTGGGGGACAGCTCTTCCAGGAAGCAAATTGCATTTTTCTGAGGCAAGATAAACACGGTGCAAGCCCTGCCATTCCAAGAGCAGCAGGCATCACATTTTCATCTTCCCAAGCAATAATTTATGAGCGGCTGCCTCCTGCCAAGACAAGTCCGGGAGACGCTGCGGGGAGCTCTGGTGAAGTCATTGTGCTCTGCCGAGATACCCTGGCCTTCCTGGAGGATGAAAAGGCTCCGCAGTTCACAGCTCATTTTTAGCAGCGTTAGTGAAGTGCTTATTAACGACTTCACACTTGCGTGTATTTCCCTTCGATTTTAGCCGCGGTTTTGCCACTGCTGAGTGCTCAGGCCAGCTAGAAATTGTCTGGAAAAGGCTCAGAGTTGCCCCAAAGAGCACTGTGTGCTCTTTCCTTTATCCTGCTGCCTGCCACGGGCTTCCTGGCTGCAAAGTGAGTTGTCTCCCTAAATCCACTGCCCTCGGAGCGTGTAATCCGTATTAGCCTCGCTCGGTGACAGTGCCCCGGCTCTGCCCGGCCCCGGTGGCCACAGCAGCGTTAGTAATGCACTTTGTGGGCACAAAGCTAATCTGGATTAACTTGTTTGCTGACTTAAACGGATTGGTTTGTGAGCAGCTGCCCAGATCTGCAGCCTCTGCTTTCCCTGCAGCAGCGTTCACTGCCMGCGGGCGAGATTCCTACAAATCGTCAGTTCCAAAAGGCAAACTCTGAACTGTCACCTAAAACCCCACGGGATGACAGTGAGCTGAGGTGGAGGGAACAGGAGTTTGGGCAGTGGGGAGGGAGCAGGCAGGACTCACAAAGCCCTTCTAGAGGGATGAGTGATTTGCTGGTTTTTGTGGGAAGACGTCACCGCCCAGGCACGAGTCAGCACTGCCATCAAAGCTCTGGCTGGGGCTCGCTCTCGCTTCCAGGAATTATTAGAACTGTCCCAGAAGTTCTCAAAGGGAGCACAAACGGACAAGGAGGGGAATTCTAAGCAGCTGGAGGTCAACATGTCTGCTCCCAGTCCTGAAGGGAGGAATGGCAGAAGTGCTTGATAAGGAATAATGAATGGAAGGCTCTGCCTGGCAGGGATCGCACCGCTGAGAACAAACTGTGGACGGGCTGTCGCTTTTCCTGAGGGTTTGACTGGAGCTGCAGGATGTGAAACATCAATAATGCTGAGTGTTGAGGGTCAGAAATCCTCCGTGTTTGGGGTTTTTTGGGTGATGTTCACAGGAGTCACCGAGCTGTTTTATGTATGAACCTGCGAGGTCATAGCAGGGCGATGAGTCACGGGGTGAAATCACTGCCCGCAGTCGGAAAAAGATGTCAGGAGGCTCAGGAATGCAGAAACGGAAAAGCAGCAAAGGAATGCCGACCGCGGTGCCAGGGATATTGATCCTTTGCTGGAGGAGTGACTAATTTTAAGCATTGATTTATTGTTTTTGTTTCCAAGGAGCCTGGGGTCCTTGGCACCAGCGGGATGAGTAATTACAGCAATTTGTGGGTTTGACGAACCCCTTGGGAGCGGTGAGAGCTGGAATGTTTGTTTTACAGGATGGGCTGCTCCTGGAGCAGAGCTGCAGCTCCTCCCAGCACCCAGCCTTGCTCAATATCCTCAGATTTTTGGCTGCTCAGGCTCTGCACTGCAAGGAGCAGGACAATGGCATTTGAGGGAGTGAGGAGATAGAGGTGGAGATGGAGATAGAAGGAGATGGGAAAGCTGGGGGCGTTCACCTGGAGAAGGCTCCAGGGAGAGCTCAGAGCCCCTTGCAGGGCCTAAAGRGGCTCCAGGAGAGCTGGAGAGGGACTGGGGAYAGGGGATGGAGGGACAGGACACAGGGAATGGCTCCCAGTGCCAGAGGACAGGGCTGGATGGGATATWGGGAATTAGGAATTGTTYCCTGGGAGGGTGGGCAGGCCCTGGCACAGGGTGCCCAGAGCAGCTGGGGCTGCCCCTGGGTCCCTGGCAGTGTCCAACACCAAGGGCTCTCACCCTCCAACCCAAGAACCRTGTAGGAATGGGATTTACAGCCCAGCCAGCTCCTTCCCATCTCTCCAGTGGGAAATACAACCCTTGAACTGGGATGGGTGAATTTATTTCATCTTCTGTAAGGTTCAGAAGTCAATGTTCTTTGACTATGGTGAAGGGAATGTGCTTTCCATTTGGTTTCCCTCCCCAGTCAGCTCTGCTCTGGCTCTTGGCCRCTCTGGGTGAACATCTCCTTTGGTTCATTGCTCAGGGCAGGGCAGTCAGGAGTGTGCTCAGAGCCAGAACTCTGCTCTCCCTGAKCATCAGTGTCTTCAAACATCAGAATCACTGATTCCTTTCCAAACATAAGCTACTTCTGCAGTGCTGAGACTCTGGGGGTCACTGAATTTTGCTGGGACATAAAAAAAACCCCAACTGAATCCATTCTGTGTTTTCCACCCAAAGAAACCCTAAAACCATCAGGGACGTGCACAATTTCCCTCTGATTCATTCTACACCTGAYAAAAACTATCTATAAACATATCATCTATTCCATTATATGTTTATAGATAGTTTATATYTAATATCCTGAGCTGGATCCATGAGAATCACCAGAGTCCAGAGCAGCCCCAACAATCCCACTGTGGAATTCCCACAGGCTGGAATAAACTGCAGTTTCTCACTGTGTTTGCTTTTTCCTGGTTTTCCCTATTTTTCCCTTCAAGCTGCTCTGCATTCCTTATCTTCAGCTGCTTAAAATGACTCTGAAAAGAAGTAGGAGAGCACAATCTCAGTGATTTTGCTGTGGGGGGGGTTATTCCACGTGGGATTTTATGGGAAACCCGGAATTCTGCCCAACCTCCAAGGCAGCAAGCCATCCCTGCTCCACGTTTCAGTTCCCTCTGGCCAGAGGTACCTGGGTGCTGCAGACACTCCCATGGGATTTGTTYTGGGGCCAGGAGCTCTTGGGTGTCTCTGGGGGTTGTCAGACGTGGTGTTCCCTCCCTGTTCCCCATCTGGCTGCCTCGTCCTTTCCCACAGGGAGCAGAGGGAATGCCCCTGGATGATCCTGGGTTTTAGTGGGGCTCTAAATGAGATGGGGTGAAATCCTGAGAAGAGAACAAAGCCCAGGGCTGGGTGCACAGAGGGGTCTGTGAGCTCTGTGATCCAGCTYAGGGCAGGTCAGTGAGCTCAGTGCCTTAATCACAGCTAAGCTCATTAATTACAGGCCTCTAAGGCAGTTTTCTCTGCACTTTGAGGAGCAGCTCTGCCTGAGGGATAATCYTCTTGGGAAGGTTCTTGCTGGAGCTTCACCCTGCTCAGGGATGCCCTGTGGTTCCAGGGAGCTGGGGCAGCCTGGCTGCTGTTCTGCAGGGAGGAAAGGGCCTGATC
>JACDOX010000394.1:182326-233497 GCA_014549065.1 Cardinalis cardinalis | reverse complement strand
TCCCCCACGCCCCTCCCTCCTGCCCGTGCTTCTGGCTGTGTCTGAGCCTCATCCCACCGGGTTTGGGCTGCATCCTGGAGAAATGTGGGGTTTSTGGCCGAGTCTGAGTCCTCAGCACCGCCTTGCGGGGGTTTCTGGGGAGCAGCTGGTCCCTGTCGTGCAGGGTGAGGGACATTCCCTGCAGCCACCAGAGCCTGTGGTGCTGAGGCTGAGGAAATCAGGATTGTTCAGCCTGGGGAGGGTTTAAAGAGTTCAGATTGTTCAGCCTGGGGAGGGTTGCGTTTGGATTGTTCAGCCTTGGGAAGGCTGAGTTGGGATTGTTCAGCTTGAGGAAGGCTGAAGGAGTTGGGATTGTTCATTTGGGGAGGGCTGAGTTGGGATTGTTCAGCCTGGGGAGGGCTGAGTTGGGATTGTTCATTTATTGTTCATTTGGGGAGGGCTGAGTTGGGATTGTTCATGCTGCAGTAGGCTGAGAAGGATATGATGATTGTTCAGCCTGGAATAGGCTGAGAAATTGGGATTGTTCAGCCTGGAGAGGAGAAGCTCCAGGGAGAGCTCAGAGCCCCTTGCAGTGCCTAAAGGGGCTCCAGGAGAGCTGGAGAGGGACTGGGGACAAGGGGTGGAGGGACAGGACACAGGGAATGGCTCCCACTGCCAGAGGGCAGGGTCAGATGGGACATGGGCAGGAATTGTTCTCTTTGAGGGTGAGCAAACCCTGGCACAGGGTGCCCAGAGCAGCTGGGGCTGCCCCTGGATCCCTGGGAGAGTCCAAGGCCAGGCAGGAGCACCCTGAGATAGTGAAGGTGGCCCTGCCCATGGCAGGGGGTGGCACTGGGTGTGTTTAAGGTCCCATTCCGTGATTCCATGGTGAGAGTCACTGTCCCAAAGCTGAGGTTTTCTTTGCTCATTGCAGTGGCTCCCACTGCAGGTATTCTGGGGGGTGGAGCAGACAAGCCCGTGCAGGTGGGAGAGCGTGGGAAAGCAGGTTCATTCCTGCTGTCCAGGCACCCTCAGCCGGGCAGGAAAACACCACAGATTATTTCCCACACTGGTTTTTGTGCTGGAAATGTCACCCACAGYGGTTTGGTTTTTTTYCYTTTTAATTTCTGAATTCCACTAAAATAACTTTGAGGAAAGTAGAAGAATTGGGGGAAGCTCTTGGGGCAGGGRGAGAAATCAGTGTGAGAGCAGCTGTTTTGGCAAGAGGAAGGAAAAAAGGAGCTCAGCATCCACCAGCATTCCTTGCTGGGCACAGAATTCCCTGTCGTGTGCCCCAGGCATTGAGGACTGCTCAGATATTGTTTAAGGTGTTTTCTTGTCTGGCACTTAAGTCCTCCAAAATCCAGGGAATAAGGAGACAGAGGTGGAGATGGGATATAGAGGGAGATGGGAAAGCTGGGGGCGTTCACCTGGAGAAGAGAAGGATCCAGGATGACCTCAGAGCCCCTTGCAGTGCCTGARGGGGCTCCAGGAGAGCTGGAGAGGGACAGGAGAAGTGTCTCAAGTGCTGGTGTCACCTGGGAATTTCCAGCTGTGAACACCTCCCTTGGTGCTTGGACATCCACCCACACTTGGTGTCCTGGTTTTGTGTCCCACAGCCCCTGTGGGGCTCCCACAGGGGAGAATTGGGGAGTTGGGGATTTAAACAGGGGGAAAACAAACCCCAGTCCTCCAAAGGGGCTCCTGCCCTGCGGGGGCTGCAGAGGGGAGGATGCACACACAGCTCCTGGGCTCTGCCCCAGGCCATGGATTCCTGCAGCCCGGGGAGCTCTGCCCTGTCCCCAGTGCCCCAGGGAGCCCATCCCTGCCCTGTCCCCTGTGCCCATCCCAGTGCCCATCCCTGCCCTGTCCCCTGTGCCCATCCCTGCCCTGTCCCCTGTGCCCATCCCAGAGCCCTGAGCCCGTGGCGGCGCTCCCGAAGAGCGGCTCTGTGGGAATGTTGTGGCTCTGTGGGAATGTTGTGGCTCTGTGGGAATGTCGTGGCTCTGTGGGAATGTCGTGGCTCTGTGGGAATGTTGTGGCTCTGTGGGAATGCGTGGCGGGGCTGGGTCCCACGGGGAGGGAAGATCCCCCGAGGAGATGTTCCTGCACGCTGTCATGGCTGAGATGGGATCGGCTGAAACTGGAGGCCGGGCCCGGGGAGCGCTCTGGCTCCTGCTTTTCCAAAGGGATGAGTCAGCCCCGGTGGGATCCCACAGCTCCGGTGCCCCCAACTGGGGGTGGCACCGCCTGCCTGGGAAAGGAAAGCCTGAAGGGGGCAGAGCTTTGAAATGCTGGGATGTAAATAAGGCAGGAGAGGGCTTTTTAGAAGAAAAACCGAGGAGTTGACATTGATTGATCACCGCTCATTGTGTGTGCAGGCTAATTGCCGTGGAGGAGTTCCCACACCTGCCCCACAGACTCCAGAGCTCTGGGATGAGACCCTGGCTCTTCCCCAAGGCCAGGGCTTGCTCAGAGAGGATCCCTCACACTCCACGTGTGCCCTCGTTCAGCACCTCCTCTAAGGAGCCCTGGGCAGGGAATGGGAGCACAATGTCTTGGGCACAACTTCATCCCTTCCCGAGAGGCTTTTCCAGGAGAAGACACCCTTTTGTTGTTGTTGTTGCTGTTTGTTTGTTCCTACCTGTTTTCATCCGGGTTTTCTGGCTCCCAGGCATGAGATGACATCAGAGCTGGATAATTCCCCTCCAGCCCGAGCTGCTTCATCTGGGAGTAAATATTTAGCCTTCAAAGAAGTAATTGGCTTGGGTTTCTTTCGTCTCAGAGACGGAGGAGGGAGATAATTACTTCAAAAAACCCTAATTTTTGAGGTTTCAAAGTATTTTTTTGCTTAGATCTGAAACAATGGCTTTGACATGTGACTGATGGGGCTGGAGCAGCACAAGAGAGTTGGTGCCTGGCTCTTCTGGAGAGCTTTTGGTGGGCTTGGAAGCTCTGGAAAGGAGGGTGGCAGGCAGCAGGATCTCTATTTTGGGAAGGTGCCTCCCAGCTCTTCTCCCYGGAGCTCTCCTGGCCATTGTGGAGCTGCTCCCACCCTTCCCATCCCACGCAGGATGTGCTGGAGCAGGAGCAGGATGATTTGCAGCCCCACGTGTGGGATGCTGCAGTGCTGTCCCAGGGTAGGTGGTCCCTGGCAGGCAGGGGCCTTTTCCATGTTGGGGGGTGCTTTCCTTGCCCTCACTTGCACAGTTAGCCTGGGCAGTTGTTGGAATTTRAGCCCATCTGTGCTCAGGGCATCCTGGTGGAGGGCTGGGGGTGGTTTGTGCTGGAATCTGTTTATCCAGCTGGAGGCCAGGGTGAGGCCCCACTCCTGCGAGTCCAGYTGGTTTCAGTGGTGAGAGTCCCTGGTGCTCCCCAAAAATGGGCTGAACAGCCAGGAAAGAAACCAAACCCCATTTGAAACTGGGAGTTGCAGGACATTCAGTACCTGGAGGGGCTCCAAGAATGCTGGAGATGGACTTTGGACAAGGGCCTGGAATGCCAGAGGGCAGGGTCAGATGGGATTTTGGGAAGGAATTGTTCCCTGTGAGGGGGATGAGGCCCTGGCACGGATTGGAAGTGTCCAAGGCCAGGCTRGACAGGGCTTGGAGCACCCTGGGACAGTTGGAGGTGGTGGGGCTGGGACTGGATGGGCTTTAAGGGCCCTTCCAACCCAGAGCATTCCATGATTCCATGACTGCATGCAATGGGAGCTGCAGGGGGCTGTGCTGAGGCCTTTGCTGATGCCTGGATTCATCCCTGGATCTGCTGCCCTGCTGGCAGGAAGGGTTTGTGCTGCTCCCATGCAGGTCTGYGGAAGCCTCCTGGTGAGCTCCCACCCTCCCTGTGCAGGGGAAGCTGCTGGAGGCTCCCAGAGGAGCCCCAGGTGCTTTGGCACCATCTGAGCCTCCTGTCCACACGTCCTGCAGGGACACCTCACAGGCAGGATGGGGAGTGTCCCCAGGCAGGCTCCTGCTGCCCTGCTGGGCTGCTCCAGGCTGTGTCCCTGCAGGCTCTGCCCCTCCTGGGCTCCTTGGTTCCAGTTCCTCAGAGTCCTGCTCTGGCCTGCTCAGCCAGAACCACACCAGAAAAAGCCTTTTTGAATTAGGGAGGAAAGGGCCAGGAGCTCTGCTCTCCCAGGGGCTCATGGCACAGAGGGGAAAAGCTTCTCCCTTTAAAACTGAGCCTGTTGTGTTTGTAAAGCCAGGAATGGTGCTGGAACAACCAGRGCTTTGCAGGGAGAGGCGTTGCTGTAGGACATGCACATCCTCCTCTCAGCTGTGCTTTATCATCCCCCTGTGCTCCCACCTGGGCAGGCAGGAGGGCTGGAAGGGCCCTGTCCCTCCTGTCCCTGTGTGTTTTCCCTCTGCCAGGCCAGGATATCCCTCTCTGATCCCACAGGGATTCAGGAGCCCCGAGGCTCTGCTTTCCCTGTTGCTGGGAGGAGGCTCCTGCTGCTGCTGCTGCTGCTGCCGCCCTGGGCCACCCTGCCCCGGCACGGGCACCTCCCCAGGACCTCTCTCCCTCTCTCCTGCTGCTCTTGTCCCTGGGGAGATGGGAAAGCTTCTCATCTTCCTCAGGACTTGRGGATCAAACCAGGCAGAGCTCCTCCGTGAGGCTTTGATCCCCTCTGCCCTCCGYGTCGGTCCTGGCTGATCCTCCCTCCTGCTGCAGCCTGGAGTTTGTGCCAGCACCTCCTGGGTGGCCTTAGCAGGACGCAGTAAAACCCCTCTGCCAGCAGCTCCTCGTGGCTCAGCTCTTCCCCCAGCCCCCTGCAGGCCATGCCGGGAGTGGGAGGATCAGTTTCCCTTTGTGTCTGAGGGGAAGGTGCCTTTGATGGTGTTGTGTCAACAAAAGCAACAGCCCGAAGGAGGCAGGAGAGGCTCGGCAGAGACTCCTGGTGTCAGATGTGGTCCTGGTGGAGAAACCTCCCCGTCGCTCCTGGAGCAGAGAGGTTTGGCCTTGACAAAGCTRTGCAAAAACCTTGCCCCGAGCTAAAGAGCCCAGCCTTGTTTTCATCTGCCCCTTCTAGAAAACAGCAGCGAGTTTT
The DNA here is from genome assembly GCA_014549065.1 of Cardinalis cardinalis. Taxonomy (NCBI): domain Eukaryota; kingdom Metazoa; phylum Chordata; class Aves; order Passeriformes; family Cardinalidae; genus Cardinalis; species Cardinalis cardinalis. The sequence goes on along the minus strand of JACDOX010000394.1, from coordinate 228,468 downwards.
CAAAACAATTTTCCAAACAGTCGCTGGAGTTTCACGGTGCTGAATTCCTCAGCTGGGATCTCCTCAGCTCTGGGAGCTTTGTGGAGCTGAAGGAGGTGCAGGGAAGGACTGAGTGGGCTTCCCGAGGAGGGGGGTGGTGCTGGATCCCGCAGGATCCCACAGGATCTCACAGGATCCCACAGGATCCCACAGGATCTCACAGAATCCCACAGGATCTCACAGGATCCCACAGGATCCAGCCGTGCACAGCCACAAACCAGAGCCACACTGGCACTCAGGGAATGAATCCCACTGGGACAGGAGCAGGGCTGTCCACGGGCTCGGGGGAATCTGAGGAATAATCAGAGGTGTGGGAATAGTGGGGAGCTCCTCATGTGTGGTTTTAAAGCCTCTGTGACTGCAGATTGTGCAGCTTCTTCGGTTTGGGGTCATCAGCTGTGTCCAGTCCTGGGCCCCTCAGTTCAGGAAGGACCTGGAGGGGCTGGAGCATGTCCAGGGATGGGAACAGAGCTGGGGAAGGGGCTGGAGCCCCAGGAGAGGCTGAGGGAGCTGGGAGGGGGCTCAGCCTGGAGCAAAGGAGCCTCAGGGGGCCCTTGTGGCTCTGCACAGCTCCTGCCAGGAGGGCACAGCCAGGGGGTCGGGCTGTGCTCCAGGGAACAGGGACAGGAGCAGAGGGAACGGCCTCAGGCTGGGCCAGGGCAGGCTCAGGGTGGGCACAGCAGGAATTTCTGCATGGAAAGGGTGCTCAGGCCTTGGCAAGGGCTGCCCAGGGAGGTTTCCAAGGAAGGCCTGGAGGTGGCACTCACCAGGCTGGGGACAAGGAGAGAATTGGGCACAGGTTGGACTCGATGGTCCTGGGGGCTTTTCCACCTTCAAGGATTTGGGGATTTTTTTCCAGCAGGGCAGCAACTGAGGTGCTCTGCCCTGACCCCACACTGCAGCTCTGTTCCCCCTGCAGTCACTACCCTCACAGGGGATCCCTGCCTTGCTTTGGGCATTAAAACCCCCCAAAATCCTGACCTGACCAGAACTCTGTCTGCAGAGTACCCCCGGTGTCCCCTGGCCTCTGAGCTCCCTGTGTGACTGAGGGCAAAGCTCAGTTCTATGAAAGGCTCAGGATCACCTTGAGCCCCCCCAGCCTTGTGTCCCTGTTGGCCTCCCAGGAGCCTGGGGCATCCAGGAGCTGATTCCTGGCAAGGAACAACCTCTCTAATTATGGCTGAGCACCTGAGCCTCCAAAGTGGAGCAGGTTAATGGGCTGGATGGAAATCCCTCGTGCTGTGAGTGGTCTTGGTGAGCCTGGAAGAGAAGAAAGCTTTTTCCAGCTCTTYTCCTCATCTGGGTGGTTTTCTCCTCGTTGCCCTTTGAGTCTGGTGGCACTAGGGCCCATTCCTGCCTCTGCAGAGCTGAAACATTCCATGTTATCCTCCAAAAATCCATGGCTTTCCCACCACCCACCAAAGGCTCTTGGAGTCCTCAAGCTCAGAGTGACTTGGCACCTTTGGAAGTTCAGCTTTAATCCTGTGAGCCTCCTGCCTGCAGCTTCCTTATCCTGCCCCTGATTTCTTCCTTTTCACACACCCAGCTTCCTCCTGATCACATCCCTCATTTCTTCCTTATCCCACCTCTCATTTCTGCCCTTCTGGAACAGAACCAGGACTTTYCAGGCTCTGTCCCCTGCCCTTTGGGGCAGAGGCTGTCCCAGAGCAGATTGCTTGGAATTGCTTTCTCCAGTTTAAACATATTGATTGTTTTCCTGCTTTTTTGGACTCCCACTTTTACAAGGAGGCGAGTGACCACTCCTGCCAAGCCTTTGACAAACAAACTCTCCAGCAGCATCCCTGGATACAGAGTTTGGACTTCATTCCTGCCCTTGCAGARGGTGGACTGGCAGCTCTGGGGTGGGAGCAGGGCTGTTCCCAGCCCCTGGATCCATCTGATGTTCATTTGTTCCTCTCTTTGCCTGGCTGGTTTTGCAGAACGTCTCTAATGGAATTTGTGGTGTTCAATATGAAATATCTCAAGGGCAAGAGATGAAAAATCAACCCAAATCAAGTGAAGGGTTTTGTTGTTGTTTGKKTTTTTTTTCTATGTCAGCTGCCACCTGTTTGGGAAGGTGCTGCTGGTTTCCAGGAGATTAATCCATGGTTTAGGTTTACAGCACACACCTCCCCTCCCTTTGATTTGCCAGGCTCTGTCCTCCTCCAGCTCGTGCCATTGCTGGCTGTGTTTAACCTCTGCAAGGTTTTTGTTGTCTGGATCCAAACCACACTCCCGTGGCATCCATCCTTGGATGGCCACCCTGCCATGCCTGGCACGGACCAGTCCCAGGGACCACGGGTACAAAACCCACGAGCAAACTGAGCGTGTGCTGAGCTGTTTGCAGGGACTGATCCCACAGCTGCAAACTGAGTGTGTGCTGAGCTGTTTGCAGGGATTGATCCCACAGCTCTAAACTGGGTGAGTGGTGAGCTGTTTGCAGGGATTGATCCCTCAGCTGCAAACTGGGTGAGTGGTGAGCTGTTTGCAGGGGTTGATCCCACAGGGGCCATCCCTGAACCAGGCAGGAAAAGCCAAAAGATCCCTGTCTGGGATCTGCTCCCTGCAAACCAGGGGACGTGCTTGGAGAGCCCAGCAGAGTCAGTGGGATGGGGAATGGGTGAGGATCACCCATCACCACCAGGGGAAAACATCCCTGTGCCTCCCGCTCCCGAATCCCACATCTGAAATGTGGGATTCTCACATTCCTCCCTCTCCCCGACCCTACCTGGCTGCATCCTGCCCCTCCCTCCAGCTGGCAGCGCCTTATCCTTATCAATGCCGTGTTCCCACGGCTTTTCCAGCCCTCCCGGTACCCGCCAAGGTCACCGAGGCACGGGGAGGGGGCAGAGGCAGCTCAGCAATTCCTCTGAGGTGTGCCTGGGCCTCCAGGAATGCGGTGCCCGAGGCAGCCGGGAATGGTTTTGAAGGAGCCATGGATTACCAGCCCAGAGAGGTGGGAATGTGCCCAGGGAGGTGGGAGTGTGCCCAGGAGCAGGGCTGGCTCAGTCGGGGCTGGCACAGGGGTTTTACCCCAGCAGCCCAAAAACACTTCTCCTCTCCCACTTCTCTCCCATTCCCTGCTCTCCATGCACCRCAGGACTTGGAAGTTCAGCCAGGTTTTATCCGTGGGCAAAACGTAGGGGAAAGCGTTCCCTGCTGTGGGAAATGGGCTCCTCGGAGCAGGGCTGGGCTGCCCGGCTCAGCGGGGCAGGGAGGCAGCGTCCGGCTGTGGCGCTCCCTCRGGGAACGATCCCTCAGCCCAGGATGCCCTCCTGCCCTGCCCGGACAGCTCAGCCTGACGTGGCAGAGTCCTGTGGGGAGGGAACAGAGGGAAGGCTGAGCAGGCTGTGAGAGGAGCAGCTCGAAGGGAGGTGGGTGGTGGAGTGAGGATCTGGATTCCYTCTTCCCTCAGTTCCTCAGGATTCCCTCTTCCCTCAGAACAAATTTGGGGTCTCACCTTGTTCTACTGTCAAGGACACCYTCCATTATCCCAGGGCGCTTCAAGCCCTGTCMAGCCYGGCTTTGGACATTCCCAGGGTTGAGCAGGAATCCCTCCTAGTAGTAGTAGCAGGTACTAGTACTACCACTAGTAGTAGTAGTAGTTCCTGGTACTCCCTCCTCCACCTTGGAAAGCCAGCACTTGGAGAACAATTTGTATTTTAATGATCCCAAAGTGCAGGACTGTCATCCCTTTAACCTAGGCAGAAGTTAGGTTGGATTTTCCAAGAGGATTTTTTTCTATCAGGATTTTTTTCCTTTTTCCTGACATTTGATTTGCCAGCCCTGCAGAGAATTTAATTTCTCGCTTGTCCGAATTTGGTTGGAGCTGAGGAATCTGCAAACTGTGGCTCAGACAAAGCATCTCCAATTTATTTCCTTTTCAGGAAAAAGGCTCAAAACCCCGGAGCCACACACGGGGTTGTTGACACTGGTGGTGTCTCACATCTCATGAATGTGTTGCGCCTCAGAGGGAGCCGATCCCTCCTTCCCGAGGCGTGGGAGGCACCCAGGGGTGACGGTTTCCCTGGACACAAATTCCCTGATCGTTCACACCCAATTATTCCGCTTTCCTGGGCCTCTGACAGGCCTTGCCTCCTGGGCAGGTACCTCCCTGTCCCTTGTGGGGTCAGCGGGATAAACCCCGGCTGCGCTGTCAGCTGGGAGGGAAGGATCCTCCCGGGAAATTYGGGCAGGCTGTGCTGACATCTATCGGCAAGAGCTCCTTCCAAGGCAGCCCAGCCTTTGCCTTGAGGACTCAGTCCACCAGGATTAGGTGTGTAATCCTCGGGATGGAGCAGGCAGCATTCCCGGGGCAGTGTAATCCGCACACAGCGCCGTGTGCCTCCCAAGCCTCTCGGCGTCCCGGTGCTCTGTGTCTGATTTTAATCTTTCCCCAAAGCATCTGCTGTAAAATCCCTGAGCATGGGGCAGGCGCCTGGCCCTCGTTCGTGCTTGACTGCTGTCCAAAGGTGGATTTTGGTTCCTGCCATGAAATATTCAGGGAGTTTGGCGCTCAGGGCTGGAATTACTGGAATGAAGGAGAAAAATGCTTCCCTGGCATGGAGGGAGCAAAGTTCAGGAACCAATGGGTTGAAAACGGGAGTGAAGAGCAAGACAGCAAGGCAGGAGGGGAGTGCAAAGAACTGCACTGGATTTCCCTTCCTGTGCTGGGAATTTCAGTAGGAAGATGCTGGGGTTTCAGTGAATAACTGTTGTCCTTGCAGCAAGTACTGGGAGCAGCAAAGCCCTGGCTCTTCCCAGGCTTTTTGCACTTCCTCCCTTTGACTGCATCCAGAAGGGTTGTGGGTTCCCCGTCCCCAAAAGTGTCCAARGMCAGGCTGGACAGGCTTGGAGCAACCTGGTCCAGTGGAATGTGCCCCTACCCACGGCAGGGGGTGGAATGGGATGAGCTTTAAGGTCCCTTCCATCCCAGATCATCCTGGGATTCTCTGGCTGTGCCTACAGGGTGCTCTTTAGAGGATAGTTGAGGTTTGGAGCCCCGTGGTAGCTGTAACCTCACCAAATTACACAGCAGCCATTTCCTGGAGCACCAGTCATTTTGGGATTCTCCGAGGCTGGGGCGCCTCCCTCGCGCTGCGGGAAACGAGCCGGGAGCGAAAAGTGCGGAGCTCAGCAGGGCTGGACACAGCCCCGTGTCCCACCCCGACCTGCCCTGCCCTGCAGGTACACCCTCCTCGGGCTGGGGAGCCCAAAMTTCCCAGCTCTCCCCTCGCCTCCTGCAGGGAACAGGAGCTGCTCAGCCCTTTGTGGGAGCGCTGAGCTCTTCAGTTGCACAGGGGCCGATCTGGGGAGGTGTCAGGCTGTGAAATCACCAGAGAAGTCACTTCAGGGGGAACAAAACCACCAGCGTGGAAGCAGGGCGAGGTGGATGCTGGGGATTCCACCCACGGAGAGAGGGAACAGAGGCTTTTGCAAGAGCAGCTCCCCGTGCGGGGCCAAATCTGCCTTTCCCAAAGGACAGCTGCCTTTCCCAAATCTGCCTTTCCCAAAGGACGGCTGCCTTTCCCAAATCCGCCTTTCCCAAAGGATGGTTGTGGAGGGTGACCTCACCCTTCGGAGCTCCCGGCACCTCGGGGCGCTGCTGCSGGGGAGAGGGGCAGGGTGTATCCCAGTAAAGCCTCTCCTGCAGTGCAGCTGCAGGAATTGCGGCAGGAATTGCGGCGATCCCATCCGGGGCTGTTGGGAGATAAGAGGCCGAGCCCGCGGCGTTCTGGCGCGGTTATCTCGGCATTGTTTGCTCAATGCTGCATGAGGACATTTTTGACAGGCATTAGCACAGAGTGACTCAGTAAATCCAGTTGCACGGGGTTCAGAGGGCACTGCCTCTCCTTCTCCACGGCTTTATCGGGAGCGGCAGCACCTCAGAGCGCCGGGGTTAAAAAAATACCCACGGGCACCTTGCAACAGCGTGGAGGTGACTGATCCTCCCCGGGGCCTCTGCCTGCACCTCCCAGAGATTGCRAGAAACCAAACTTCGCTTCCACGCCGGGGTTTGACTGGGCTTGTACCACAGTCCTCAGTCTCTGCAGGGTGGAAATCCCACACTGGGAATTCTGTCTGCATGTCAGCATCAGGGGGTCGCTGACCTGCCCCCCAAAATTGCAGATAAACTCAGGATATTTCCCCAGTTCCTTCCCAAGAGGTTATTTGTGTCTGCAGAGGTTTTGTCTCTCTGCTGAGGAGGCAAATCAGCAGAAATTTGTTTGKTTTTTCCTTAAGACTCCTGCAAGGCTGAATTCCTGTCTGCTTCCCAGCATGGAATTTGGGGTTTTTCTGGAAGGGAACACTAAATTGCCTGTGGTTTTGGTAAGAGAAGATGATACTTCTGTGGCTTTTAGAGGCTCTAAGGTTTAGGCAGGCCTGGTCAGAACTAGTCTAGAACATGTTCCTAATCCCAGTGCTCTGTTTTAGACGTTTTGGGATTAAAAACAGGTGAATGTCAAATGCTGGATCAGAGGCAGCTGAGCAGAGTGCTCAGTGTTGGGCTTGACTTTGGGAATGAGTGGGTGTGCAACAGGGATGTCTGCTCTTCCCATGGGAGTGCTCCTTTGGCACCTCCCAAATCCAGTGCTAGTGCTGGGATTGCTGGGATGCTCATTCTCTTCTGGCCTCTGGACTGCTGCTCACCAGCTTGTCCTCTTCCCTTTGGGAAACCTGGCAGAGAATCTGCTGACTGCTGTGGAAAAATCCCAGCTGGCCTGGGAAGCAGAGGGATTTTTTGTTTTTTCCTTCTCTGGTTTTGCTTCCGGTTGAAGGGGAGAGACTTGGGGATTTCACGCTGTCACACAAGTTTGGGATGGAACTCTGTGGGATGGGATGTAGTCAAGGCCATCCCTTGGCTGGGGTGGATGAGGGTTCCAGACTGGAAACTGGGATTTGAAAATCCAGGTCCAGCCAGGGTAAAAAGCAGCCCCTGGATGTGGCTCTGCTGCTGCCTGAGCATGGAAACACAAAACTTGGTGGGCAGGGCTGGATCCAGTTTGGGACGACTCAGAGTGCAAAACAGGCACCATCCTGCCTAGGGAAGGAGTGTCCAAGGCCAGGCTGGACAGGGCTGGGAGCACCCTGGAACAGTGGAAGGTGTCCCTGCCCATGGCAGCGGGTGGAATGGGATGAGCTTTAAGGTCCCTTCCAACCCAAACCATACCAGGATTCCTGTGAAAGGACAGCCCTGAGCCCTTCCCAGGGATGGTTCCCTGTACCTCTGGAGTGCAGATTGCAGGTGGCTTTTGAACCTGCAAGCTTGAATTCCTTTGCATTCCTTGAAATCCATGGGGTGCTGGAGCAGCTCCCTTTAATTGCCCAGCTTTGAGATGGGACACATGGCTTTGGTTTTCCAGGTGTTCCATGGWAACCAATCGGCCACAATGTCAGCTCCCTGCAGGGTCCACCAGATCCAGCAAAAACAGCTCCTGGCTGCAGCTCCCATCCCATCCTTCTCCAGATTTAAAGCTCCTCAGTACCAATCCCCTTGACACAACTCTTTCCACGYGTTCCCTTTCCCCTGGATCAGTGCAGATCTGCTCCAGCCCCTCCTGTGGAATATTCCCCAAACCCCATCGATGGACCTGAGCCCATCCTTCCACCTGGGCAATCCCAGCAGATAACCACGGGCTGACCATTGCTGTTCCCCACTCCAGCTGGTTTTTGGAGTCTCTCAGGGCTGCCCTTTCCAGAGGTAAAAGGCTGGTCTGGCACTCCGTGTCCCACGTGCCCTTCCAGCCAGGCTTTTCCTTTGTTCCCGTTAATCTACGCGTGTGTGGCTCCGGTAGCTTTAGAGGGCTGGATAACTGGGCTTGAAAAACTGCTTATAAGGACAGATCCAACCCMGATAAAACACCCAGAGCTCGTGTCGGGAGCAATCAGAGGCTGGCATTTCTTTTCCAAACATCTCTGGAAGCCAGAGATCTTTGGTTGGTTGGTTTTTTGGCTTTGCGAGCCAGGAAAATCCATCAGCTGGGAAAAAAATAGCTCAGCCCAGCTTTTAGCTCCTCATCCCAGCYGAAAGAACAGCGTCAGCTGTGCAGGGATGGAGCCTGCTGTGCTTAGGAGTGAGCTGTGCTACACCCTCAGCCTGCTCCAACCTTTATCCCCAGCAAGGATAACCTGGATGATGGGCTGGGTGATGTTATGGAAGGATAACCTTGATGGTGTTGTGAAGGAATAACCTGGATGGTGTTGTGGAGGGATAACCTGGATGGTGTTATGGGCTGATAACCTGGGTGATATTATGGAGGGATAACCTGGATTTTGGGCTGGATGGTGTTATGGAAAGATAACTTGGATGTTGGGCTGGATGGTGTTCTGGAGGGATAACCTGGATGGTGTTGTGGAGGAATAGCCTAACCTAGATGGTGTTATGGAGGAATAACATGGATGGTGTTATGGGCTGATAACCTGGGTGATATTATGGAGGAATAACCTAGATTTTGGGCTGGGTGGTGTTATGGAAGGATAACCTGGGTGATATTATGGAGGGATAACCTGGATGTTGGGCTGCCTGGTGTTATGGAGGGATAACCCGGGTGATGTTATGGAGGGATAACCCGGGTGATGTTATGGAGGGATAACCTGGATGGTGTTGTGGAGGAATAGCCTAACCTAGATGGTGTTGTGGAGGAATAACCTGCATGGTGTTATGGAGGGATAACCTGGATGGTGTTATGGAGGGATAACCTGGATGGTGTTGTGGAAGGATAACCTGGGTGATGTTATGGAGGGATAACCTGGGTGATGTTATGGAGGGATAACCTGGATGGTGTTATGGAGGGATAACCTGGATGGTGTTATGGAGGAATAACCTGGATGGTGTTATGGAGGGATAACCTGGGTGGTGTTATGGAGGGATAACCTGGATGGTGTTATGGAGGAATAACGTGGATGTTGGGCTGTGTGGTGTTACTGGGGTGGGGAGCTCAGCATCGCAGCAGTTCCCCACTGGGATCAGTGGGACCCAGCGCAGTTCATTAACAAAGTTGTGATGGCTCCTCAGCCCGATCCATGTGCTATCCCAGAGAGGATCCCCTGTGTTCCTGGGAGTCTTTGAAGGGCCGCTCCCACCTCCCACATCCTCCAGAGGGCTGGACTTYGAGCAGCTCCTCGGTCCCTTTGATGTCCCTCTGGCCAGGCTCCTCCGCATGCCTGAGGCCTGAGCTCACAGAGCGGCCGCTGCCTTCCCCTTCCAGCAGCTCCCTCGGGATGTTCCTGCCCTTCCTGAGGACCCAGCACCCAGCAGCTCTCCCCTGCTTTAGGGATAAACAGCATTAATTTTCCAGATTTCCATGCATTCCTGCTCCAGCACAAGATCCTGGAGGTGCTTGTGGTGCATCTCATTTGTGGAGAGCATCCACAGATATCCCAGTTTTGCTGTTGGAAGAGGCTTTGAGAGGCCAGCACTTCTTTGACTTGTAAAATGCAGAGTTTTCCTGCATTGCAAAATGAAACTCAGCTCATTTACATCCGTACAATGTCCAATAACAGGCAAAGCTTCCTGAAAAACCGGGGCTGGCCTCTGCCCTGGGCTGTTTGCACGGCACTGACTCACTTGGGAATTGTCTCCTTGGCTGAGGCTGGGGTTGACCTCCAGTTACAGCAGTGGGAGGGCGACTTTCCTCACTGCTCCATCCCAGACCTTTCTGAGCAAGGTGCCAATGTTTTTCCATCCTGGAATGACTCTAGCTGCCCCTTTTGGTTTAAAAATAACCCAATTTGACCCCAGCACCTTGTGGCATCCCTGGCGATATCACCCAGCTGGGACTCACAAGCTCTGGTATAAATGTTTTATTGTGGTGCCAGGCTTAGGAAAAACTTTCTGCACTGCCAGGGAATTATTTAGGCTGGAAACCTGCTGGTGTGGGTTAATGAATTGCACACATGGAAYGAGCCAGGAAAACTGGAATTGAGGAACTAGGAGTAAAAATGTGACCCTCACTGACATCTCGTCCTCACGGAGACCTTGGTACAGCTCTGGCCACACATCACCTTGCATTAAATGCTTCTGCAGAGCTTTATTCCCATTTTCCCCTCATCTCCATGGGGCTGAGGGCAGCAGAACTCTCTGTCCCTGGGGAAGGGCTCAGGGACACCGTGGCCATCCTGCATCAGGCCAGGGGCTGCTTTCTGCTGGGCTCTTCCCTCGCAGCACCTGGAACCCGTCGCGATGGAATTGCTTCCCTCAGCTGCAACATCCTAAAATAGCTGCTCCGGTTTCTTTTAAAAATAGTCTGTTCTGGGTGTCATTCCCTGCTAAAATTGTGTCTCTGAGTCCTGCTGGGACAGGGGAGGGGACAGGGGCCAGGTGGGAACATCGGCTGGTTCAGAGAGGTGGCCACGTGTGAGCCGTGCCCTTGAGCCGCCCTGCTCGTGGGCTCGGAGCCGTGGGGCTGGGCTGGGGATGCCAGGATGAACTGCAAAGGGTGGCTGTGGAGCTGGAGCTGTGGGGCTGGGGATGCCAGGATGAACTGGAAAGGGTGGCTGTGGAGCTGGAGCTGTGGGGCTGGGGATGCCAGGATGAACTGCCAGGGGTGGCTGTGGAGCTGGAGCAATGTGCTGGGCTAGGGATGAACTGCCAGGGGTGGCTGTGGAGCTGGAGCAGTGTGCTGGGGATACCAGGATGAACTGTCAGGGGTGGCTGTGGAGCTGGAGCTGTGTGCTGGGCTGGGGATGAACTGCCAGGGGTGGCTGTGGAGCTGGAGCTGTGTGCTGGGCTAGGGATGAACTGTCAGGGGTGGCTGTGGAGCTGGAGCTGTGTGCTGGGCTGGGGATGAACTGCCAGGGGTGGCTGTGGAGCTGGAGCAGTGTGCTGGGCTGGGGATGAACTGTCAGGGGTGGCTGTGGAGCTGGAGCAGTGTGCTGGGCTAGGGATGAACTGCCAGGGGTGGCTGTGGAGCTGGAGCTGTGTGCTGGGCTGGGGATGAACTGCCAGGGGTGGCTGTGGAGCTGGAGCAGTGTGCTGGGCTGGGGATGCCAGGATGAACTGCCAGGGGTGGCTGTGGAGCTGGAGCTGTGTGCCAGGTGCTGGTGACCGCCGTGGGAAGGAGGATGCTCGGAGTCAGGCCCTGCAGAGGCTTTAGCTGTTCTGGGAAGCAGCTCAGCACCTCACACATCAGCAGGGTACTGACACAGACACAGCACCTCTGGCTCCAGGGCCAGGCAGGGACTGGGCTTTTGCAGTGGCYGATTTCCCAACATAAATTCAAAGGAATCAAATCCTTTGATAGATGCTCTTGCCAACAGGTTTCTTGCACTGAGGCTGCTCCTGCTCTGAGTSGGTTAAGAACCATAAAATCCCAGAGTGGTTTGGGTTGGGAGGAGCTTAAAGCTCAYCTCATTCCACCCTCCTTCCATGGATAGGGACATCTTCCACAGGAATCACAGAATCCCAGGATGGTTTGAGTTGGAAGGGACCTTAAAGTTCATCCCATTCCACCCTCTGCCATGGGCAGGGACACCTTCCACTGGACCAGGTTGCTCCAAGTCCCATCCAGCCTGGCCTTGGACACTTCCAGGGATGGAGCAGACACAGATTCTCAGGGATCTGGTGGCCAGGGGCCACAGGAGCAGCAGTAGGTTGAGAGGTGAGCTCAGGAAAGCCCTCGGGATCCATGGAACCGTCTGAGCACAGGAAATCCCACCAGCACCAAGCCCAAGAGGCCACCTTGTCCTTGTGCAGGTCCTGCTCAGGAGGCCCTTGGTCCCTGCAGAGCCCTTTGAACCTCAAACAGGCAGCACAAAAAGGTTTTCCACAATTTTTAGAGCAGCACTGCATCCTGCAGACTCGAGGAAYGACTTCATTCACAGTTCAGGGCTTCCTCTCAAACCCGGGGTTCAGTGAGTGCTGCCACTTGTGAGCACCCCACACATCTGCACCGGCCACTCTGGGTGCCTTGGAATTGTCTCCCTTCTCCCTCCCTCCTCRGGGAGGGACTTAGGAGGTATTTGGAGGTAATTATTGCTTTTATTTGGCGCTAAAGCAATAATTTGGAGGGATCGCTGGAAAACCGGCAATTTCCTGCCAGTGAGTGACAGATGTTTTGCTGTGTTTGAGATGTGCTTTCAGCCTCCTACTAATTACCATGACACAAATTGGCAGGAGTTTTCTTCCCAGGCTCCCAGCTCTAATTTTGCCTTTCTTTTTTTTTTTTTTTTTTTTTCTGTTATTTTCATTTTTTCAGAAAGGTGGAGTCTCCACATTGTGACACTGAAGAAATGATGCAGAGTTGGGGGCTTGTGTTCAAACATGGTTTTCCTAACTTCTCCTCCCTCCCTGCCAGGTTCCTACCCCTCTCCCAAGGCTGGGGCCACGCTGGTGGTCTACAAGGACTTGCTGGTGCTTTTTGGGGGGTGGACCAGGCCGAGCCCTTACCCCCTGCACCAGCCCGAGAGGTTCTTCGATGAGATCCACACGTACTCCCCCTCCAAAAACTGGTAAGAGCAGGCTTTGATCCTGGAGAAATGGCTCTGGAATGCAGCTGGAGGAATGCCTGGGAAGCTGTGCGTGGTCCTGGTTTCCCAGGTGTGTCTCTAATGCTCTTTCTGAAACAAAAAAAGCCACACAAGCACAGCAGAGCTGAGGACAGGGTGCTGCCAAGCAGCTCGTGGGTGCTGTTGCTTCCATATGGTTCTGGACTTGTACCTAAATATTCCAGGCTTCCTGAGCATCCCCATCCAGGTGGGAAGCCTGGGTGTTTTAAATGCCTTATCACTTTGGCTGGGAGCACTGAGGTGTTTCTGAGATAAGCCTGAAGTGCTGGAGGTCTTGTTTTCAGTGATGATCCAAAACTCAGCTCCCTCAGGGAGATGTGATAAATCAGATTTCTCCATCATTTCAACCTCTGCCTTTACAGCTCYGGGACTGGAGCATCCAGCAGTGTCCATGGAGCTGGCAGGAATTTTTCTTTTCCCTTTAAACACTGTTTGGCTGATTTTAGACCCAGCTTKCTCACTGATGGTGTGTGTGAGAAGGAAAATGCTGTATCAAAGAGAAGGTTCCTGCTCCTCTTGCACTGAGAACTTTTCATCCTCCAAAGTATCAATTATCCAGAGCACTTTGGGCAGTGTCATTACAACTCTGTAATTAAGATTTCCAATTCTCTTGGAAAGAATTTGAGGCAAACTTAATTGGAAGGGGAGATGTTCCCAAGTTGGCCATGAGACTTGGTCATGCCTTAAAAATGTTTAGCACATTGGGATTTCTAATTAGTTTAGTTGCTGTTTGGATATTTGGAGGTTTTCCCTGTGGTTTTCCTCCATTACATGTTCTTGAGGACTTTGCAGGCCTTTGGGATTTTTTGTTTGGCCTTTCATCCAACGTTTTCCTTCACTGGGGCATGTGTTCCTGCCTCTCTTCCCAGGTGGAACTGCATCATGACCACCCACGGCCCCCCTCCCATGGCAGGGCACTCCTCCTGTGTCATCGAAGACAAAATGATCGTTTTTGGGGGCTCCCTTGGATCCCGACAGATGTAAGTGTGGGGTCAGGGTGCCTGTGAGCCACAAGGGGGTTGGGATGGTCTTGGGGTCACCCATGAGGAATTTTCTGCAGGATTTTGGGGTCTGCCTGCTGCCTTAGCACACCCTTCACCTCTCGCAGCGAATCGCAAGGCTCCAGCCTGCAAAAATCCAAATTCTGCCATAAAACCCAGCCCTGAACCCGAGTTCCACATCCCTGGTTGCATCCTCAGCCCGTGTTGTCTCATCCCTGCAGGAGCAACGACGTCTGGGTGCTGGATCTGGAGCAGTGGGCTTGGTCCAAGCCCAGCATCTCGGGGCCCAGCCCTCACCCGCGCGGGGGCCAGTCCCAGGTGAGCTGAGCCAGAGGGAGGCCAGGCACAGCCTCGCTCCCCGCTCCACAGCTTCATTCATTCCCTCCCAGGCTAGCTGTGGAGCCCTTGCCCGCCAGGCCCTCTCCCCCAGTGACTCAGAGCTGGAATGAACACATCCCTGCTTTACCCCACTCATGCCCCGTGGCACCTCAGATCAGTGGAGAGGCAGCACAGCCTGGTTTGGCTCCGGGCCCTTGTGACTGCTCCTCTCTCCCGATCCTGGGATTGCCTCGGGATTGCTCCCGCTCCAAGCACAGCTCCAGCAGCACCTGCCAGGGCAGGGAGCTCGTGGCTGTCACCTGGCCTGAGGCAGCTGTCCCCATCTGGGATGGTCAGTGACCCCCAGAGTGGGGCTGCTCCCAGCAGGGCTCGGATGGCTCGTGCTGGAAYGTGCCTTCCATGCCCTGGGAAGGGAGCCCACAGGGACCCCTCAGCCCCAGCAGCACTGATCAGCACCTGCCCTCCCAAACGATCCTTCCACCTTCCCCTCCTTTGCACAGGGGTGTCGGGGCCCTGGAGCTTTGGGAAGGGCAATTGCTCTCCTCTGAGAGAGGAACTGGTTTGGGACAAGGGGTGGGATGAGCCCTGCATCCTGCTCTGTCCCAGGCAAAACCAGCTCCATCCCAGTTCCACTCCTCATCCCAGGCACACAGACCCCAGTAACGCCCCTGCAGCAGGAACCTGCCTCTGTCTGCCCTTGGAGGCCTGGCCAAAAATCCTTCTGGGCTGAAACTCTCTTTTGTCCCCTCCAGATCGTGATAGACAACGAGACCATTTTGATCCTGGGAGGCTGCGGGGGTCCCAATGCAGTGAGTACCTGGGGGAGCAGGGACATCACCATCCCCCTGGCACCTGGGGGCTGGATTTGGATGGGGGGACTCTGCATGTTGGTGGCATTTTATTCCTCAAGTCTGGACACCTACCTGGTAGTTTATCCAGAGAAGCTGTTTAGCTGTTGCCRGAGCTGCTTTAATTAATAAAAATCACCCCAGGCACTCTCTGAGCAGCTCCCTGGGTTCACTGAGGCTCGTMAGGATGAGCCCTGACTTTGTACTGGGACAGCAGATGGCAATGAAGGGATTTCTCCATGGCCATAGTGGGGTGTCGTCACTCATGGGTGATTAGCTCCTGCTCTGGGTCAGCATCCTCTGTCTGCAGCAGCAAAGCACCACTCCCACCATGGCCCTGATGGGCTGAGCCCAGCAGCAAACTGGGCTAAAACTCAGCCTGGGCTCCTAAAACTCAACCTGGGCTCCTGAATGCCAGCCCAGAGTCCTGAATGTGTGACCCTTCCCTCCTCAGCTGTTCAAAGACGCCTGGTTGCTGCACATGCAGGCCAACCCCTGGACGTGGCAGCCGCTCAAGGTGGAGAACGAGGACCATGGAGCCCCGGAGCTGTGGTGCCATCCTGCCTGCAGGGTACGGACACGGGGGGTCCCTGCTCCCTCACACACACCCCTCCCTCTTTATTCGCTGCCCAAAATGCTCTGTTACCRCTTCTCCCCAGCACCCAGGCTCCTCCTGATGTCTGTTCCCTGCTCTCCCTCAGGTGGGACAGTGCGTCGTGGTCTTCAGCCAAGCTCCCAGCGGGAGAGCCCCGCTGAGCCCCAGCCTCAACTCCCGCCCGTCTCCCATCAGCGCCACGCCGCCCGCCCTGGTGCCCGAGACGCGGGAATTCCGCTCCCAGTCTCCCGTCAGGAACACGGACGAGGCTCCCTGTGTCAACGGCCGCTGGGGCACCCTGCGGCCCCGCAGGCAGACGCCGTCGGGCTCGCGGGAGGGCAGCCTGTCCCCGGCCAGAGGGGACAGCTCCCCGGTGCTCAACGGCGGCACCGTGTCACCCGGAGCGGCGCCGCCCGGCGGGGCCTCCCTGGACAGCCCCGTGCAGGCCCTGTCCCCCAGCACCCCCTCGGCCGCCGAGGGATTCGACCTCAAGGTGGGGCCGGCCCTGGCGCCGCGCCGGGGCTCGCTGCCGGAGCAGAGGGATCTGCGCCTGGCCTCCGTGGAGCTGGGCTGGGAGCAGAAGCCCACGTCCCTCCTGTGCCAGCTGGACGGCGCGGAGGGCAGGACAGCGGGCACGCGGAACCCCCCGGAGCACACCAACGGCATCCACACCCCGCCCCACGCCGCCCTGCCCGGGGCCGTGTCCCCCGGCGCGCTCCGCCGCAGCCTCGAGGCCGTCAAAGCCCTCTCCTCCAAAGCCGCCTCGGCCTCGGCCGCGCTGAGCCCTCCCCTGGCCTCGTCYCCGGGCTCCCCGGGCGCCGAGCCGGGCTCCGTGCGGCCGAGCGCCGCCCAGGGCGAGGGGCACTCGCTGCCCCCCATCGCCCGGCGCCTCGGGCACCACCCGCCGCAGTCGCTGAACGTGGGCAAGCCGCTGTACCAGAGCATGAACTGCAAGCCCATGCAGATGTACGTGCTGGACATTAAGGACACCAAGGAGCAGGGACGAGTCAAGTGGAAAGTGTTCAACAGCAGCTCCGTGGTGGGGCCGCCCGAGACCAGTTTACACACGGTGGTGCAAGGCCGAGGGGAGCTGATCATATTCGGTGGCCTGATGGACAAGAAACAAAACGTCAAATATTACCCCAAAACAAATGCCTTGTACTTTGTGCGAGCAAAGAGATAATGCGGCCCCCGCCCGCCGCCCGTCCTTCCATCCCTGCGGCTCTTCCTCCTCCTTCCCCAGCCCCTTCCCGACACGCAGGCGTTCAAACTGTGAATTAGGGAGCAGGAAACCAATAAAAGTCCAAGCGAACCCTCCAGYGCTGCCCCGGCAGTTCCCAGTAAGACCCCAGTCGTGTTTACAGGCGGGGAAGGATCCGAGGATTCGGGGTGAGCAGCCAGGGAATTCCTCTGCTGCAGCCAGGATCCTCCTGGGTTTATTCTCCAAGTGTTTGTGAGTCTCGGTCTCTCCGAAATTCCTCGTGGGTTGTGAGTAGAAGTGGTTTTATAGGAATAACCTAAATTGCAGCAGGCAGGAGGCTGTTGGCTTGATTAATTCCATGCTCAACTCCGTCAGGAAAACAGCAATATCCCTCTGGGAACCTCCCAGCGCTGCCAACCTTTGCTCRACACAAACACGATGCCTTTTTATTTTGCCTCTCACCTGCCGCTCTCGTCTCTRTCCTCCAGGCAGGACCAAAAGAAGGAGGAAAGGACATTTTTTTTGTGTCAAAATGCCAAAAATCTTGATTGTTAGCATCCCTCCTCTCCCTGCCCTGCTGGATCAGGCTTGGGGATTAGCCCTGATCCCCTCTGACCAGCAGAAATACTCTGAAAATCCCATTATTCCCCCAAAACAGAGATATTTGGCTGCCAATTCCCTTCTAGACTTGAAGGTTTCATTTCATTGAACGGCCCAAACCCGTTCAAGGCTGAAGGAGCCCCTTGGAGCCCGGGAGCAGGGTGGGTTTTCCAGGGAAAAGGACAGATACTGGTAAATGTGAGGGCAGCCTCGATGCAGTAACTTCACCTCATCTTTGCACGTGCCTCCTTCCGCAAAGATTAAATCCAAATCCGAAGGGATTGAACCTGTGCGTCCTTCTGGGACAACCCCTCCTTCCCTGTCCCCTCCAAGGGGGGSAAACGGGGCGGATTCTGCCAGGTTTTGGTCAACAACCTCCAGCGCCCTGCAACCAGGGAGCCCTCCCCAAGCCGGCAGCGCCATGACGTGGTCCCTTCTTCCCGAAATCTTTCTTCTCCATTCCCACTGAGCTTTCTGCCGGTCGGAGCCTTAAATCCCATCCCAGCCGCGTGGGGACGGGGAGGGATTTGCTTCACCCGCGGCGTTTCCACCTCTGTAAATAAACCCCTCGCCGAATCCCACCTGTCCCATTCATCCCAGAACGATTTGATTTGTGCTAAGGGAAAGCAAAATTCAATTTTCCTCCCCCTCTCAAAAAATCCCCAGACCTCAGGAGCACCTCGGGTGAGCTGTGGAATTTTGGAATTTTCCCTCTCCACGCGATGGCCGCGGGGAAGGCGGTCGAGGCTTCGCCATCGATCCCCACGTCCCCTTTGCATGTTTTTTGTCATCCATCCCCAAAAAAAAAGAGTCAAAGCYGGGGATGGATGGCGCCTTGATGTCCTTCTCCCTGCAGAGCATCCCTCCAGGGGTGCTCTCCCAGTTTCCATCCTGCCCCGCTCCCGGGGTTCCCCTCCTGGGGTTCCCCGCCGGGAGATGCATGTTCTGTGCCCTTCAGAGAGATTCACCCCAAATTTGGGTCCCTGTCCCCGAATCCCACGGGAGCTGCTGGTGCTGTGAGCGAGGTGTCCCCCCCACCCACCGCGACTCAGGTGTCCCCCCCGTCACTCCCGGGCCGAGAGCAGCAATGGGAAGCGATTCCGGTGATATTTAAAATCTTGTGTACATTTTGGGGGGGTTCATGGGGGTCCYTCCCCCCCTTCCCAACGAATTTTTAGTGGTTTAACAAATAAAAATGAAAAGAACCAGATGGTTGGTGCTTTTGGGGAGGGGTGGGGTGGGAGTGATTTGGAGGGGAAGTTCTTGCTGTGCTGCCATAAGTTTGGGGGTGAAAGGGGGGATTTGGGGTCTTTGTGTAAGAGAAGGGAAATATTTGTACAGGGGATGTTGGAGCAGTGGAGGGAGGCAAAGTGGGACACAAAGAATTTGGGACACTGAAGTTTCTTGGAGCCAGAAATTGGGGATGGGGACCCCAAAGCCTGTTTGGGTTGGAAACTGGGGWTCCCACACCCTATTGGAGCTGGGAATTGAGGGATCCCAAACCCTGTTTGGGATGGAAGTTTAGGATGGGACCCAAAAACCTGCCAGGGCTGGGAACTGGGGAACCCATGTCCTGCCTGTGCTGGAAATTGTGGATCCCAGGTCCTGCCAGGGTTGGGAATTAGGGACAGAGACCCAATGGCTGTCAGCACTGGGAATGGGGGACACCAAACCCTGTTAGGGATGGGAACKGGGAATGGGSATCCCAAAGACTGCTGGAGATGGTAACTGGGGATGTCAAAGCCTCACAGCACTGGGAAATGGGACCCCAAAACCTGTTGGGCTGGAAATTTGGAATAGGGACCCCAAAGCCAGTTGGGGCTGGAAATTGATGATAAGGACCCCAAATCCTGCCAGTGCTGGGAAGTGGTGATCCCACAGCCTGTTGGAGACGGGAAATGGGCATGGGGATCCTAGAGCCTGCTGGGGCTGGAAAGTGGGACCCCAAGTGCTGCCAGTGGGGGAGACGCTGGAGCCCAAAGCATTCCAGGGTCGGTGATTAGGGATGAGGGAGGGCTCCAAAGCCTGGAAACACTGGCAGCTGGGAACCCCAAACCCTGGCAGTGCTGGAACTTGGGGTGGGGACCCCCAAATCATTCCGGTGTCAGTAACTTGGGATGGGGACCCCCAAATCATTCCGGTGTCAGTAACTTGGGATGGGGACCCCCAAATCATTGCAGTGTCAGTAACTGGGGATGGGGACCCCCAAATCATTCCGGTGTCAGTAACTTGGGATGGGGAACCCCAAATCATTCCGGTGTCAGTAACTTGGGGTGAGGACCCCCAAATCATTCCGGTGTCAGTAACTTGGGACAGGGACCCCCAAATCATTCCGGTGTCAGTAACTTGGGATGAGGACCCCCCAAAATCCGCAGGGCCGGGGTCACTCCACGCGTCCCCACAACGCACCGCGCACGCGCAGTTGTGGCTGGGCGTGGTCTCCATAGCGCCCCGCCTATTTTCGTTACGTCACGGTGAGGCGGAAGCTGCCTCAGGTGAGCGGCGGCGCCGCGTCTTAAAGGGCCCGCGCGGGAAAATTGGTGTGGGGGACAAGGCATGGAGGCGATTTGGGGGACAGCGGGTCCGGGGAGAGGACAAGGGCTGGGTCCCCCCCTCCTAAATGCTGTGGGAGCACGGGATCAGCTGGGGGCAGCACAGACCCCGCAGGGGTGGCAGGGACCCCGCGGGGGAGTGCAGGGACCCCGCGTGGGGCTGTGAGGGACACCCTGGGAGGGTGGAGGGACACTGAGGGGGACAGGGACCCCGCGTGGGGCTGTGAGGGACACCCTGGGAGGGTGGAGGGACACTGAGAGGGACAGGGACCCCGTGTGGGGTGTGAGGGACACCCCTGGGAGGGTACAGGGACTCCATAGGGAGGGCACAGACCCCATGGAAAGGGGACAGGCACCACACAGGGGGGTGTTTTAGGGACCCCATGGGTGGTTTTGGGGACCCCATGGGAGGATGCTGGGACACGGGGGGTGTTTTAGGGACCCGATGGAGGATTTAGAGATCCTGGGGAGGGTGTCTGGACCCTGGGGTGGGCTCAGAAGGAGCCCCCAAAGCTGCGGATGCAGTGACCCCATGTGCAAAGGGGGGCTCTTCGCCGTCCCCCAGGTTTGGGGGCCCATGGCAGAGCAGGACTGGGCGCTGGAGCCGGGCTGGCTCCTGTCCCCCGCCGGCCGCCCCTACCTGGACTCCATCCTGCACAAGAACCAGCGGAGAGTGTTCGGTGCGTGATCCCCCTGCGCCCCCCAGCCGGGCTCTCAGCCCCCCCAGAATGACCCCGAGCCCCTCCCCAGGTCTGCTGGAGCGCCCGGCGCTGCCGCCCGCGCTGGCTGTGCCCACGGTCACCTACAAACTCTTCCTGGCGGGCAGGAGCGGCGTCGGCAAGACAGCGCTGGTGGCCTGGCTGGGGGGGACCCCCGCGCCCCCCGCCCACCACGAGACCCTGGGTACGGCTGGGGGGGACTCGGGGGTGACAGTCCCGCTGTCCCCGCAGGGATCGAGGACACAACGAGATCCTGGGTATGGCCCAGGGGGGGACCCTGGGGTGACAGTCTCGCTGTCCCCACAGGCATCGAGGCCACCTCGGCCACCACGAGACCCTGGGTACGGCCCAGGTTGTCCCGGGGGTGACAGTCCCGCTGTCCCCACAGGCATCGAGGCCACCACGAGACCCTGGGTACGACCCAGGTTGTCCCGGGGGTGACAGTCCCGCTGTCCCCACAGGGATGGAGGCCACAATGAGACCCCGGGTATGGCCTGGGCGGGAGCCGGGGGTGACCGTCCTGCTGTGCCCACAGGCATCGAGGCCACCCCGGCCACCACGAGACCCTGGGTATGGCCCGAGGTGTCTCAGGGGTGACAGTCCCGCTGTCCCCACAGGCATCGAGGCCACCACGAGACCCTGGGTACGACCCAGGTTGTCCCGGGGGTGACAGTCCCGCTGTCCCCACAGGGATGGAGGCCACAATGAGACCCCGGGTATGGCCTGGGCGGGAGCCGGGGGTGACCGTCCTGCTGTGCCCACAGGCATCGAGGCCACCCCGGCCACCACGGCTCTGGGTGTCCCGGGCGTGACAGTCCCCGCAGGCATCGAGGCCACCCCGCCCACCACGAGACCCTGTGTATGGCCCGGGGTGTCTCGGGGGTGACAGTCCCGCTGTCCCCACAGGCATCGAGGCCACAATGAGACCCTGTGTATGGCCCGGGGTGTCTCGGGGGTGACCGTCCCGCTGTCCCCACAGGCATCGAGGCCACCACGCTGTTCTGGCCGGCCAAGCCCCGCGGCAGCGGCCGCCCCGTCCTGTTCCAGCTGCACCTGTGGGACTGCGGGGACGGAGCGCTCAGGAAGTTCGAGCACCTGCTGCCCGTGAGCGGGGGACACGTTCTGGGGCGGGGGACGCGTTTTGGGGCGGGGGACACGGCCAGGACCCCSCGGTGAGCGCTGTCCCCGTGCCCAGGCCTGCAAGGAGGAGGCGGACGCCGCCCTGTTCCTGTTCTCCTTCACGGACCGCGCGTCCTTCGAGGAGCTGCCGGCGCTCATGGGCCGCGTGCTGGGCCCCGGGGACCGCCACCTCGTCAGGGTGGTCGTGGGCACCAAGTATCCTTTTGGGGGGTCCCCAAAAGTCACCCCATGGCGGGGGGATTGCACCCCCGGGGCTCTCAGCGCTTGGCATCCCAGGGGCTGAGAACGGCACATGGATGGATTCCCGACTCTTGCTGATTTTTAGGGGGTTTTGGGGTTTTTCTAGGTGTTCCTTGACCCCTCCTGCCCCAAAATGGGTTCACACCCCCAGATTTCTCAGCATTTGGTATCTCAGCAGGCTGAGAATRTGCACAAATGGTTACACCATTGGGTTCACGGCTCCTGCTTATTTTTAGGGGGTTTTGCCACCCTAAAGGAGATTTTCGGGGTGTTGGTGTCTCCCTTGACCCTATATCCCCCCCTCCACAGTGAGGTTTGCACCTCCATACCTCGTTAGGCTGAGAACGTGCAACTCTCATTACACCAATGGGCCCTCAACTCTCATAGATTTTTTAGAGGGTTTCTTTGGGTCACAGCTCCCACTTATTTTCAGGGGGTTTTGGGGGGATTTTCTGGGTCCCCTTTGACCCTGTGTTCCCCCCCCCCCCCAGTCAGGTTTGCACCCCCAGATTTCTCAGCACTTGTTATCCCAGCAGGCTGAGAACCTGCAACGCTTCATTGCACCAATGGATTCACAATCCCCATTTCCCTTCAGGTGGTTTTGGGGGGATTTTTCAGGGTGTTGGTGCCTCCTTGACCCGGTGTCCCCCTCACAGTCAGGTTTGCACCCCCAGATTCCAAACCCCTCCGTCCCTGGGCAGGCGGAGAACGCTCCCCCCTGGTTACACCGAGGAGTTCACAACTCCCCGATGAATCTCGGGCKCTTCTGGGGGGATTTTCCGGGGCGTTGCTGTTTCCCTTGACCCTGTGTCCCCTCCCCACCCCAGATTCGACCTGGCCGCGCACACGGCCGTGACGGAGGGGGACGTTCGGGCCTTCGAGGGCTCGCAGGGGCTGCGGGTGCTGCTGGCCCGGGTCGGCCCCGTCCTGGACGCCCTGGTGGAGGAGCTCTGGCGGCGCGACCAAGCGGCCGCCGGGGTCACCCCGGGGGACACCCCCACCTGAACCCCCTCTTGGGAAGGGTCTGGGGGGTGGGAGGGGGAAAAAGGTGCTTTTTTGTTAAAATCAGTGGTTTTCTATGAAAGAGATCATGGGTGGCCTGACTTGTCCGATTTGGGGGGTGGGGGGGCTTGGGGGGATCTGGGGCGCGGGGGTAATGAAGATTTGGGGGTACTGGGAGGATATGGGGTGCAATGGGATCATCAGGAGGTGGGTGCTGCAGGATTTGGGGTGCTGCAGGTGCTGGGGGATTTGGGGTTCAGTGGGATCATGAAATGGGGTGCTGGGCCTATTGGCAGATTTGGGGTGTTGTGGATCCCGGGGCTTTGGGGCTCTGTGGGGGATATGGCTGCAGAGGGTTTATGGGAACAGGGGGGCAGGATTTAGAGTGCTGTGGGATTTGAGTTGCTTTGGGGTACTGGGGGGTTTGTGGCACTAGAGGTGAAGGGATTGGGGTGCTGTGGGTGCTGCAGAGATTGGGGGTGCTGTGGGATTTGGGGTGCTATGGAAAATGCAGGATTTGGGGTGCTGCAGGATCATGGGGACAGGGGCTGCTGAAGGATTTGAGGTGCTGGAATTGATGGGATTAGGGCACTCTGGGATTTGGGGTGCTGTGGGATTTGGGGTGCTGTGGGTGATGGGATTTGGGGTGCTGTGGGATTTGAGGTGCCATGGGTGATGGGATTTAGGGTGCTGTGGGATTTGGGGTGTCGTGGGTGATGGGATTTGGGGTTTCGTGGGATTTAGGGTGCAGTGGGATTTGGGGTGCTGTGGGATTTAGGGTGCTATGGATGATGGGATTTGGGGTGCCGTGGGTGATGGGATTTAGGATGCTGTGGGATTTGGGGTGTCGTGGGTAATGGGATTTGGGGTGCCATGGGTGATGGGATTTGGGGTGCAGTGGGATTTGGGGTGCTGTGGGTGATGGGATTTGGGGTTTCGTGGGATTTAGGGTGCAGTGGGATTTGGGGTGCTGTGGGATTTAGGGTGCTATGGATGATGGGATTTGGGGTGCCATGGGCGATGGGGTTTGGGGTGCTGTGGGATTTGGGGTGCTGCAGGTCCATGAGGACGGTGGTGCTGAGGATTTGGGGCCCGGGCACCCCCCCAAACCGGCCCCCCCCAAACCCCTCGGTATCGAACTGGTGGGCGGGGGGCGTGGCCGGTAGTAACCGCGTGGCCCCGCCCCCTGCAGCCATTGGCTGCCGCCCCCCCGCCCTTCCCACGCCGATTCATGAATGAAAGGGGAGGGGGCGGGGGGGGGCGCGTTCACCCGTTCGGGGTCGGGCCGGGGGGGGTCCCCGCGGGGCTGCGGGACCCCCGAACCCCCTCCAGGGCCGTGCCCCACCTTGGGGGGGCTCCCACAGCCCCCTCCCCTCCRCCCGGCCGCGTCCCACCCTGGGGCGCGCGCCCTCCCAGTGCCGTACTGGTGCGTACTGGGAGCGGCTCCTGCGCCTTTAAGAGCGGGCGTGGCCGGTGACGTCAGCGGGGCATGAATGAACAGGAGCGGGCGCGCGGCCCCGCGCCCCACACCCCCCGCACTCCCCGCGGGGCCGCCGCTCGTGGGGCGCGCCCGGGACCCCCCAAAGCCGCCCCGCCATGGCGGGCACCCCGCCGGCCCTCACCCTCCTCCTCCTCACCGCCCTCAGCCCCCTGGCCGCCGAGGAAGGTGAGTCCCCAACTTTTTTTTTGGGGGGGGAGCACCCCGAAACTCCTTTATTGCGGGCCCCCCCAAGGGTGGGGCGGTTTTGGGGTAAATTCGGGTGGTTTGGGGGGAGCTGAGGAGTCGGGGAGCGCTCTGAGGGTAAAGGGGGATGTGGGTTCCCCCTCGCACAGTTTGGGGTGCGGTGCGGAATCTGCAGGTGCCGGAGCGCCTTTGGGGGCGGGAGGAAGGTTAAAATTAGGGGAAAAGTTGAAATGAGGGCGGAGAAGTTTAAATTAAAAGGGGAAAAGTTAAAATAAGGGGCGAAAGCTAAAGTAAGGGGGGGGAGTTAAAAAGGTGTGTGGGGAGATAAAAATATGGGGGGGGCAGCTAAAATGGGGCGACAACTAGAATAGAGGAGAAAGAATTTTAAATGGGGAGAAAAAAACCTAAAATGAGGCAAAACCCAAGAGTTTGGGGCAACTTTTCCCGTGCYGAGCGTCCAACCGACGCACGGGGGCCAGGTCCTGCCGGGAGCCCCCAAAGGAGGCTGGCACAGGGGTGAGGGTGGGGGGATTAAAAWATAAATCCCTCAAAAAGGGGAAAATCACCTTAAAATGGAGCGTTTCCCATGGGTGGTGCAGGGTCGGGTAGGATCCGGCCGGAGAGCTGGAAAACAATGTCAGGAAAATCCCAAAAAATTGCTGGGAAAAAACAAGCAGCGTCTCGGCCTCCACCTCGCAACCCTTCCCCCAGTGATTTTGGGGCTTAGTTTGGCAAGGTTGGGCAAAAGGAAAGGGGGAAATTCACTTTTTCGTGTATACCTGGCATTTTTTTGGGATTGAGTTTCTATAAACTCTGCTTGACGGCTTTAATCCGTCATTTTTCAAGGGTAAGGTGAAAGAATCCAGCCCCAAATGCAAATAAATCAGACTAGGATGGAAAATACTCCCTGAAAACTAAAAATGGGGTAAAAACCCCTAAAATAAGAATTTTTGGAAGTGCTGAGGGAACAGCAGAGAGGGTGATCCCGTGGCAGCTGTGGGGTTTGGGGTGTGTTCCCAAAGTGCTGTTTCCCAGSAGGGAATACTGGGATTTGAGGTTTTAAAAGTGCGTAGGGGGAAAGGGAAAGTGGTGGGAGAGTGGTGGGGTTTGGGGATTTCGGGGGGATTGGTTCCCCTCGGTGAGATCCAGGGGGATTGGGGGTAAACTGAGGTGGGGAGAACGTTAAAGAGGAGGGAATGGAGCAGGATTGGGACTGGGATGGGATCAAATTTGGGATTATGACTGGGGTTCAGATTGAGATTGAGGAGGAGATGAGGATGGGACCAGGATGGGGAGGGGATGGGATTCATTTTGGGATTGGGATTCTCGTTAAGGGTGAGACGGGGATAGAGTTGGGATGGGACATGAATGGGAGCAGAGGGGATGGGATTGGGGTTCATGTTGGGAATTGAATTCGGATTCAGCCAAAGATTGGGATCGGGACAGGGTCAGGGCAGGGGACAGGGACAAGGATGCAGCCAGGATGGGATTGGGAATGGGACGGGGGTGGCGCTGACGGTGGCGATAGGGTTGGTGGCCACACCACGGTGGCACTGGAGGTGGGGGCGGCCGTGGCCGGGTGACGAAGGCGACGGAGAATTTGATGATGATGATGATGATGATGGTGGCGGTGGGTACAGGTGACTCCCGGGACGGGGCTGCGGCCCCGGCGCTGTCCCGGGAGCTCCCGGGGCTGCTGCGCCCCTGGAGCAGCCCCGGTCCCGGGACTGTCCCCAGAGCCACCCCGGGGGCACCGGCGGGGAACCCCCGCCCGCTCCGGCCCTGGCTCCSGCAGCTTTCCGCTCTCCGGAGGCTCGCGGGGGGGATTTCCAGCCTCAGGAAAACCGGGATATCCGCCCGGCATCCTTCCTGACCCCGGGCACGGCGCGGGGGGGACGCTGCAGCCACCCGCGTCCCCCCAGGCAGGTTCTGGGGTCCCCCCCCAGACCTGACCCTCCCGAGCCCGTCCGTGGGAGCTGGGGGGGCACATCCGTCCCGAARTCGCCCCGTCCCGCCGGACCCATCTCGCCGCTGAACCCGGGCGTCCGGGCACATTCCTCGGGGGTGATTCACCGGGGGGCCCCGCTCCCTCCCCGGCCTCCTCTTCCTCCTCTTCCTCTCCCGGCGCTGGATCCGGCCGCCGCCCTCGGCGTGCCAGGGCAGGTCCCGCCGGGCCCCGCGGCTTCCCCGCCTCTGGGGGCGGCCCCGGGGGCTTCTTCCAGCAGAATCTGCCGGGAACGGGGGATCTGTGGGTCCAGGGGACACCTCTGGGGCCTGGGACTGTTTGGAGGTCCTGGGGACATCTGTGGCTCTTGGGGACGTCTGTGGGAATGAGGTGGATCTGKGGGTCCTGGGGGCCTCAGGGGTCTTGAGGACATCCATGGAACCTCCTGGCATCTCTGGGTTCCAGGGATGTCTGTGAGTGCCCAGGACATCCAGGGATCCKGGTGGGATATCTGTGGGTCCTGATGGCATCCACAGGTCCCAGGGATATCTGGATGTGCCCAGGACATCCATGAATTTTGRGGACATCTGTGGATCCCAGGAGTGTTTGCACATCCTGGGGACTTCCATGGGGTTGTCTATGGGTCCTGGGGGATGGACATCCAAGGGCCAGAGGGGTGTATTGGTGGCACCTGCAGGTCCTGGTGGCATCTGCTGAYGTCCCTGTCCTCTCTCCTCTCCCACAGTGGTGCTGCTGGACTTCGCCAAGGCACATGGGGAGCTGGGCTGGCTCACCCATCCCTATGGAAAAGGGGTGAGCACCCATGGATCCGGCATCCGGCCCTGCTGGCCAGCAGTGGGGTGGGGAATGGGGACAGCCATTGGGGAGCTCCACAGGGATGGGACAAGGACATCATCTTCACAGGAATGGGGACGAGGGCATCCATGGGGGTGGCAAATGGGGACCTCCATGGGAATAGAGACATCCACAGGGATGGGCCTGRGGGCATTCATGGGAATGGGGACAGGAGCATCTGTAAGGGAGGGACCTCCACAGGAACGTCCCTTGGTCATGAGGATCTCCATGGGCATAGGGACAGGGACACCTGTGGGGTTGGAGACTCCACTGGAATTGGGCTGCAGCCCTCCACRGGAGCAGGAACACCCATGGGGATGGACATGGAGACATCCATGGGGTTGGAGACTCCACTGGAATTGGGCTGCAGCCCTCCACAGGAGCAGGAACACCCATGGGGATGGAYRTGGRGACAYCCATGGGGTTGGAGACTCCACTGGAATTGGGCTGCAGCCCTCCATGGGAGCAGGAACACCCATGGGGTTGGAGACCTCTGGGATGTGTCTGGGGACCTCCACGGGGATGGGGACAGGGGGAATGAGAGGAGGACAAGCCCATCCCTGGGGACAGTGCCTCAGTTCCCCTCCATAGCCCCATTTCTGTCTCCGGGGACAGTGGGACCAGCTGCAGAACGTCCTCAACGACTCCCTGATCTACATGTACTCCGTGTGCAACGTCCTGGAGGGCGAGCAGGAGAACTGGCTCCGCACCAACTGGATCTACCGCGGCGTGGCCCAGCGCATCTTCATCGAGCTGCAGTTCACCGTGCGCGACTGCAACAGCTTCCCCACGGCCGGCGGCGGCTCCTGCAAGGAGACCTTCAACCTCTACTACGCCGAGTCCGACGTGGATTACGGCACCAACTTCCAGAAGCGGCAGTTCAGGAAGATCGACACCATCGCTCCGGACGAGATCACCGTGCAGGAGGATTTCGCCGCCCGCAACGTGAAGCTCAACGTGGAGGTGCGCTCGGTGGGGCCGCTCCGCAGGAAGGGTTTCTACCTGGCCTTCCAGGACCTGGGCGCCTGCGTGGCGCTGCTCTCCGTGCGCGTGTACTACAAGCGGTGCCCGGCCGTGGTGCGGGGCATGGCGCGCTTCCCGGAGACCGTGGCYGGTGCCGACTCGCAGACCTTGGCCGAGGTGCGGGGCTCGTGCGTGGACGAGGCCGTGGCCGAGCAGGCGCCGGCCCTGCACTGCAACGCCGACGGCGAGTGGCTCGTGCCCATCGGGGAGTGCCTGTGCCGGGCCGGCTTCCAGAGCCTGGGAGACACCTGCCAAGGTATGGACTGGGCTAAACTGAGGGGGTGTCTGAGGATGGGCCGGCTTGGTGCGTGCCTGGGGTGGGAGGGAAGAGGATTCGCCCCAAAATTCCCAATCCTGGGTCCTCAGCCTTGAGTGGATTGTGGAAGGGCTTAGCTGAGAGAGGGGTGGGGTATTGCTATAGGACATGAAAGAACACAAGCACACACTGCTGTTGTCAAGGTGAAGAAAAAAGGGAAGTTTATTTTCTAACATTTATAGTTTCCTAAGAGTGACAGGGGATTGGAGGGTGACAGTGCCACCTCTCCAATGACACTGGACAGACTAACAGTCTATTAACTTTCTCTTTTTTCATAAAGGAGTGCAAAACAATGAGTTATTTACAGAAAGTGTGTGAGAAAGTTTGCTACAAGAATGTTAACATTAGRAGGCTTAGAAAATCTTAAAAAACTAAAACGACAGATGGGGCAGTGACTGCAAAAATGAGGTGAAATGCCTGAAAAATTCCCGATTCAGAGTTGGAGAAATGAGGTTTTGGCTCTAAAATTGCCAACCCTGGATCCTCATTTTTCAGCATCACCACTGTAGTGAGAGCTCAGACCAGTGAAGGGTGGGCTGGGGGGATCCCAGTAGTAATAATAAAGTAAAATAAAGTAGCAATACAAAGAATTGTTAAATTGCTACTTTAAAGTAGCAATACAAAGTAGGAAAAAAATAAACAACAGCTACAAAACAAGATTAAATACCCTAAAATTCCCCATTTGAGCTGGAGAAATGAGATGTTGGACCCAAAATTCCCCATCCTGGAATCACTCCCCTGCAGCATCACTAATGCATTGAGTGCAGCAGGGCTCAGCCAGGAGCGGGGTGGTTTTGTGGGGGCTCCCTAATAATAAAGAAGCTGCAAATTGTGGCAAACTCCCCATAACTCCTCTCTGGGTGCTTGGGGGCTGCTTCGCCCCCACCTGCCAGGTGCTGAACCCATGGATGGGGGAGCAGGATTTAGGATCTCACCGGTGTCACTTTGTGTGTGTTCCCCAGCTTGTCCCCCTGGCACCTTCAAGGCCGCGGTGTCCTCGGGGGGCTGCCAGCCCTGTCCCCCCCACACCCTGCCCGCCCCAGCTGCTGCTGCCGCCTGCCCGTGTGAGGACGGATTTTTCCGGGCTCCTGAGGACCCCCCGGAGCATCCCTGCACCCGTAAGTCACCTCCGAAGGGGGGACACCGTGGCGTCACCTCACTGAGGTGACACGGAGCCGCCCTGTCCCCTGACCCCGCCCTGTGTGCCCCGCAGGTCCCCCCTCGCCCCCGCAGGCTGTCACTGCCCTGGGGTTGGGGGCTGCGGTGCAGCTGCGCTGGGCCCCCCCAGCCGACCCCGGTGGCCGCGAGGACGTCACCTACAGCATCACCTGTGAGCAGTGCTGGCCCGAGAGCGGCGAGTGCCGGCCCTGCGACGGGGGGGTCCGCTTCTCACAGCCCCCCCAGGGGCTCACGGGGACGGAGGTCACTGTCACCGACCTGGAGCCACACGTCAACTACACCTTCACTGTGGAGGCCCGCAACGGGGTGTCCCCCTCCAGCCCCCAGCGCAGCGTGGCCAGCGCCACCATCAGTGTCAACCAGACGGGTGAGGGGACACCGGCAGCTCCCACACCTTCCCTTCGTGGTGGGGACACCTCTGTGGTGTCCCTGTCCCCCCATGGGAACACCTCAGTGACGTCCCTTTGTGTCCCCATGGCAGAGCCCCCCCGGGTGACATCGGTGAGCCTGGATGGACGGACGGCCACCAGCCTGATCCTGTCCTGGACGGTGCCACTGCGGCAGCAGAGTCGGGTCTGGAAGTACGAGGTCACCTACAGCAAGAAGGTGACACAGCCTGACACCTCCATCTGTGTCACCTCCATCCTTGCCCCCAGCTGTGTCAGCTCTGTCGATGCAATCTCCATCCACGTCATCCCTCCATCMTTGCCCTGAGCCACATCAGCGCCCCATCCACGCCACCTCCATCCACGTCACCTCCCCATCCACAGCACCTCTATCCTTGCCTCCTTGTCCCTCGCATGTTCATTCCTCTATCCTTGTCACCTCCATCCCTGCCCCATCCATGTCACGTCCCCCACATCACCTCATCTTTGCCACACCCGTGCCACCCCTCCCTGCGTGTCACCCTAATGTCACCCTGCCGTGTCCCCAGGTGGATGAGAACAGCTACTCAGTGCTGCGCTGCGAGGGCACCTCTGTCACCCTGCCCAAGCTGTCCCCAGGCACCGCCTACGTGGTTCGGGTCCAGGCTCTCACCGCCGATGGCCACGGGGCCTTCAGCCCCCAGCACGAGTTCGAGACCCTGCCCGAGGGTGAGGAGGGGCTGGGGGGTGTCAGCAGTGTGGGGTGGGGGCTCCAGGGGGTGTCAGGAGTGTGGGGTGAGGGCTCAAGGGGGTGTCAGGAGTGTGGGCTGGGGGCTGCAGGGGGTTCAGGTCTCACCTGGACGGTCCCCACAGGTTCTGAGGCCATGGCATCGGCCACCGTCATCGCTGGCAGCATCGCCGGTGTCGTCTTCGTCGTCTTCCTCTTGGGAACTCTCCTCTACATCCTCCGGCGGTAAGGGGACAAACCCCCTCCCAAAAAACCCCAAAATGTTATTGTTCCACCACCAAATATGGGTGAGGGATGATTTTTTGGGACAAAATGCTGCTTTTACGCAGGAAGAGGAGGTCACGGCCACGCCAGTCCGCTGAGGATGTCTACTTCTCCAAGTCAGGTGAGCCATGGGACAGTGGGGACAACAGGGATGGGCAGGGGGTGACAGGGATGCTGACCCCCTCCTTGACACTTCCAGACCAGCTGAAGCCCCTCAAGACCTACGTTGACCCCCACACTTACGAAGACCCCAACCAAGCCATGCTCAAGTTCACCACCGAGATCCCTCCATCCTTCATCACCCGCCAGAAGGTCATCGGCGCCGGTGCGTGGCTTTGTCCCCCCAGAGACACCCTGAAATCAGGCTGGGACAGGAGGATAAGGGAGCCCATGTTTTTTGGAGCAGGTGAATTTGGGGAGGTGTACAAGGGCACCCTGAAGCGCGGCAGGAAGGAGGTGCCAGTGGCCATCAAGACGCTGAAGGTGGGGTACACGGAGAAGCAGCGCGTGGACTTCCTGAGYGAGGCCACCATCATGGGACAGTTCTGCCACCACAACATCATCCGCCTYGAGGGCGTTGTCTCCAAGTGTGAGTGTCCTCTATGTCCTGTCCCCACAAAAAAAACACCCCAAAAAAASTGATATAAAAATAAGGTGTTTTGAGCAATGGTGCAAAGGGGAATTTGAGGGATTTGGGTCTTTTTGGCGGATGAGGTTGGGGATTTTTCTGGGGAGGGAATTCAGGTTTATTTGGGAGGTTTTATGGGGAGCTTCAGGGATTTTTGGAGGAGTTGGGGGAGTTATTTTGGGGTTTTGGCTGTTGGGCTTTATTGGGGTCTGTAAGAGGGTTGAAACTTTATTGTTGTTTTGGGAATGTTTAACTGGGGTGACTTTTTGGAGAGTGGAGGGTCTGGAGTTTTTGGGGAGAATTGGTAGGGTTTGGGTTTTTGGGGGTGGTTGGGTTTTTTGTAATTTTTGAGGGGTTGGGATTCCTTTGGGGGGTTGGGTTTTTTTGAAGGGCATAGAGCATTTGAGAGTTTAAGGATTTTGGGAGGGCTTGTGGGAGGTTTAGAGATTTTAGGGTGATGACATTTTTGGGGGCTTGGAGGGATATTTTTTTGGTGTTTTTACCTATTTTGGGGTCTTTCTTTTGTACAGACAAGCCCTTCATGATCATCACAGAGTACATGGAGAACGGGGCGCTGGATAAATTCTTGAGGGTAGGTGACACGGGGTGGTGGAACCTCCAACAYCCACCAAAGGAGGTGGGACAACAGGTGGATTCCAGGCTGGATTCTCCCCTTTTCCCAGGAAAAAGAAGGTGAATTTGGCATCATCCAGCTGGTGGGGATGTTGAGGGGCATTGCCGCCGGCATGAAGTACTTGGCCAACATGAATTACGTCCATCGGGACCTGGCTGCCAGGAACATCCTGGTGAACAGCAACCTGGTGTGCAAAGTGTCCGATTTCGGGCTCTCGAGGGTGCTGGAAGATGATCCTGAAGCCACCTACACCACCAGCGTGAGTGTCACTGCAGCAGGATGATGGCCAGGGAGGGGTGGCTGGCTGGCCATAGAAGGGTGGCTGGCCAAGGTGAGGGGGTGGTTGGTTGTGTTGGGGTGGTTGTCCAAGGTGGGTGATTGTCCATCATGGTTGGTTGTGTTGGGGTGTTTGTTCATGATAGTGAATGGTGGTGGCCATGTTGGTGGGGTTGAACAAGGTGAGGTGGTTTTTTGGGGGTGCAGGGCTGACCCCAATGTCGCTGTAGGGCGGGAAGATCCCGATCCGYTGGACAGCACCCGAAGCCATCTCCTACCGCAAGTTCACCTCTGCCAGCGACGTCTGGAGCTACGGCATCGTCATGTGGGAGGTGATGTCCTACGGCGAGCGGCCCTACTGGGAGCTCTCCAACCACGAGGTAAGTGCCCACCTTCCACCACCTCCAGTGTTTYGGGAGACATTCAAGGCCAGGTGGGACAAGGCTGGGATCAACCTGGGACAGTGGAAGGTGTCCCTGCCCAGGGACACAGGCTGCAATGAGATAAGATTTAAAGTCCTTCCAACCCAAACCATTCTGGGATTCTGTGAATGAGCACCTTTTTGTGGAGACCATCCCTGACCCTCGTCCTCCTCCTCGTAGGTGATGAAGGCCATCAACGAGGGCTTCCGCCTCCCGGCGCCGCTGGACTGTCCCTCGGCCATCTACCAGCTGATGATGCAGTGCTGGCAGCAGGAGCGCTGCCGGCGCCCCAAATTCCCCGACATCGTCAGCATCCTCGACAAACTCATCCGCGCCCCCGAGTCCCTCAAGGCACTGGCAGATTTCGACCCTCGGTGAGTGCAGGGAGCGCCAGGATGGGGTGGGGGGCAAGACGAGGGAGRGGTTGCCCAGAGCAGCTGGGGCTGCCCCTGGATCCCTGGCAGTGTCCAAGGCCAGGCTGGACAGGGCTTGGAGACTCCTGGGATAGTGGMAAGTGTCCCTGCCCATGGCAGGGGTGGAATGGGGTGGGCTTTAAGGTCYCTCCCAACCAAACCAGTCTGGAATTCTCTGATTCTTGCACATCTTTGTGTCTTCTGTCATTTTTTGCATCATTTTGTTTTTATCTTCGCCTTTTGTGCATCATTYTTTGCACTCTCATGATGCTGTTTTGGGTTGGGTTTTGCATCTCTGCACTCCTTTGTTGCTTCTGGCATCTCCATTTCTGCATCATTTTTTGGTATTTCCCCATTTTCACATTTCCACTTTTTGCAGCATCTCATTTTCTGCATCACAATTTCATCATCTCATTTTTGCATTTATTTTTTGGCATCTTCCCATTTCTGCATTGTTTTTCCATTTTCATATCATTTTTCACATCCCTCCATTTCTGCATCATTGTTTTAACCTTCCACTTTGACATCACTTTTTGCACCATTTAATTTCTGCACTATTTTTGCATCCTTCCACTTTTCCGCATTATTTTTTCATTTTTCCATTTCCACAGAATTTCCATTTTCACATTATTTTTTGCATCTTTTCAACTCATGTTATTTTTCCATCCTTCCACTTTCGCATCTCTATTTGCAACCCTTTCATTCCTGCACCATTTTTGCACCTTTCCATTCCTGCATCATTTTTTGCATTGTTTAATTTCTGCAATATTTTTGTGTCCTCACCTTTCTGCGTCATTTTTTGCACCTTCCCTTTTCACATTATTTTTTCACACCCCTCCATTCCTGCATCATTTTTTGCATCGTTTCCTTTCTGCATCAYTTTCACGCCCTTCTGTTTTCACATYGCTTTTCCRGCCTYGCATTTCTGCATCACTTTKTTTGCATTTTTCTAGTTTTGCCTCCTTTTCCTGCAGGGTGTCCATCCGGCTGCCCAGCACCAGCGGCTCCGAGGGCGTCCCGTTCCGCTCGGTCCCGGAGTGGCTGGAGTCCATCCGCATGCCCCAGTACACYGAGACCTTCATGGCCTCGGGCTACAGCACCATCGAGAAGGTCCTGCAGATGACCAGCGAGTGAGTCCTGTCCCCGTGCTGTCCCCTGACACTCCCAGGCTGTCCCCACACCACTCCCCTGCTGTCCCTAGGATGTGTCCCCACACTGTCCCCATCCCCTCCCCTCCAACTCTCGAGGGACAGGGATGTTCTGGGAACGGAAACCACCCCCGTGGCCTTGGTGGCCCAAGGGACGGGATAAAATTAGATGTTCCTTGGCTGGAGAGGCTGGGATGAGCTGTATCTGTCCATCTGTCCCTTGAGATGAGCTGTGTCCATCCATTCCTTAGGATGAGCCATGCATGTCATTCTGTCCATCCCTCAGGATGAGCCATGTCCATCCCATGGGCTGAGCCAYGTCCATCCATCCATCCATCTGTCCATCCCTTGGGATAAGCCATGTCCATCCACCCCTTGGGGTTAGCTATATCCATCCATCCATTCATCCATTCCTTGGGATGAGCTGTGTCCATCCATTCATTCATTCCTTGGGATGAGCTGTGTCCATCCATCCATCTCTCAGGATGAGCCATGTCCACCCATCCATCCCCCAGAATAAGCCATGTCCACCTGTCCACCCCTTGGGATGAGCTATGTCCATCCATCCCTTGGGGTTAGCAATGTCCATCCATCCGTGTCTACCCCGATGAGCTGTGTCCACCTTCTCATCCATCCATCCATCCATCCATCCATCCCTCCCTCAGGATGAGCCATGTCCATCCATTCATCCATTCCTTGGGATGAGCTGTGTCCATCCATCCATCCCTCGGGATGAGCCATGTCCACCCATCCATCCGTCCTTCCGTCCCTCCGGATGAGCCATGTCCATCCATCCATCCATGTCCCCTCCCCCATCCATCCATCCATCCATCCATCCATCCATCCATCCATCCCTCGGGATGAGCCATATCCATCCATCCATCCATCCATCCATCCATCCATCCATCCATCCATCCATCCCTCCATCCATCCCTTGGGATGAGCCGTGTCCACCCCCCATCCATGCCCCCCAAGGACGCTGCTCCTGGGTCCCCCCAGGCCCGGGCTGTGGCCGTGCTGGCTCCAGCCCCTCCAGCCCCGTTCCCCCATTCCTGTCTCCATTCCTGACTCCGTGTTCCCGTGTTCCCCTTCCCAGGGACATCAAGCGGATCGGGGTGCGGCTGCCGGGCCACCAGAAGCGCATCGCCTACAGCCTGCTGGGGCTGCAGGAGCAGGCAGGGGCTGGGGGGGCCCCGGGCTGACCCCACACCCCCAGAACTCCACGGCAACCACCCCTCCTCCCCGAGGGGGTTTATTTATTATTTCTGTAATTATTAAGGTTTTTTTTATAGTGTTATTGATACTGTCCCCGCGCCTGGGGATGAAACGGGTGCTGCCCCTTCCCTCCCCCCTAAAAAAATGGAATTTCAAGCTTCTTTGGAACTGGGGGAGGGATTTTTCTTCTTATTTTTCCCCCACATTTCAAGAAAAAAAGGGCTCAGTCCCAAAACTGATTTATTTTCGCTTTTTTTCTCCCTATTTATTCCTCTCGCACCAGGTTTTTGGGTGTATTTTTTGCCCTTTATCGCTGATCTGCCAGTGTTGCCTTGTATTTTTTAACCTAATTTATTCTATTTTTGTATATTTATTGCGAGGAATTAAAGGTCGTGTCAGGTTTGGGAGAGAAAAGAGGGGGAAATTTAAAAAAAAAACAGCTCAGATGCTTTTTCCCTCCCTTTTTTTCATAGATTTATGGGGATTTTTGTGGGGTTTTGAATAAAGATGTGTGCTTTTTGTTTTTCTAGAATATTGTGTTTTCCCGCTGGTTCACAGAGATTGAGGGAATTTGGGGGGGCAAAGAGAAGGGGTTTGTTTCCCCGAGATTTTAAGGGTTTTAAGGGCATTTAAAGCATTGTAAGAGCGTTTTAAAGGGGTTTTTTAAGGTGTTTTAAGGGTTTTTAAAGGTTTTGGGGGCCATTAAGGGGGAGTTAAGGAGGTTTAAAGTTTTGGGAGTTTTTAGAGCATTTTAAAATTTTTAAGGAGTTATCAGAGTTTGTAAGGGATGTTGGGGGCTTTAAAGGGGTTTTAAGTTATTTTTTTGGGGAAGTTTAATGTTAAAGGGTTTATTTAGGGATTTTTGGGGGGGTTAAGGGGGTTTTAAAAGTGAGAGGGTTTAGGGGTTTTAATGGAGGTTTAAATGGGTTAAAGAGGATTTTTAAGGGGGTTTAAATGAGTTAAAGAGGGTTTTTAAAGGGGTTTAGAGTTTTTCGGGGGTTATCAGGGATTTGAAGGGGTTTCACAGGGCTCCGGGAGCGTTTCCCATCCGGGGCCCCTTTCCCCAGCAAAACCCAGGAGGAATTTTCGCCTTTTCATCCCCCGCCGCTCCCCCGAAGCCAAAGCCCGGCCGCGCCGGCTGCCCGGAGCCTGCAAATGACTGGGTAGGAAAACGCCGGAAAAAGGGGGTTGACATTTTTTTCTGCCCCAAACCATAATAAGGGACGGGTGGGAGGTGAGGGCGGACCAACATCGCGCTGCGAAAGCCGCGGGTTTGGGGGATTTTCACCCCGTTTGGGGGTGTCACCCACTTTGGCCCGTGSGTGTCACGAGTGCGTCGGGCTCAGCCCCGGCGCCGGCCGCGATCGCGGCTCAAAGTCCGGCGGCTCCCGGGAGGGGCCGGATCGGGGGGGACACCCCAGGAGGGGCCGGATCGGGGGGACACCCCAGGAGGGGCTGGATCGGGGGGGACACCCAGGGAGAGGCTGGATCGGGGGGGACACCCCGGGAGGGGCTGGATCGGGGGGGACACCCAGGGAGACGTTGGATCCCCCCCGGTCGCCGCGTGCCCGGGCGGGGCCGGGCGAGGAGCCCACGGGCTGGGGAAGCCGCGGGGAAACTGAGGCACGGGGACAGCGCGGTTTTNNGGAGGGGCCGGATCGGGGGGGACACCCCGGGCTGGCCCTGGCACCCCCCGGTCGCCGCGTGCCCGGGCGGGGCCGGGCGAGGAGCCCACGGGCTGGGGAAGCCGCGGGGAAACTGAGGCACGGGGACAGCGCGGTTTTGGGGCGACCCCGGCAGGGCTGGGGCTGCGGACCCCGGCCCCGCTCCCCTCGCTCCTCAGCCCCAGCCCAGGAGCCCAGCCGGTGCCGCAGCCCAGCCCCGCTCCCAGCGCCCAGCGCGGGGCCCAGCCCAGCTCCTGCCCCACTTTTGGGGTGTCTCCCTGGCGCTGACCCCGCTTCACCCGTCCTGCGCCGGGCCCGGGCATGCCCGCCCTGCCCAACCTGCCCCGCCGCGCCTAATTAACCCCTCAGGCTTAATTACGGCTTCGTTAGCGCCCGATGCGCCGCCCAAACCCGCTGCGCCCCAGTCCAGGGGCACCGAAGAGCTGGGGGGACTCGGGCCCCCACTCCCTCCGGATTTCGGGGTCACTGATTAATTGCAGTAATTAAAATGAGGATAATTATGTGCTGATAACTTTAGAAGGAGGGTACAGGGGGTGTTGCAGAGACTGGGGCACTTCAGTGCATGTCCTGGGCAGTTTTGGGGTGATTTGGGCGGTTTTGAGCGTTGTTGTTGGGTTTGGGAGGGGGTGACCCCCCAGAAGAAACCGGCAGGGCTGAAGAAAGAGGAGGAGGAGGGGGAGGAAGGCACTGACGGGTCCATGGTTTAATGCACAACCGACACCCCCAGCCCAGACCCCCCACACTGCTGGGGGGGTCAGGACTCCCCCTCTTTTCATGGGGAACATCCGTGGGGAGGGTCCCCTGTRGTCCCAGAACGTCTTCACTTGGGGTTGGCGAGGTCCTCGATCGCTCTCCGCAGCTGGAAGGGGACAGAGGGGGTGGGACGGGGGCTCTCCCCCCACTTTCCCTTCTCCTTTCACCCCCTTCCCCCCCTTCCTCCCCCCTTTTCCCCTTTTCACCTCTGCCCTGCTCACAGCTCCCACCAGCTCCCCAGAGCGGGTGACAAAGACTCGCTGCAGCTTCAGCAGCTGGAARAGGTGATAGGCCTGGCAAAGGGACAACAGGGACACATGGGGACAAAGCCACCCTCGCAGTGTCCCCTCAGTGTSACACAGACCTGGGGGGGCTCCCAGGACACGTTTCACACCCCCAGACCTGGTGCAGGGAGGTCCATGGAGAGAACTGGAGCATGATGGGCTCGATGGTGCAGTCGTCCCCAAGTGTCCCCACRGTGGCCAGCTTGTGGAAGGTGACATGTTAATTTTGGGGTGGAAAAGCAGCTTTTTGGGTGTGGTAGGGTGCCCCCACCCCATTTACCTTCTCCCCTTGTGGGGCCTGAGGGTGCTTGTGGCTCTGGAGGAAGGTGACCAGCTGGGACCTGCTGACGGTGCCCACCAGAGTGGGGGACCCTGGAGGGAGGGGACAGTATGGGGACAGTGTGGGAGTACCAGGGGGACACCAAGGGAACAGTATGGGAATAACAGGGAGAGGTACTGGAGACACCAGGGGCACATCCCATGGGGACAGCAGGGYGATGGTAGAGGACACTATGGGAATATCGAGGGGACACCCCACAGGGACAGCATGGAGACAGAATGGGAATATTGAGGGAGCGGGATGGGGACACCAAAGGGGATGGGGACAGCATAGACAGAGTACAGGGACACCACGGGGACGGTATGGGAATGGCATGGGGACACCGTGGGGATGGTGTGGGAATAGCATGGCGACACCATGGGGACGGTGTGGGAATGGCATGGGGACACCGTGGGGACGGTGTGGGAATGGCATGGGGACACCGTGGGGACGGTATGGGAATGGCATGGGGACACCATCGGGACGGTGTGGGAATGGCATGGGGACACCGTGGGGACGGTATGGGAATGGCATGGGGACACCATCGGGACGGTGTGGGAATGGCATGGGGACACCGTGGGGACGGTATGGGAATGGCATGGGGACACCATGGGGACAGTATGGGAATACTGAGGTGGCACCATGGCAATATTGAGGGCGCAACATGTGGACACCAATGGGAACAGGACAGCCTGGGAATAACAAAAGACACCATAAGAGCAGTATGGGGACACTGCAGGGACACTCCATAGGGACAGCATGGGCAAGGCATGGAGATGGCAGGGGAATATCAAGTGGGCACTGGGGGGACACCATGGGGACAGCATGAGGAGACACAGAAGGGCCACCACAGGGCCAGGGACTCGCTGGCCACCCCCCATGGTGACAGTGACCCCCCAGGTCCCACATCCCACCTGTGCTCTCCACCACGGGGTACTCAGTGTCAGCAGAGGCGTCCAAGGCCACCAGCACCTCCTGGAACCCGTCCCCCTTGGCCAAGGCCACCACCCGGCGCTCCATGAACTCCTCCACCACCACTCGGTAGGAGCTGGTGAGCACAAAACCCCCCAAATTTCCATCGTTTCCTGGAGAATGCCCCCAAAACGTGGGGTTTGGGGCGGGGCTTACGCGATGTGCCGGCTGCGGATGGGGGGCAGGTAGGGCAGCTTCTTGACGATGATGCCGGCGTCGTAGAAGGACGGTTGGTTCTTCTGGCTGATGGCGTTGGCCACCAGCACGGCCAGCACGGTGGGCAGGAGGTGGTCCAGGTGCCCGGTGGCCTCGCACACCAGCAGGGCCGTGGACACCGCGTGGGTCACCGAGCCCGCGAACGCGGCTGCGCCTGGCGGGGAGCGGGGTCAGGGGATGGGGGTGGGTGTCCCCCTGCCCGTGGGGGTGTCCCCCTGCCCTGGGGGTGTCCCCCTGCCCGTGGGGGTGTCCCCTGCCCCCAGACTCACCAGCCAGGGCGTAGCCAGCAGGAATA
The DNA here is from genome assembly GCA_014549065.1 of Cardinalis cardinalis. NCBI lineage: Eukaryota > Metazoa > Chordata > Aves > Passeriformes > Cardinalidae > Cardinalis > Cardinalis cardinalis. Next base: position 188,046 of record JACDOX010000394.1, on the reverse strand, counting down.
ATGGGCCGTGGGGGTCCTTCTGAATGGAGCCCCCGTGGGAAGAGCAAGGCCACCACCTCCCCTGCCAGGCGCCCGATGGCTGCTCCTAAAATTGGGGGAGGAGGGAAGGTGGGGAGACCCCAGGAGCCCCCCCCAGAAAGGTGGAGGTAGAGGTGAGCACCCTCCTGCAGCCACCCTGGAGCTGCATGCCTCCCCTGTACCCCCCTCCAGGGCTGGGTACCCCCCCAGTATCCCACTCCAAGGGCTGAATGAACCCCCTGCACCCCTCCCCCTGGCCTGGCTGGTCCCCCCCATGTCCCCCTCGGCCTGGCTGTCCCCCCCAGCCCCCCACTCACCATAGATGAAGATGGGCATGAAGTACCCGGCTGGCAGGGGCAGGGTGGTGGCCAGGATCAGCATCCAGAACTGGGGGGACACAGGGGGGTCACCTCATGGGGACACCGTGTTGGGGGCACACCCGAGGATTGGGGGGCCATGGTTACCTTCATGAGCAGGAAGAAGGTCAAGGTGCCGTAGATGGTGGCAGAGGGATGGTCCCACTCCTGCCAGAGCCCCCCAGGCTTGGCCCCCCCCGAGGCGTTGGCAGCCAGCACGCCCCACGTGCGGTTGTCAAAGAGGGAAACAAGATGTTCCTTCATGCTGAGCTGGACAGATGGACAAATGGACACCCTGAGCACCTGCTGGGAGGCTTTGGGGTCCCCGGGGAGCCCCATGTGCCCCCACTCACCCTGGAGGCCATGAACTGCCCCAGCCCGGGCGGGAAGGTGATGGAGGCGAGGAGCAGCACGGCCAGCACCGTGTACACGGGTTTGCTGCAGGGGGACACGGGGGCTGCGTGCGTGGGGACAGACAGACAGACACACGGGAGGGACCCAGGGACACCCASGGTGGATGGGGTTAGTGGGCAGGGTGCGTGGGGGGACATTGGGGCATCCAGGGTCGGTGGGGGGGACACGTGGATGAACAGGGTGGACGGGGGCATATAGGGACACTTGGGGCGCAGGGAGGGGACACAGGGACACTCAGGGTGCATGGGGTGGATGTGGAGGGTGTATGGAGTGGAGGGCCAGGGTGCACAGGGTGGACATACGGACACTCAGAGTGGGTGGACAGGGTGAGGGGGGGACACAGGGACACCCAAGCTGTATGGGACACAGGGACATCCAGAGTGGACGGGGGGGACGTGGGGACACCCAAGGTGCTTCATGGTCATGGAAGGCACACAGACAGCCAGGGTGTATGGGAAGGACACAGGGACAYGCAGAGCCTGTACATCACAGACACACAGACACAGCGGGCACAGGGTGCAGACAGACAGATGGACGGACGCCCAGTACGGACTCGGTGGCCAAGAGCTTGGCTGTCAGCCGGTTCCTCTTGACGGCCACCATCATCCAGCGCTGGCAGAAGAGATAAGCACAGGCCACGATCCCACAGATGGTCCTGTGAGGAGAGAGCAGGTAGGGCACAGGCAGAGCACACAGAGCACCCCAAAACCGGACCCTCCATACCCCAAAATCAGAAAAAAGAAGGTCTCCAGGAGGTCGAAGGGAAAATCGATCTTGAGGTCGCTCTTAAAAACAGCRGCGATGGTTTCTGGCAGGGGGACCAGGAGTGAGGGTGTGGGTTTGGGGGTGAGCACTCCAAAAATGTCCTGGGGAAGGGTAAAGGGGAAGAGGGGGCGCATCCTGCCCGCCCTGCCTTGCCTTGCTCGCTGTTGAACACGGCCAGGAGCCGAAACATGAAGGCACCACAGGTGGCAGCAAAGAAGCCGCGCCAGTAATCCCGCACGGCAAAGTGGGGGGACATCACCTCGATGCTGAAAAGCACCCCTGGAAAAACGGGGAAAGGGATCAGGGCGAGGTTTAGGGGGGCCCAGGGTGGGATTAGGGGGGGTCCTCACCGCTGATGGGCGCCCCGAAGACTGTGGCCACCCCGACGGCTTGAGCTGCCACCAGCATCTCGTGCTGCTTGAACTTGTTCTGTAAGGTGGGGGGGTGGGTTAGGCACAACCCCAACTTTTGGGGATAAAATYAAATCCCTCCGTTCACTTTTTGGGCGGTGGCACCCCCACCTCATATTCCCTCGTGACCGTGGTCCTCATCTTCCCCAGGTAGGCTGCGGCCATGGCGGAGAGGTGGACATAGGGACCCTGGGGGGACACAGCGCTGAGCGGCGCCCCCACCGCGGCACCGGCTGGAACCGCCGGGGATTTTGGGGTTCAGAAGGGGATCCCTCACCACTTTGCCAAGGAAAACGGTGCTGCCGCACGTCAGGGTGCAGGTCAGCCCCACCACCTTGGCKCCGAAGTTCTGGATGGCCAGGTAGTCCTCCAGCACCACGCCCATCAGGATGGTCTTCAGCTCCGGGATGCCGGAGCCTGGGGGTGGGGAGGGGGTCAGGATCCAAATTTTAGGGGTCCCCCATTCCCAAGGGGGCGTTTTAGGGAGTCAGGGAGGTCGGGGTGCAGCCGGCTCACCTCCAGAGTGCGGGGTGATGCTCTGGGAGAAGCCGGTGGAGAAGGCGGCCAGGGCCGTGGGGAACAGGGTCCACGAGAGGTACTTGAGCACCCCGATGTCCCCGATCTCTCGGTACAGCCACGTGTGGGCTGGAGGAGAGGTGTCGGGAGAGGAGCTGCCCCCCCCGAAAGAACCCCCCCGTATACTCGGTGAGCCCCCGAACGCCCCCGGGGCGCCCCTCGTTTACCCGCGTGGAGCCTGGTGACGATGATGTCCATGGYGAAGCTGATGGAGGCCATGAGCACCCCCAGGATGAAGAGGAAGTACCAATCCTCCCCGACGCGGAACAGCTGCCGCCTCACCCACTCCAAGCACCCTGCGAGGGGGGAACAGGGTGCTGACCCCCCACAACCCCCCGTCCCCAGAATCCCCCTTCCTGGGTGGGGGTCTCACCTCGGACCCTTCTCCGCGCGGTGGGGCAGGGTCTCCAGCTGTGCTCCGACACCAGCACCCTCTCCACCTCCTCCTCCTCCTCCTTGTCCCCCCGCAGCCCCCTGGGGACAGGGCGCTCCATCCCGGGGGCGCTTCAGGTGGACCGCACCCCTTTTTTGTGGCACCCCTGAGCYGTCCTCCCGCCTCGGCCTCCGCTGCCCGACTGAGTTTGCAAACGAGCTCATTAAAAACGACCTTGACGAATCCGACGGACCCGCTCGGGCCGGAGCGAGCCGGGTTTCCTCCCCCCTCCGCCRCCCTCCAGCTCCCAGTTCCAGCGTACATCCCGCGGCGGGGAGGATTTAATAAGTATTTTAATTAATTATCACGATTATTCCTTAATAATAGGCATCGCATTCCATGGCGTTGAGCTGGGAGGGGGGAACGGAGAGGGGAAAAATTTCCACCGTCTCCGGCGCAAGACCTAAATTTAGCCGGTTTTACGAGAGGTCTGGCAGGCGGCCGGGAGCCTTAACGAGGCTTTAAAAAGCTCGTCAAGTCGAAATATCCCGAAATAACCGATCCGGCGTCGCCTTCGCCGGGAGGAGAGCGAGGAAGGGGGTTCCGCTCATCCCCCCGGCGGGAGCAGGGGGTCGCAGGTGGGGGCAGGCTGAAGGTGAAACCCTCGCCCGCCGGCACCATGGAGCTTTTCGGCAGCTTTGTCCGGCCCCACGGGGAGACCCTGGGGTTCCCAGGTGAGTTTGGGGCGCACGCGGGAGGCATTCGGGGGGGATCCTGGGCAAGCCGTGGCTGTGACCCCCCCAAACCCTGCCCCGCAGCTCGCCCCGGTAACACGGGCGTGGTGAAGACCCTGGGGAACACCTATCAGTTCACGGTGGACGTCAGCGACTTCGCGCCCGAGGACATCATCGTCACCACCTCCAACAACCAGATCGAGGTGCACGCCGAGAAGGTGGGTGCTGCCTCCCTTCCCTGCTCACCCCCAAAGCGGGGGACCCCAAAATCCTCACTGGGGGTGTGGGGACCGCCCAGCTCCCACCCAATTCCCAAACAGCTGCGGCCACAACCCCAGGGGGGTTTAATTCACCGTTAATTAATCATGGGGAATAATGAGTCCCCATTCTGCTTGCACCCCAAAATCGCCTCTTTTCACCCGTTTTTTTTCTCCCAGTTGGCCACRGATGGCACCGTCATGAACACCTTCACCCACAAGTGCCAGCTGCCCGAAGATGTGGACCCCACGTCCGTGTCGTCCTCGCTGGGGGACAATGGGATGTTGACCATCCGGGCTCAGCGCCGGCCGGCCAAGCACTCCGAGCACGTCCAGCAAACCTTCCGGACTGAGATCAAGATCTGAGGGGTCGGGGGGCTCCTTTCCCCCCCTCTCCTTTCCCTCCCTCGCTAATTAAATGGCTGATTTGGGAAGGAGGTGGGATGTGGGGTAGGGAATGGGAAGGCTCCCTCCAGAGTGGGGTCAGACCTGTGCTGAACGCGTCCCGTCACCCACCGGAGAAATTCCGGAGGGGAGTCCCAGCTCCGGCAATTTTTAGCTGGCGCGTGTTGAGGGGGGAGATCCAGCGTGCCAAGAGTCCTGCCGGGAGCCAGGTTCCCTTCCCAACCCTCTGCCAGAGCTTGTCTTTGTATATAGAGCTTGGGATAAATTATTGAGAACGTCCGACTGCCGCCTTCTCCGTTTTTTGACGTTTCCCTGATGCGTTACCCTCAAAAAGGGGCGCGGGTTCAGACCTGAGGGGTTGTCTCTGTAAGGGATATTCTGCCATCCCCACAAAAACCCGCACCAGGAGCCGCTCGGGCGCCCGCTGCCCTGTTTATTTCCAGCCTGGGGTGACTCATTTCTTCCCCGAAGCTCTATTTCAGAGCCATTCCCTCAGCTGTCCGGCTGCCGACCCACCTGGAAGGGCACCAAACCCTCCTCCTCCTCCTCCCCTTGCCCACCCTCGCCCACCTTCGCCCAGCACCCTGGGGATGCCCCAAGGCCGGGATGCCGGCCCCAGAGCCAAGGGCTCGTTCTGGGGGAGGAAGGGCTCGTTCTGAGGGAGGAAGGGCCTGGCTCTGTGTCCCTGTGTGTACCCACAACAGCGAGGCGCCCGCTGGGGCAGCAGCGCCTGTTTATGGCTACACAGCCCGGCTCGTGTTGCTGCTCCGCCCGTGACTGCCTGCAGCAGCCTGGCAGCGGCCCAGGCACGGCGCTCAGGGCAATCCCCCTGGGCAAAACGGGTCAAAAGCGATGATGGCTGAGGTGGTGATGGCTCGGGGAGGGCAGCGCCCGCCGGGCCCCGGGAGGGGACGCGGCAGCTCCGGCCCAGAGCCAGCCCRGAGCCCAGCGGCGGTCGCTGGTTGCCATCTAGCGGCCCTGGCCCAGGGAGGTGCGGAGAAAGGAGGAGGGAAATGGGAAAACCGCCCTATTTCTGCCTTATTTCTGTCCGAATCGCTTTGGGACAGGGGAGGTGAGCAGAGGGCAGACTCAGCCCAGCCCCAAACGCACCCCACAGCACCTGGCCCCTCATGGCCGCTCTGGCTCCCCTCATGGCCCCTCATGGCTCCCCTCATGGCTCCCCTCATGGCCCCTCGTGGCTCCCCTCATGGCCCCTCATGGCTCCCCTCATGGCCCTTCATGGCTCCCCTCATGGCTCCCCTCATGGCTCCCTTCATGGCTCCCCTCATGGCCCCTCGTGGCTCCCCTCATGGCCCCTCATGACTCCCCTCATGGCTCCCCTCTTTCCCTATTTCTGCCCGAATCGCTTTGGGACAGGGGAGGTGAGCAGAGGGCAGGCTCAACCCGGGCCC
>JACDOX010000394.1:168186-181946 GCA_014549065.1 Cardinalis cardinalis | reverse complement strand
TGGCTCCCCTCAGCCCCTCATGGCTCCCCTCATGGCCCCCCTCTTTCCCTATTTCTGCCCGAATCGCTTTGGGACAGGGGAGGTGAGCAGAGGGCTCAGCCTGGCCCCAAACACATCCCACAGCAGCTCGTTCRTGGCAGGAAAGCTGGGGAAAAACCAGGTTTTTGGGACATGTTTAAACTCTTTATCAGTGATCAGGACAAGAGGATTGAGGGTACCCTTRTAGCCCATACAAAACTTTTTCACTTATTTATATATTTTAAGCAAACAAATAAATTAATGTTCATTGGTTCTAGGTCACATAATTCTCTTCATGAATTAGCATGCTGTCCTCTACTGGTTATTGATTTCTAYAGTCCTTTTATCACCTCCAGCTTTCCAGGCCTTAATGTCCTCTGTGTTTTCTAGTTACTCCAATGTCCTTGAAGGACCATAAATTTAAGATCCCAGATATCAAATCTTTGAATACTTTTGGCTTTATTGAAGATTGTCAGGGCTAGTTTTAATGAACTTAAGGTTTTGGTGATTAATGATCTGAGTAACAAGAGTCTGTGTAGAAACTTAACTAGTACTGGCTGAAAGTGGGTGCTGCTCACAATTAATTAAAACAACTAATTAAATGTTAGGAAAGTTGTATTATTTCAAACAACTAGGAACCTTCTCCTTGATGCAATGATGAAGCCAAGAGAACAAGTGACAGGAAAAGAGGAACAGCATCAAGTTGTGGCAAGGGAGGTTTATGTTAGATATACAGAGAATTCCTTCATGGTGGGTGCTCAGGCACTGGGACAGTGGCAGATTCACCACCTCGGGGGTGTTTAAGCAGTGGTGATGTTGTTGCAGTGGTGATGTTCTTGGCAACACAGCTAGCCAAGAACACGGCAGCAGCGCTGGCACCGGGACCTTCGAGCCTCACAGCTGAGCTCGGCCTCCCTTGGTCCCCCATGGCTCCTCTGGGCCACTCAGCACCGCCGCCCCACGGTCATGGCGGTGCCTCTGGGACGGGAAGGGGCGGGAAGGTGACCGTGCCCCGCCGCGCATGCGCAGTGACGCCGCCGCCGCTGGGCGGGCCGGGGCGACGCCGCTTCCGCCCGGCGCCAAGATGGCGGCGCCCTTTGTCTGGTCGGTGTCACGGTGAGGGCCGCGGGCCGCGGGTGAGGCCGCGCCGGGCCCGGCATGGCAGGTGCGGCACGGGGGCCTCGGGAGAGCGCTGGAGGGGCTGGGGAGAGGGCTGAGTAGGACACAGGCGCTGGGAGGTGAGGAGGCTGCGGCCTGGCTCGCTGCCTGTGGGGTAACGGAGCCGCTTTGGGGGTCACCCCGGTGCGCGGCTCCCGGTTCTTTGAGGGCAGGCTGCGGGAGGGGGGGAGGGGAAACGAGGCGCTGCCGGCCGTCGTGGGGGGGGAACGGGGGCTTGTCGCGGTAGGAACGAGGGGCTGCCGGATATGGTCAGGGCTTGTTGGCTGCTGCRAGGGGAGCGGGGGCTCCTGGTTGTCATGAGGGGAGTGGGCGTTGGTGGCTGTCGTGAGGGGAATGGGGCTTSTGGGTGTCATGAGGGGAGCAGGGGGCTCGTGGTTGTCGTGAGGGCCCGGAGGGGCTCCTGGCCGCACCCCCTGCCCGGGGTGTCCCTGTCCGCTGTGTCACCCCCCAGCCGTGAGGTGACTCGGGGCCAGGCCGTGGACGAAGCCGTGTGTCCCCCGGGTTTGGGGCATCACCGTCCCCTCGGGCCAGCCAAAGGTCCTTGCGATGTTGGGGCATGGGGGTCACAGCCCCGAGCCAGCGCCAGCCACATCCCCGCCCCTCGGGGACGGGGAAACCTCAAGGAAAACGGGATTTTCCCCTGTGCTGGYGTTTGGCGAGGTGACAGCCCCTCGTGGCTGCCCGTGCCCTCTGCGGGCCGGCACGGGGGACACATTTCCTGGACCAGCCACGTTTCCTTAGTTTTGTTTCTGCATCAGAGGCCTCTCCCGAGATTCCAGTGCTCAGCCAGCATTCCAAAGGGTGTTTTTCCCCAGGGAGACAAGGGCTGGTCATCCCTGGGCGCTGCAGACACAGGAGAGGTTTCAGGGCAGATCTCAGGCTCAGGTGATGTCTTGGTGTCCCAAGCAGCACCAGCACATCCATAAGCCTGAAATCCAAATAACCAAGGCGTCCTCAGAATGTCTGTTCCCTGTGAGGGGTCCAGGATGTCCCTCTCCTCGTGTCTTTCTCATTTTTTTTCATTTTCACCACTTTTTTCCCCTTTATGATCATTTCCCCTCTCACAGCTTGCATTCCGCTACTGACCACAAGCTCTGCAGCCCTTCCCTGCTCCATGATCTGTGTTATCATTGTGTTACAGAGCTGCTCTGCTCAGATCAGCTCCAGACTTGACTTTTTTCACGAAAACCATTGCAGGAGCCGTTGCTGGAAATGAGGACAGAGCCCTGTGGGCAGAGGCAGCGAGGGTTGGGGCCGCGCTGTTCCCCGAGCTGACGCACGAGGCGGGAGATGACGGTGGGTAGGARAGAAACAAACCCCCTCTTCCCTTTCATCCTCCTGCATGGATGGCTGGCTGGTGACAGCCTGGAAAGGCAGTGTTTAGCTCTCTGTTTTTTCCAAGTCAGGGAGGTTTGGGGGTTTTTAATAGGTGGATATTCACGTGGCAGGGAAGGGGAGAGGTAATGCTGCTAATTAGCGAGAGTGCTTAGCAGAGCTGGCGTGGGAAGCTCCCTGGGACTGCAGCTGCTGTATTTATCTGTGTGGAGGGCGTGGGTGGGCTCATAATGAACTTCTGCATGATTAATTGGATAATGAGAGACTCAACAACCTCGTCGGGGAGAGGTCAGGAGGGGAATTGTCTCCCCTGAGGGGAAATCAGAGGATGCCCAGTCCTGCATCAGGGATTTTGCACCTTCAGCACCCAAGACTGGAGGTTTAAAATTGAGTTTTTCTATTTATCCCATTTTTCCCAGGATGGCTGCATAGAGACTGACCTGAACACCTGGAAAGGGGAAATCTCTGCAGGAGAGACTCAACCCTCTGGCCCTCGATCCTCTGGGTATMCCTGCTCCCTGCAGCACAGGGGTGAGCTCAGGCACCACGCCTGGGGGTTGGGTCCGGGTGTTTGGGATTGTTAAACCTCAGAGTCAGGGGCTTTAGTGGGTAAAGGTGACGTTGGCTGCTCAGTGTGGGTACAGAGAGCACGTGACATTACAGGGGAGACCACAGAAAATAGGAAGGTTTTTTGGGGAAGAGTTGAGTTTCCTGGATTTTTACTTCCTTCTCAAAGCTGGGGAGCAAAGCTGAGACAAGTCCAATCCTGGAACGTTAAAAATCATCGTTCAGATGCAAAGTGCCTCCCACAAAYTCCCCAAAATACCCTTTTAGTGCATGGAACTGTCAGGATTCCTCAGGTCTGCAAGCACAGAACACTGCCTTGTTTGCCCTGCAGGGAAAATGCTCCCCCTTTTCTCCAGAGCTTTGCAAACCACACTGGGCTGGGCTGTGCAGTATCTTGACCCAAGTACTGKTTTTTTCTGGCTGTCAGGGATATATTTTGGGACAGGCTGGGCGAGTTTGGAGTGCTGGGGGAAAGCCAGGGCAGGGATTTCAGTGCAACAACAAAATGGAGTGGAACTTCCTCTGTGTGTGTGTGTGTGATCAATGCTGTCAGAGAGGTCCTGGCCTCTCAKCCCCACTGGAAGGGAGTGCCTGTGGAAGCTGAGGAAATCCCTGGGAGGAAGATCCTTCCCTCAGTGTTGCTGGCACCCTCAGCTGACAGGAGGAGGCTCCCTCTGACCACTGATAGCTGGAAGGAACAGGAGCTGGAAGTGCCTGGTGTTATGGATCCAAACCTCTCCCTTCTTCCTGACTGGAAACTCCTGATTTGAAGAGGTGATGAAGTGGAAAAACAACTTCCATGGGCTGGAAGCTTTCAGAGACACCAAGCATGGAATCCAGGAGTGTTTCCCCAGCTGTGACCTTYCTGCTCCAGCGTCCAGAGCTTTGGGGACTTCCTGCATGAACAATAACTGGAGAGTCCTTGTTTCCTTTCTCCCCACTCCTTGCCAATCCCTTGAAACAATCCCTTCAGCACCGGAATCATTGTTGGAAGACAAAGCCAAGTGAAAGCCCTTCATTCACCCTACGGATGCCGCTCAGGAGGAAACCCACAGTGTGGCACTTTGCTGACAAGGACCTGCTGGAAAACTGGGGTTTTGCCATGTTTCCAGCAATTTGCAGCATTCCTTAGGCAGAGCTGTGCTCCAGGCATGGAGAACTCCTTCCAGACACATAATAAAATATAAAAATTCCTCAGAATTGTGACATGAGCAGCTGGAAGAGCAGGAGCTGGAAGGTTTGGATGAACACTCCCACGCTGTGGCCTTGGCAGGAGCTGTGACACAGAGGAAGGACGATGGCACTTGTGTCTGCAGAGGTGACAAGGCCCCTGCAGCTGAGGAGCAACAGCTGTGTTCTGAATATTGCCATGGTTGCTAAAACCATCGTGGCTGTTCCATCAACTCCTTCTAGCCCTGTGTTGGAGTCCTGGCTGTTCTAGGAGAGGGTTTGGGGTCGGATTTAGCCAGGAGAGGAGCTGTAGTTCAGCTTTTTGTGCAGTGAGGTTATGTTTTGTGATCTCTCCTCCTCTATGACCCCTTCAGCGGTTTCACCACACACCTCACCCCCACCCCTGTTGTGTTTTCTCCCTCCCACAGCCATGGATTTCCCTCAGCACAGCCAGCAGGTGCTGGAGCAGCTGAACCAGCAGCGGCAGCTGGGGCTGCTCTGCGACTGCACCTTCGTGGTGGACGGCATCGACTTCAAGGCCCACAAGGCCGTGCTGGCCGCCTGCAGCGACTACTTCCGCATGCTCTTCGTGGACCAAAAGGATGTGGTGCACCTGGACATCAGCAACGCTGCAGGTAGGCCTGGGGTTTTTGTCCAGGACCCCTCCCAACTCTTTAAACAACACAGTTCTGTGCTCAGGCTTTGAGGGAGGCTTTTCATCTTGTTATGTTGAGTGTTTCAGAATGAAGGAGTGAGGAGGTGAGGGCTCATTTCTGGTTGTGTGACCTCTCCTGCAGGCCTGGGCCAGGTTCTGGAGTTCATGTACACGGCTAAGCTGAGCCTGAGCCCTGACAACGTGGAGGATGTGCTGGCTGTAGCAGGTTTCCTGCAGATGCAGGAGATCGTCAGTGCTTGCAACGCACTCAAATCTCTCTCTGTGCCCCCAGAAAATCCCCAGCAGCCCCCTGAGATGGGTRCGTACCCTCCTCCCAGCAAAGTCAAGATTTACCTACTTGTGCTTCRTGCAGTCCAGAATTTATCCACTTACGCTCCTTGGCCACCTTGCAAACCCMGTTCCTGGGTGCATCTGCTGCACCTGGATGGGGTTTGATCCTCTTGGGCAGCAGCAGCAGTTGAAAAATTGCTGCTTCTGTGAATTTTGTGGGATTTGGGAATCCTGCTGGYAGCACCAGCTGGATGGCTTCTCCTGTTCCCTSGCAGARGCCGACAAGGTCCCAGCTGATGTCAAGACATCAGGAGCTCTGGGGGAGCCTGACAAAGCCAAAGCAGCTGCTCCCGACAGCGAGGGGAAGGAGGAGAAGCCGGAGGCCGCGGCACAGCCTGAGGTGCCTGCGGGGCAGCCGGCTGGCCAGGAAGGTGAGCCAGCGAGGGGTGACAGCCTGGCTCCTGCTGTCACCCCCAGCACACCCTGTCCTGACGCTGCAGCGCTCGCAGGGACAGGYGCTGCCATCCAGGAGGATCCCAAGGCCGACGTTCCCGGGCTCCCGCAGCCCTCGGAGAGCGCCGTGGGCAGCGGCAGCCTCGAAGGTGAGCAGGGCTGGGACAAAGCTGGGCAGGGCCTGAGCCCTCGTTATCTGTGGAATTCATCGTGTGAGTGTGAGTTTTGTGAGACATGGATCCTCTGGGAGCAGTTGTTTTGGAGCATAGTGAGGAGATTTGGAAAATTCTCTTCTGCCTGCACAGACTTKGGGAATTTAGGGCTAATCACCTGCAAATTGAAAGTGATTCCAGGCAAAGGTGGTGGTGGATGAGCTTTCACTTCCCTTCCAACTCAGATGCTTCTGTGATTTCTCTGGGAACAGAGGACATCTAATCCCAGTCTCCTTAGGTTAGGAGATACAGGTGGATTTGTGCCTCTGCTGCCACTCCCAAATTTGAGCACCCCCATTTTCTACCATCCTGCAGAGATGAAGCTGGAAAGGAAGGAGGAAGAGGGGGAGATGATAGTGGAGGAGGAAGATGAGGGTAAAATGCCCAAGGAGGAGCCTCCCCAGCTGGAGAATGGGGAAAATGCTGAGGATAACGAGTCGGGCAGCACGGATTCGGGGCAGGAGAACTCTGGGGAGCCGCGCCTGCTGCGCTCCGGCACCTACAGCGACCGCACCGAGTCCAAGGCCTACGGCTCCGTCACACACAAGTGTGAGGTGAGGCCAGCTGGGCTCCTGGGCAGAGCTCCAGGTGCCACTGGGTGCCTTGGGGACAGCGGGGTGACAGTGCCTGTCCCTCCATCCCTAGGACTGCGGGAAGGAGTTCACCCACACCGGGAACTTCAAGCGGCACATCCGGATCCACACCGGGGAGAAGCCCTTCTCGTGCAGGGAGTGCAACAAGGCCTTCTCTGACCCAGCTGCCTGCAAGGCCCACGAGAAGACACACAGGTATGGGTGGAGCCTGGGAAAGACACCTGAAAAATGTGAGGTTTGCTGGGGATGGTCAAATGCTTTGAAAATCCACTGGTGTGTTGGGGTATCTGGGAGGAGATTTGTCTTTCTGCCTCTGTCAAAGTCACAGAATATTCCTGACTTGGAAGGGATCCACAGGGATCAAGTCCAACTCCTGGCCCTGCACAGACACCATCAGAATCCCATCCTGTGGCTGAGAGCATTGTCCAAATTTGTGTTGTTTCRTGGACTCCCATCCCTGGAAGTGTTCAGGGTTGGATGGGGCTTGGAACAACCTGGTCTAGTGGCCGGTGGGGTCTGGTGGAACAAGATGAGCTTGGAGGCCCCTCCCAACCCAAGCATTCCGTGATTCCTGTGTCTGGCTGGGGCTGACACTCAGACTGGGGGCAGTGAGACCCCGGTGCTGGGTGTGACATCCCCCCCTCACCCCAGCCCGCTGAAGCCGTACGGCTGCGAGGAGTGCGGGAAGAGCTACCGGCTCATCAGCCTGCTGAACCTGCACAAGAAGCGGCACACGGGCGAGGCCCGCTACCGCTGCGAGGACTGCGGCAAGCTCTTCACCACCTCGGGCAACCTGAAGCGGCACCAGCTGGTGCACAGCGGGGAGAAGCCCTACCAGTGCGACTACTGCGGGCGCTCCTTCTCCGAYCCCACGTCCAAGATGCGCCACCTGGAGACGCACGACACCGACAAGGAGCACAAGTGTCCCCACTGCGACAAGAAGTTCAACCAGGTGTGCTGGGGAGCGGGGAAGCTGGGTCAGCGTGGTCCTGGAAAGGGAGATTTGTCCATGAGATGAAGTTTGGGGCTCCCAGAGTGGTCCTGGGGTGGTGGTGTGTCCATGAGGTGTATTTGGGGATCCCAGACTGGTCCTGAAAAGGTGGATTATCTGTGGGATGCAGTTTGGGGCTCCCAGAGTGGTCCTGGGATGGTGGTATATCCATGAGGTGTATTTGGGGGTCCCAGACTGGTCCTGAAAGGGTGGATTATCCATGAGATGCAGTTTGGGGCTCCCAGAGTGAGGGGTTTTGGAGCTTGGAAAAGAGTGGTTTGTCCATGGGGTGAAGCTTGGAGGTCCTAGAGGCCACTCCAGAAGGGATCCACGGGGATTCGGGTTGCTCCAAAGGAAGATGAGGTGGTTTGGGGCTCTCTCCATCCCGTTCTCCATCCCCAGGTGGGGAATTTGAAGGCTCACCTGAAGATCCACATCGCAGATGGGCCCCTGAAGTGCCGGGAGTGCGGGAAGCAGTTCACCACGTCAGGTAACACGGGGAAGGGGGGCTGAGGAGCTGAATAATGGGACTTGGATGGTTTGGGGGGGACAGGGAGTATTCCAGGCCTGGATCAGAGCCAGAGGAAGGATTTCATCCCGGCTTTATGGTGCCGTGGTTGKGCTGCATGAATTCCTGGTTTTCCCCATGGAGCCACACCCTGGAAAGGAGATTCTCATCCAAATGTTGAAGATGTGGATGTCTCCTCCCATCTTCTCTCAGCCTGCKGCAGAGCCAGAGGGTTGGAATGATCCCAGTGGAGTCTTTTGATCCCCTCAAACACTGGGTGCTTGTCCTGGCTGTCTCCACTTCCACGTTACTGCCTGATCCCAGGCAGGGTGCAGCCAACTCCCCTCGATCCCTGCGCAGTCCCTGCTCCCTGAACAGCACCAGGCTTTCTCGAGGGAGCTTCTGGGGCTCTGGGAAGGGGGAGAAGGGGGAGGAGGATCCGGTGTCCTTCATCCTGCCCTGCTCCCAGGTAACCTGAAGCGGCACCTGCGGATCCACAGCGGGGAGAAGCCGTACGTGTGCGTGCACTGCCAGCGCCAGTTCGCCGACCCCGGCGCGCTGCAGCGCCACGTCCGCATCCACACCGGTACGGATCCCTCCCGCCCCCCGAGGCTTCTGCTGCCCCTCGTGCTCCCCACCCACCTCCTCCTGTGCTTCCCCAGGAGAGAAGCCGTGCCAGTGCTTGATCTGCGGGAAAGCCTTCACCCAGGCGAGCTCCCTCATCGCCCACGTGCGCCAGCACACCGGGGAGAAGCCCTACGTGTGCGAGCGCTGTGGGAAGAGGTGAGGATTCCCCTTGGGAATACCAGGAGATATTCCAGATTCCACCACTTTGCTGGTGGTGRAATATCAGGGGGCACCTCCACTCGCTGTTCCTGGCCAGGTGCCATTCTCTGGAGGGAGGGTGGAGGTGCCAGGATGATGCCAGGGATTGTGGTGACCGTGGTCTCATTCCCCAAGGTTCGTCCAGTCGAGCCAGCTGGCCAACCACATCCGTCACCACGACAACATCCGGCCCCACAAATGCACCGTCTGCAACAAAGCCTTCGTCAACGTGGGCGACCTGTCCAAGCACATCATCATCCACACAGGTGGGTACCTCCCAGAGCCCTGCACCGCCCCCGGGCATCGCCCCCTCACCCACCCCCATTCCCTGTCCCCTCCCAGGGGAGAAGCCGTTCCTGTGTGACAAATGCGGGCGTGGCTTCAACCGCGTGGACAACCTGCGCTCCCACGTGAAGACCGTGCACCAGGGCAAGGCTGGCATCAAAATCCTGGAGCCCGAGGAAGGTGACGAGGTCAACATCGTCACGGTGGCATCTGATGACATGGTGACATTGGCCACCGAGGCGCTGGCTGCCACCGCTGTCACGCAGCTCACGGGTGAGCTGGGGGCCCATGGGGTTCCCGAAGGGAATTCATCCCTGGGGTGCAGCTTGGGAGCCATCCAGAGCGGTGGGGAGCAGCTGGGAGGTCCTGGCATTGTCCTGAAATGGAACCTTATCCACAGGGAGCAGCTGGCTGGTCCCAGAGTTGTCCCCAGAGGGAGATTCATTTATGAGAGTTCAGCTTAGGGAGCTCTGGAGGCATCCCAAAAGGGAAATTGACCCGTGGGAATGCAGCCTGGGGGTCTTGGAGATGTCCTGAAAAAAAGGTGCAGCTTGGAGGTCCCAGATGCCATCCCAAAAGGGATATTTTATCCCTGGAGAGGAGCTTGGGTGTTCCATGAGCCACCCCAGAAGGAAAACTTATCTGTGGGGAGCAGTTGGAGGGGCCTGGAACTGTCACGGAGATGAGGTTGTCTTAATTTATGAGGTGCAACTTAGAGGTCCCAGGAGACACCCTAAGAGGGAAACTTGTCCATGGGATGCAGCTTGGGCATCCCAGGACTAAAAGGGGGCTGGATCTCCAGGGAGCAGCTTGGGGTTCCAAGAGACACCCCAAAAATGAGATTTTTTTGTGAGGGGCAGCCTAGGGRATCCCTGGAGCCCTTCCAGAGGGGAAGCTTAACTGTAGGGAGCAGCTTGGGTGCCTTGGGGTGGTCTGAAAGGGAGGTTTATCCATGGGGTGCAGTTTGAAGGGCCCAAGAGTCACCCCAAAAGRGAGATTCATTTGTAGGGGGCAGTTTGGGGCTTTTCCATGGGGTGCAGCTTGGAGGTCCTGGAGCCCCCAAAGGCGCTGGAGATTTATCCAAGGGTGCAGCACCCGAGCCTGGGCACCTCACATCCCACTGGAGCCACTCCCAACCTCAGCACTGGGCAGGATCCATGGCCAGGGGGGAATTCCTGCCCAGCCGGGCCCCCACTGTGTCCCTGTCCCCCCTAATGTCCCTGTCCCCCCTAATGTCCCTGTCCCCCCTAATGTCCCTGTCCCACCCACAGTGGTGCCCGTGGCAGCCGCGGTGACGGCGGACGAGACTGAAGCACTTAAAGCTGAGATCACCAAAGCGGTGAAGCAGGTGCAGGAGGCAGGTGAGACCGGGAATACCGGGAATACCGGGCTGGCTCCTCCCATCCCAGCACCACCGGGAATACCGGGCTGGCTCCTCCCATCCCAGCACCACCGGGAATACCGGGCTGGCTCCTTCCATCCCACCAGCCCAGCACCCCAGCACGGGCTGGCAGCTCTCATCCTGTAGAATTTGATTGCAGATTTGTAGAATTTTCTACAAATCTATTTCCTCCACTATCCCATCCCCCCCGAGCCTCGCCCATTTTTTGGTGTGTGTGTTTCTCTCTCCCCCGGYAGACCCCAACACGCAGATCCTTTACGCCTGCGATTCCTGCGGGGAGAAGTTCCTGGACGCCAGCAGCCTGGCGCAGCACGTGCGCATCCACACGGCCCAGGCGCTCGTCATGTTCCAGGCGGAGCCCGACTTCTACCAGCCGTACGGCGCGGCGGGCTGGCCGGCAGAGCAGGTCATCCCCGCCGGGGAGCTCCTGTTCCGCCCCCGCGACGGCCCCGAGCCGCCCCCGGCCGCTGCCCCGGCCCCCCCGGCCGAGGGGCCGCCCCCGGCCCCGGAGTGACCCCGCCCCCGCCCAGCCTTTATTTAAGAGACCGCTCGGAAATGGTGTAAAAAGTGTATTTCTGGAAGGAAAGAGATGGAATAAAATGCAGTATTTTGTAAGGGTTGGTGCTTAGGGAGGGGGCTGCGGCTTCACCCCCCCCTCCCCGCCAGGGGATGTTTTGGGTTCCTGCAGAGCTGGAGCCCAGTGGGGGACACTGAAATACTCCAGTCACTGCTGAGAGCGTGATGTAGAGAGGTAGTGGGGATAGATGAGATGATAAAGGAGAACAACGGTGGTTTCAGGTTTCCAGCCCCACCCAGAACAGCAGGTGGGGATTTTTGGGGTAAAGCCCCTCCCATGCTGGCCCCCACTGAGGGAGGGGTGTGGAGGCAGGGGAGCTGCCCCTGTTTGGGGGTAAAAAGAAGAAAAAGGTGCTGCTGATGGAGGTGGGGGGTGGGAGCCTGTCCTGCCGCACCCGGGGGCTCAGCTGGGCCCACCCACAAGGGACCCCCAGGCCCTGGAGCTGGACAGGCAGCTGCCCCTGTCCRTGTGTCCAGCTGGACACTCCCCCTGCTCTGTCCCCTCAGAGCCCCCAGCTCCCCAGGGCCTGGAGGGAAGGGAGACAGCACGGACACAAAGACAGGGACAGACGGACAAGGGATGGCTGCAGGGACAGATGGACACAGAGTTGGCTGCAGGGCCAGATGGACGTGTGGAAAGCTCCATGGATGGCTGGACAGTGGCAGAGACACACRGACATCTTCAGGCCAGACAGTTTCACATCCAGTTGGACACCTGGACGTGTGTCTGTCCATCCATGTGCTCACCTGTGTCCATCTGTCCTCATCCCTGCTCCCCAGGCTGGGGGGGGTTGGAGGATTCAGGACAGGCTGGGCTGTCCAGCCGGACACATGGACAGGGCTGTTGGACCTGCACTGGAAATGGCTGGACAGACGGACAGATGGATAAAGGGATGGATTGACAGGCAGACAGTGACAGGGACATGTGCAGCTGGACACACGGACACTTCTGTGGATGGACACATGGCTGGCTACATTCACAGCCAGACAGAGGGACCAGTGCATGTCCAGTCAGACAATTGTACATCCAGCTGAACACATGGACATTGGACAGACAGACAGACACAGTCTTCCTCCACCCAGGAGCATAAATGCCCCAAAAATGCCCTTTTCACCCCACGGCCCGGCTCCAAAACCCAGCGATTTCACACCCCCGCCCCGCCCCCCTCACACCCCCCTCACACCCCTGCCCTGCCTCCGCAGCCCCGTGTCCGTCTGTCCGGGCCCATCCCTGTGTCCATCCCCAGGCTCTGAGCACGGGGGAAGGGTCCGGCCCGACCCCGGCTCCAAACCCAGGGACAGAGGGAATGGGGGAGGCGGGGCGGGGGCGGGGCGGGGGTGTGAAATGGCTGCTTTTGGAGAGGGGCCTTGGGGTGAAAAGGGCATTTTTGGGGCATTTATGCCCCTGGATGGAGAGGGCCAGCATCAGTCCAACTCGACGTTCACTGTCCAATTGTCCAGTTGGATGTACAATGTCCATCTGTCCAGCTGAATGTACAATGTCCAATTGTCCAGTTGTATGTACAATGTCCATCTGTCCAGCTGGACACTCCCCTGTTCTGTCCATCTGACAGCTCCACCATCCCCATTCCCAGCTGAGCGTGCTCCTGTTGGTCTGTCCAGCTCCATGTTCAGCCATCTTCACAGCCATGCGTGTGTCCAGTTGTCTGTCCATCTGTCTGTCCATCTGGACATTGTACGTCCAGCTGGACACACGGACATTGTGCGTGCAGCTGGACAGTTGGACATTGTATGTCCAGCTGGAGGTTTTACATGCAACCAGACAGATGGACAGACACCTTCCCTCTCCATCCATGTGCATAAATGCCCCAAAAATGCCCTTTACACCCCAAGGCCCCGCTCCAAAAGCAGCCATTTCACACCCCCGCCTTTGGAGCCGGGGTCGGGCCGGACCCTTCCCCCGTGCTCGGAGCCTGGGGATGGACACAGGGATGGGCCCGGACAGACGGACACGGGGCTGTGGGGGCGGGGCAGGGGTGTGAGGGGGGTGTGAGGGGGGCGGGGCAGGGGTGTGAAATCGCTGGGTTTTGGAGCGGGGCCTTGGGGTGAAAAGGGCATTTTTGGGGCATTTATGCTTCTGGGTGGAGGAGGCCAGTATCAGTCCAGCTGGACGTACAATGTCCATCTGTCCAACTCGACGTACAATGTCCAATTGTCCAGCTGTACATACAATGTCCAACTGTCCAGCTGCACGCACAATGTCCGTGTGTCCGGCTGGACGTACAGTGTCCAGATGGACGGACAGATGGACAGACAACTGGACACGCATGGCTGTGAAGATGGCTGAACATGGAGCTGGACAGACCAACAGGAGCACGCTCAGCTGGGAATGGGGATGGTGGAGCTGTCAGATGGACAGAACAGGGGAGTGTCCAGCTGGACAGATGGACATTGTACATACAACTGGACAATTGGACATTGTACATTCAGCTGGACAGATGGACAGTGTACATACAACTGGACAATTGGACATTGTACGTCCAGCTGGACACATGGACATTGTACGTCCATCTGGACAGTTGGCCAAAGCCCTGCTGAACCAGCCTCCTCCTTCCCACCCAGGAGCATAAATGCCCCAAAAATGCCCTTTTCACCCCAAAGTCCCCGCTCCCAAAAGCAGCCGTTTCACACCCTTGCCCCGCCCCCCTCACACCCCCCTCACACCCCTGCCCCGCCCCC
>JACDOX010000394.1:98957-163096 GCA_014549065.1 Cardinalis cardinalis | reverse complement strand
CATTAGGGCCTGGTTTGGTGTCCCTGTGGCACTGCAGGGCTCTGTGCCCATGTCATTAGGGATTGGTTTGGTGTCCTGTGGCACTGCAGGGCTCTGTGCCATGCCCGTACCTGGTTGGAGCCGGGGTTGGGGACGTTGATGATGCCTGCAGCCTGCTTGGCCTGCAGGTAGCTGATGAAGGCGGCCTTGAGCGACTCGGTCTGACTGACCACGTCCTCCTGGTCCCGGCCGCAGGGCAGGGCCAGCAGCAGGCAGTAATCGCTCTCCACCTGCAGGGGAAGGACAGGCTCAGGGAAATGCTGCATCCATCCATTATCCACGGGGGAAACCCTCACTTTAAACTCCCTGATGCTACAATTTGTACCCCAGAGAAGTGGGGGCTGCCCCAGAAGCGTCTAAGGCCAGGGCCAGGCTGGATAGGGCCTGGAGCAACCTGGGATAGTGGGAGGTGTCCCTGCCCATGGCAGGGGGTAGGATGGGCTTTAAGGCCCCTCCAACCCAAACCAGTCTGGGATTCTGTGATTCCACCACTTGCTGAGAGCTCAGCCATGGTGGAAAAGACTAAAAATGGATTTTCATGGCCACCTCAACTCCCCATCCTTCTCAGACACACTGAAGCCAGCAAGAGTTTGTCCCCAGGCTCAGGGTGACTTAAAGGTTTCCCAGYTCTCATTGCCTTTTCCATAAGCGCAGTGTAAGAGCTATTGCTCATCATCTGAAATCCGTGTTCCACTCCCTAGGCTGAAGGAATCAATGTGAACACCAAAACAGATCCCAAAACAGAATCACAGGGATCTCCTGGACTGGAAGGAATTCACAGGGATCATCAAGTCCAACTCCAGGCCATGCACAGGATCCCAACAATCCCTCCCAGGGCATCCCAAAGAGCAGTATCCCAATGCTCCTTGAGCAGCCCTGGGGCTGTGCCCATGCCCTGAGGAGCCCGTGGGACAGAAGCCCAGGTTTTGGGGAGCCCTGGTGCTTCCCAGSCCCGCAGCTGGTGAGCCCAGCCAAGCTCTGAGACTCCCAAACTCCCTCCCTGCCCAGGCCGGGCCCTCACCATCATCCTGCGTGCGACGCCCTCGAGCTGGGAGGCCTCGAGGCGCATGCGCTGCGCGATGCGCAGGGGCGGCCCTCCCTCGGGCGCCGGCAGCGAGCGGTGAGCCAGGACGTTGTTCCCGGACACAAAGTGCAGCTGCACGGCTGCTGTGTCGTTCTTGAGAGCCAGCAGACCCTGCCAGACAATGGGGTATTTCTGGGAAGAGAGGGAGAGAGTATTACACCCACAGCAAGGAGGGTGGGATCTGAAATGCTGAGCTGCTCGGCTGCCACCGATGCTTCTATCAGAGGCTTAAAGGCTCAGCGAAAATGAAGCACCAGATCAACCCTCTACAGGCCAGGCCTGGGTTACATCCTGCTAAATCAGGAATTCAGTCCTTTTCCTTCCAGCTGGCCAGCCTGCCTGGGTGGATCCCGTCATCCCAATCCCTCTGCCGCCCACTCAGCACAAGGCTGTTCCTGAATGCTCTGTTCCCTTTTACAAATGGACAAATTGAGAAATAACAGAAGAACTGCTCGAGGTTACTTGGGAGACATCTGGTGCTGARCACAACTCTCAGCTCCTTGCTGGTACCTGTTCCTCACTGCCCCCCTCCTCTTCCTCATTTTGTACACTTGAGAGAGTGGTTTTTCCTTTTTATTTAAGTGAAATACACCAACTCTCTCCCCTGCCCATGAGGAACCACTTTCCAGGAAAATGCTGACTTGTAAAACTGACTCAGAACAGCAAACATGTCTAGAATCCATCAGGGACAAAACAACCCAAAACCCAAACAATGCCTTTTCTGCATCTGAAGCTTTTGATGCAACAAAGGTCAGATTTGGTGCTATGGCTGAGACAGAACCAGGTGATTTCCCCCCGGATCAGGAGCACGACACTCACCGTCAGCAGCTGGACCATGTCCACAGGTCTCTGGGACACAGGGTGAGGGGATGGCTCCTGCTTGAGCGTGGACTGGGGCTCCGGGCGGCTGAGGGGCGGCCCCGAGGTCGTGGGGATAAACATGGATTGCTTGGGAACTGCCTGCGGCTGGTGCGGCGATGGAAGCTCCTGCTTCATGGAGATGGCCACAGGTGAGGGGTACGAGGTCTGGCTCGTGTCCCCCTGTGCCCTCTGCAGGTGGACGTGGGGGTCCATCTGCGCCGTGTGCCTGTTCACAGGGGCGTGGTGACTCTGCTCCGGCCCTGCTGCCGACGGGCCCTTGGGATCCTGCGGGATCTGAGGGGTCTTGCTGCGGACCGGCTGGCTGGGGTGCGAGTGCTCGCCCTCCGGCAGACCCTGGGAAGCAGGCAGGGGAAAAAGGAAAGATGTTCAGGCCAAGGGTGTATTCAACTCATTATAAGGCTGCTAGGACACCATGAGATTCCTGCTGGAGACATCCATGTCACAGCAGCAGCCCTGCTGCAGCAGCACCTGGGACAGTCTCCCACTTCCAAGCCCACCTGAGCTGAAACCCCAATCTCTGAATCCCCAAGCCCATCCTTAGCCACATCATCCATCCAAGGATACCGGACACATGCATCACCTTGGCACTGACAATTCTCCCCCTGACACCACATCCAGAAACCTGCAGGCACCTTCCCCCTCCTGTGTGAACTCCAGAGGGATTCAGGAGTTTTCAGCTTCCTCTGACGCTAAGCAGCATTTGAACCCCATTTCCCATAAGAAACAGCTCCAGGTTCCAGGGACACAGGTAAAGGGTTTTCCTTCTCACCTGGGACGGGGTCATGCTCCGGGAGGGCAGCCCAATGGGCGAGGCACCTGGGAACTGCGGATGCCCAAGCTGTGCYGTGTGGTAATTCCTCATGTCGCCGTACACGGAGCGGTAATCGTGGAAGGAGCTCCCGGCGGGATGCATGATCTGCACCCCGTGTGGGACCACCACGGGCTGCGTCAGGGGCAGCCCGGGCAGCTGGCTGCCCGAGGGCACGCTGAGCAGCCGCGGCTCGCTGTGGGGAGAGTGGGCCATCTTGCCTTCCGAGGATTTGGGAGTCTCTTTCCCGGGCTGCGGGGTCTTACTGACCGGGGGAGTTTTGACGGCCCCTTCGGGCGTGCGGGATTGTCGCGTTTCCGAGTGGTGCTCGCCCACGGCGGCCATGTGCGGGTGCATGATCATCCGGACGTCCCGCGGGACGTTGTACTGCTCCAGCCGCAGGCCGCCGGGGTGCATGCGGTAGTCGGGCTGCATCACCAGCACGTCGGACTGCACCGGGGCTGGCCCGCGGCACACCGCCGTGTGGTGGAAGTGCAGCTCCTCCTCGGGGGGATGCTGGGAGGACAGCGGGGGCATGACGATATCTCGGATGGGGGCTGGCTGGGGCGTGCTGGATCGCTGGGGTTTCATCTCCATCTGGGGTTGCAGAGCAGCTCGGGGGGAGTGCAGCGCTTCCGGGCGGATGCCGTAGGGAATGCCGGAGAGAGGAGGGGTGTTCATCCTCACCTCACCTTGGGACAGATGGCCCAGGGACACAGTCTGTGTTACGCTGTGGGGGGGCATGATAACAGATTGCTCGGGATGCATGCTGGAGATGTACTGAGGAACGGGAATTCCTGGCGCCAGCATGACCGGGGTGCTGCTGGACAAAGCCGGAGACGAGGTACTGCCGGGGTGACAGGCCCGGGGGAACGGCGACGGCGAGTGCCCGCTGGTGCGCGGYGAGTGCGGCTCCTGTTTGGTGACCCCCAGGTGGGAGATGGCCCGGTCAGTCGGGGTGCTGGGGCCCGAGCTGACGTGGTTCGCTTCCGAGTGCATCTTCCCAGAGAGGGAAGGGTGGTGAGGACTAACCCCAGGACTCAGGTTGGAGGGTTGCAGAGTCTTTGTCTCCACTTTCAGAGCAGCTGGGTCAGAGAGTTTCTTGTTCACAACCATCTGGTTATGGACCAGCACGGGTGGAGTGTTTACGGTCTGCGTCAGGACCTTGCCGGGTTGTGACGCCGGGGTCTGGACAGCGAGGTGGGACGAGTCGGGCTTGTCCAGCGCGGCGCGCTCCTGTTTGACGGAGGAGATGACGGGCGAGGTGTTGTAGGGCTGTGCTCCGAGTACCAATGAAGAATGGGTGGAAACAGTCCCATAGCCCGCCGAGGTCTGGGAGCCTTTTGGTGCCGTCTGGGATGGCGTGATAGGCTCCTGTTTAATCTGAGACTTGGATACAGACTGCTGGAACTCAATGTCCACAGCGCTGGCTGGGGGAATYTGGCTGATCTTGGCACTGATTCGCTGAGGACCTTCTGTCTTCTGCCCTGAGTAACTCAGGAGCACCACACCTTCMGAGGTGTTCACCCGCAGCCCTGGACTGGACCCAGTCTCCACAGGCCTCTCCTCAATAATAGACATCGATCCTGGATGAAACCTGCTGTTATCGTTTGCACTTGACCTCTGCTTAAATTTTGGTGAGGGAGCATTGACGAGGCAGGTCTGGGTTTGGGGAGCTTGTTTCACCAAGGTGATCCTCGGAGCTTCCTCCAGATCCACGCTGTGGGGCATCCTGCTGATGACAGAAGTGGCTTTGGGAGCAATGACTGTGTTGACCTTTTCCTTCTCRCTGAACACGGGCGCTTCGGCCACCGGTGGGTCCAGGGCGTTGGTGACAGGAACGGCTGGCTTCTCCTCAGAAACCGGCTTGATGGCCTCCACGACAGGGTGGAGAGGCGCCTCCTCCAGGCACGGTGCACTCACCGGCTCCGTGTGCGTCGTTGTCACATGTGTGGAGGTTATGCTCGTCGCTGAGACGTATTTGGGCTCCATGAGTATCTTCCTCAAAGTGCTGGAGTTTGTGTCAATATCCGACGCCTTTGTGTCCGGTGGGAGAGCGGGCGGGGGTGTGGAACGGGCACGAGGCTCCTCATGCCTGACCATCCACTCTGGCACCTTGGCAGCACCAGAGTGAAGGGGGACGATGGTGGTGGGCACTGGGGTGGGCAGCTTGGCCGCCGCTGCGGGGACAGCAGGAAGGGCAGCGTTCGGGGCACTCRGCGGTGTGATGGCAGCGTTCTCCAGGGGCGACCGGATCTTGAATCCACTCTGACTCCCCTCGTCRAGGGGGACCGGTGGGGGACCCAGGTCCAGAGGAGCTGGAGCAGGGACCTTTGGAGAGGTGCTGCTCTCAGGGACAGCCTCATGTGCAGCCACAACGTCAGCAGCCACAGCCTTGGGGACATCAGAAGCACTTGGCTCCATGGATGCTGTTGGTTTGATTTGCTTCTCCTCCTTTGAGGCTTCTTCAGGTTTTGTCTTTACTTCRTTGGCGGGGGGTGATTTGCTCTGCACCCTCTCCGGCTCAAAGGTGTTGACTTCGGYGGTGTCGCCCTTCCTGCTCGTGCTCTTCTTGCGTCTCTGCCGTGTGGTTTTCTGACGGCTCTTTTCCTTCCGAGCAACTTCAGCCTCCTGCAGGGTCTCAGCCTCCTGTGCAGAGTTGGAAGATTCACTGAAGCTGACCTCCGACTCCTTGCTCTCAGTCTCCAACGCTGACGGGACAGAGCCAGGCACCGGTTGCACCACAGGCTCGACAGCAGCCTCGGTTTCTAGGATATTGTTCACTGCCTGATCTGTCTCAGGCTCCATCTCCTCCCGAGGRGACTGCAACACCAAGGGCTCTGTGGGGATCTCAGCCTCAGATTCAGCAGGATATGTTGGCGGTGCAGGGAAGCTTTCTGTCTCCCCAGAAATATCATTGATGATGGAGCCGATGGCTGCTGCCAGCTCTGTTTCACTGGCCTGGTGTGCAGGTTTATCTGCCTCCTCCTCCTGACGGACTTCAGCCACATCTGTTGTTGGCTCTTTGTAGGCAGCAATCGTCGGAGGAGTTTCAGTGAGCTTTGCAATGTTCTCCACCGCCTGCTCGAGCTCAATCTGCTTTGCTAACTGGGCAGCCTCAGGCGACTGCTTGGGCTCCCGTGTCACCTCCTTTTCCACTTCTGGGAATGAATCTTCTACCTCATTCTTAGAGAAGTGGGGTGGCAGGATGTCCTCTTTTGGAGGGCTCTTCATCTTGGGTGGTGATACTGCCACTGGCTCTGCCTCCTCTTCGGTGGGCCTCAAGGCACCCTTGACTTCATCRACGTTGAGGCGTATTTCTACATTTTTGAGACACACAGATGCCTTATCAACGACGGTTTTGGTATTTTTGTACCTTCCCCTTTTGGATTTTGTAACCTTTTCTGGCACTGGCTTCTTCTCGGTGATCTCAACTGTGGGGATTTCTAGCTGATTTTTCTCCACATCCAGTTCCTTCCGATCACGTTTCTGCTCACTTGCTGCTGGCTCTTTCTCAGCGGCTTTTGCTTTATTGCTGTTGTCACTGATGCTCAATTCCTGACCGCTTCTTTCAGCAGCATCTTCGGATTCAGCCATGGCATCGGCTTTTGGTTCATTCTTCCCTTTCTTCCCCTGTTGGCTGGCAGCAGCAGATGAGTGAGTGTGTGTGAGCTTCTGGGATCTAGGAGACCTCCAACCCTCTGCAGGTTTAGGAGCTTCCACAGTATCTTTAGTTTCAGCTTCCTCCAACTCCTGTTGTACCGGTTCGGTCTTTATTGGAGAGATCTCCTCCTCAGGCTTACGGCGGGATTTGGGAGGTCTTCCCCTCCTTGGGGTTGTGGGAACAGTAGTCACTGTTTCCTGTGGTTCCTTTTCCACTCTCTTCCTAGTGGATCTAGTGACCTCCATGGAGTCCTTCACYGGAGACGGGCCTTCGTTGTCCCCTGTGGTAGCATAGACTGACCTCACGTTTCTGCGCCTGGTCCGGCCTATTGGCAAGCTCAGCTCCACGTTTTCTGGCTCTGCAGCAGAACTTGGGGATTTAGCAGCATTCCTTGAAACCTTTTCTGCCTCCACTTTCAATTCAGAAAGCTTCTGGGTCTCCCCGCGAGGAGAGCTTGACCTTTTCAGTTTCTCACGGTCAATTCTTTCGCTCTTCCTCGTGACAGGTTTTTCTGTGACATTAGCTGCAGCCGACTGCACGGGAGTCTTGGACCGTTTACTTTTGTAGGACTTTTTATCTTTTACAACAACCGGAGGTTCCACTTCCATATCATTGTCGGACACAGGTGGCAGGACCTCAGCAGCCGCCTCCATCTTTTGACTCACACCAGCATCGGTATTGGCAGAGGGTGGAGAATTTTCCTCTTTAGGTTCTGCAGCCTCATCTGACTTCTGAACTAGCTTGGGCGGAGGTGGAAGCAGCTGGGCAGCCTCAGGTTCTGGATCTACACTGATATCTGCATCAGAAAACGAGGCCCCAGGAGTGGGAGGTTTGGTATCCAAGTACGAAGGATGCTCTGTTGCCACAGGATCTTCCTCTGGCGCTAGGGTTGTAGCAATAATTTCTTTACTTGCTTCTACAACTGGCGGAGGTTCTGTTTGCTCAGGAGGTTCCATTTTGACAGGAGCAGCAAGTTCAGGAAAAGGTTTTTGTTCATCTGCTGCAGCAGCAGGTTCAGAAAGTTTCTCTTCTTTGACAGAAGCTGGTTCCACCAGGACCTTTTCACTCACTATTTTCTCAGGAGCGATGGGAGCTGGTTCCTGTGGGAGAACGGTGACTGAAGAAGGACCAAGAGCTGAAGGTTTATGTTCTGTTTCTTTACTATCAGGAACCAATTCTGGTGTTTTYGGCCGGTTTTCTTTATCTTCCTGTTTCTCCACTTCTTTTGGTTTCTGATCTTTTTCCTTTTCTTTCTGCTGCATTCGTGTCAGCTCAACAAACCTACTGTGGAAGAGAACCACCGGCTCTTGCACCAAATCAGCCGTGCTGTTCGTCCCATCGGAGGAGGACTGTCTTCCATACAGCCTTCCAGAGATGAAGTCCAGATCATCATCCTTCCTCTCTAAATGCTGCAGGCGTTTGGAGTCCTGTTCAAAGATTGAACTGTGCAAAAACCGAGAAGCGAACAGTTCCTGCCGCTCTTGTTCCTCCTCTTTATGATCCTCTTTTTTATCATCCAGTTTTCCACCTTCRGAATCGGTTCTGATTTTTTTCTTTTTCATATACCAGGATGGAATAGGTCTTGGAGCTGAGTCAACCTTCTCCTTGTCTTTATTGTTTCTGAAACTAGCAAATCTTGAATCCCAGTCTAGAAAGGACCAGTTTTCCTCTCTGGAGGAAGAGAGGGATTTAGCCCTTTCAAGCAAGGCCTTTGTGTCAGGTGTGATTGTCTTGTCCAATGCAAAAGAGTAGAATTTGTTTCTTTCTAAGGAACCAGACTGGAGTCTTTCCTCTCTTTCACGGAACTTCTCTTCTCTGTCCCTTAATAAAAAAGACAACCTGGAACTCTCTAACAAGGATGAGGCTTTTGGGGAATGGGGCTTGTTTTCGCCATCATCATCCGAATCTGAAGGCACCTCCCCAGGTTCCAGGTCTCGCACAGACCGTTTCCGTATACTGTCTCTTTTCACAATGCTGCTTGGAAAGCTGATATCGACTCTCCCAGGCTCTTGTTTCACTTGGGTTTCCCACCTACTTGAGTCTTCCTCAGAACTCAGCACAGAGAGTTTTATTTTAGCCATTTCTGCCATCTGCTCCCTTCTGCTGGAATCATAAGGATTGAATTTCAGCGAGTCCTCCCTCACAGTCATGTTGGAGTATGAAAGACCCTTTTCTTCTATTTTAGGTGACTCTTTGGTTTCCTTCAATGGCATTAACCTTGGAGAATCGAGCGTGTCGTCATCCTCATGGAATGGGAAGTGCCTGATGCTGGGAGAACACGATATCCTTTCGGAGTCCTCACTCACCTGACGAGAACTTCTGTAGTTCCTTTCTCTCTTAGTGCTGATTTCAAAGTCAAACTGGTCAGTCTTTTTCCTTTTACTTGGTGGAGAGTCATCGGTGACRTCTTGTGGAGGCTTTCCCACCTCGTGAACCAGACTCCGCTTTTCATATTCATCCACCTCTTTCTTTGGACTGCCAAACTTCTCYGACTTTGCTATCTCCATTTCCAGCTGCTGTTTCAACCTGCGACTTTGCTCCATCTGTTTCCGGTAGCTCTGCGTGTGGTCAATGTCGATGCTGATTTTCTCCTCTGTGTCAGCCGACTGAGGTTTCTCTTGGCCGAGTTTATGGTCTGGTGTTTCTTCAGGAAGGCTGGAGTAGTTCTTCCTTGTGTCCTCTCTCTCTGTTCCCTGCTCATCCAGCAGCTGTACCTGTTTATGCTGGGGTTTTACTGGGTTCAATTTTTTAGGAGGGAGTTCCTGAACTTCCACAGGTTCCTCAGGTGCCTCCATGAGCCTCGCCTGCAGATCCAGGGTGGGGCGCATGCCAATCCCACCAACATTAAGAGTGTCCTGAATTTCTTTGGGACTAGTAACAGGAATAAGTCTTTCCAGTTTGAGTTTTTTAGATTCCCTTTTAAGCATCTCCTTCCTCAGGGGTTTTCTCTCCAATTCTCCTTCCCTTAACACTGGTGCTTCTCTAGACGACGCTGTCGCATCAAGCTGCTTTTTCAAAACCATGCGTGCATCCTCCTCATCTTGGCTGCTCCGTTTTACATCCAGTTTTTGCCTGTCAGGTTTTGGATTCGCATCGGCAAAACGCCTTTTACGAGCCTCCAACTTGTCTAAATCCACTGCGTTGGCCCCCTCGGAAGTTTG
This sequence comes from Cardinalis cardinalis, assembly GCA_014549065.1. NCBI lineage: Eukaryota > Metazoa > Chordata > Aves > Passeriformes > Cardinalidae > Cardinalis > Cardinalis cardinalis. The sequence continues at coordinate 153,458 of JACDOX010000394.1, read as the reverse complement.
CTCTGTCTTCAAGTGCTTTTTGGGTTTCATTTTTCCCTCCTTGTCCACCACTTCGATGTGACTGGCAAGGGCTTTCTCCTTCTGTACCTTGGTTCTGACAGGTTCTAGTTTAGACTGCTCTGACTTGGCTTGCTCAGCCTGGGATGTCTGGGTTTTCTGTTCAAGCAGTGGGGATTTCAGAGTGTCATTATCCAGTTTTGCCCTCAGTTTCTCCAGCGCAGGCTGATCAATSACCTTCCCCTCCTTTTCCTTCACACGGGTCAGCACAACACAGGGCATCAGTTCCAGGCGGTTCTTTGCTGTCCCTTCTTTGTCACCCCTCTCTTTGCTTTGTTTACTGTTGCCCTTCAGTTTTTCTGGGCTGGGCTCTCTCTCATTCTCCTGATCTGTTTCCGAGGACTGAGAGCTGGGCGAATGGATTTTCGCTTTTCGTTTCTGCTTATCTGTTTTCTCCTTTTCTATTTTTTCCAGCTTTTCCTTCCTCACCAAGCGCTTCTCCTTGTCCACCCTCTCCTGCTCGAAAACGCGCTCTTTCTCCACCTTCTCGTTTTTTGCGTATCGCTCCACGCGGGCTTTGTCCAGCTTGTCGTATCGCGGAGGGGACAGCGAGCTGCAGCTGCCGCTGCGATCTGAGGACCTGCTGTAAATCCTCCTCTCCGAGTCGCTCTGCAGCCGTTCTGACTGCGAGGGGGACGCTCCGGGGCTCTGCGGGCGCCGCGAGTGCGTCGGGCTCTGGCTCCGCTCAATCGGCCTCCGCTCGTGGTCTCTGTCCCGATCGGATTCGAACCGTTCCCTCTCCCTTTCCCTCTCYCGTTGCCTGTAGCTGTACTCCCTGATGTCCTGCTCGTACGGATCTCCCCGGTAATCCCGGTACTCGCGAGGGTCGTCGTAGTATCGTGGGTCGTAGTAGTCTCCTTGGTAGGGATCCCACTCGGCGTAGAATTCTCTGCCCCGAGCTGGGTATTCCCGCCGAGGATCCTCGGGATACGTCCCCGGGGTCCGAACAGTCTCATAGTAAGTACGGTCAGGGGCGTATTCGTAGGATCCTCTTCGCTCGTCTCTGCTAAACATAAGAATAAACAGATTCTAGTTCTCCTTCTCAACCAATCTACTCTGTTACCATAGTTTTTTGCTACRTAAAGAAACCGTTTTCTGATCTTTTTTCCTAAGTGCATCAAGGCAGCTGCACACAGAGGTTTGGCAAGGCATCTGTGTGCAGTGGACTAAACACTTTTGTTAACTTATCAAATACCAAATGTACTTCATGGGTAATGTCATAACAGCTCTTCCAAGCATTGTTTCACCACCCTCACTCCTTTGTTTTTGTCAAATTCAAACCTTGCACGAAATGAAGGAAAAACCAACACAGCACTTGTGCACTCACACAAGGCTGGCAGGATGAAGACATCCCCTTATCCAGAACCTGAGACCTTCATTTGACTCTGAAAACATGAGTCAAATCAAAGTTCAGGCATGGAATCTCTCCATTACTAAGCAGCAAAGTGATGGTAAGATTTCTTTAAAAATCCTAAGCCCTGCAAGTGATCTTTTAATTCCCAAATTAGCTCTTTCACTGCATGTGACTTGCTGGCGTTGCCTGTTTACAGTAAAACCAAGTCAACAAATACCAGGCTGTTTATAAGATCAGGTGAATTCATTCAGCAAAGCAAGTCAAGCAATTAATGTTGTTATTTCAATACCTCCAAGCAGCAAAAATAAGTCATTTGTAAGACTGAACATGGCAGGGAGGTGGAATAAAGCCGGAGTTCCAATTCCTCACCATTAGAGTGTTTTTCACACTCTGTACTAAGGTGGGRTCAGGCTCTGCTCCCAGGGAAAAGGGACACCAGGAGAGGGAACAGCCTCAGGCTGGGCCAGGGGAGGYTCAGCCTGGACACCAGGAGGAATTTCCCCTTGCAGAGGGTGGTCAGGAAATGGAAGGGGCTGTCCAGGGAGGTTCGGAGTCCCCATCTCTGGAGGTGTCCAAGGAAGGCCTGGATGTGGCACTCAGTGCTCTGGGCTGGGGACAAGGAAGGGAGGGGATTAAGGTTGGACTCAATGACCTTGGGGGGTCCTTCCCAACCCAAATGATTCTGGGATTCCTCATAGGTTTATTTGGCTTCACAGCTTATGTTTTATGTTAATAGCTGGCAACTTCCACTTTTTATAAAAAGTAAAAAACTGAAAAAGGGACAAAACACAGAGACTAAAACCTCATCCTGCAAGTGAAGTGAGATGTTGTGAACAGCATCTGTGAAGTTAAAAATATTGATCAGGGATTTTGTTTTTTCATGGTTTTTTTTTCCCTTGGGTCCCTTTAGACTGGCTCCAACTACAACCTCAAGAGAAGGTGGTTTGTGCAGATCTCAGCACCTCTGCAAGGAGGAGCCTGGAGGGGCACCTGAAGCTGCAGAATTACAGGAGTCACTGCAGAGCTCGCTCCACTGCTCCATGATCCATTATCCCTATGGATCTCCTAATGACTGTGTGAGCAGAGTGACAAAGAAGGAAAAACCAGACTAAAGTGTGCCTAAACACCAGAAATCAGGGTCCTGCTCAGGATTACTCCACGGCAAAAACAAGCCCACCTGAGTCCTGTGTGCTAAAAAACACCCAAAAATGCCCTTCTCTTGCCTGAATCCAGCACAGTTCTGAGGAAATGCTTATTGCTGGCACATCACAACATCTGGCAAGGCCTGGGGAAGGCACACTTGTATTTCCATTATGCAAATTCTGATCACCAATTTCCAAACTCTGCTTGCTTTTAAATCTGCTCATTTTGCATTGTCAGACCAATCTATTTTGCTGCAAGAAACTGTTGGGTTTATCCAGCTCCCAGGTACACCCAGCATCACGCTGTGCTGACTCCTGGGCAGGCAGAGCCCTAACCATGAGCCAGACTCTGGAGGGAATAAAACATGGGTGTTTTTTCAGTCAGTGAAGGTAAAAAAGCCCAAAATGTGGAGTGTTTCTGTGCCAGGTTTTCAGGGACAAATAAGTGGCTGTGCAGCATGTGGTGCCAGCTGCTGCCAAGGGGCAGCCACACAGGCCACAGCCTTATCCAAAATAAAAAGGCATCCTTACTCAAAATATATTATTTTATCAAGTTACAAAAGAAACTGTTGGAAAGAGGGAGGTGGAAGATCAGATTTTACTCTCTGCTCAAGGGCTGAGCAGCAGTTTATCAGACTTTATGTACACCCACCAACACACACATTTCTCTGTTACAGATAAGCTGCTCTTTGCATTCCTAAGCCGTGATGAATGACTCCCAGCTGCGTCCTGGTGACCCACCAGAGAAACAGGATACTTAAATATGGATCATGCAGACAACTGAAACCTCCACCTCAGCAGGAATTCCACTAACTGGCTACGCCTCGGATGTGTGAGAGCCTGTCTGCTCTAATGTGCACAGCTTTAGTTTGATCACCCAAATTTAATTTTTAAAATAGTGAAGAGGTAAAAGAACCCCTAAAATGCAGAGGTGTTTTTAATAAAACTTAAAAAATAAGGATTAAGTTCAGAGGAAAAAACCTTTTTTAAGAATTATGGCCTGAAGAAAATTTGATTCTATGATGTGGAGGACAATGATTGTAAAAGGAYTGTGTAAGGTGATGCTGGAAAACAAAAAATGGAATGAAAGTATTGATACATGCCTTCTTTCTGCAAGCATTTCATAGAAGTCTCTGATATCTTGACCCGTTTTCTCCATGGAATGATAAAATGCCAACTGACTCTCCCGATTTGCAAAGTCCACCTGAAAAAGAAAGGGGAAATCCCATTCAGTCACAGAAACATCTCACTCTGCCAACAATTCCCTGTCTGCTGAAGGTGGGAGCAGAACTGAAAACGGGGTAAAATTTAATAAAAAATGTCAAACGCTTCCCAATTCTGGCCCTGCACATCCCCAGGAATAAAGATGTTTCTCAGTGGAGCTGTGTAACTATCTCCTCACTATGCTGTTGTAAGCTGCCATCCCAGAGGCTTCTGTTGGGCAAAGCAGCARGAAGAATACACATTATTATCGTGGTATTGATGTTTTTAATGCCAGGACAGTTCCAAAGTCCCTTTTATCTCAGGGCAGTGCTACAGAGGGTCAGGATTACAAATCCATTCTGGACTCTGTGGTGTTTGCCCAGGGTTATAGAGCAGGGAAAGAACCAAGGCTCCTGAACTGCAGCTCCCTGTCCCAGCTGCTCCAAGAATTGATGTTTTTATAGTGCTTAGAAGCTAATGGCATAGTGAAAAAATATTAACAATTAGAACAGATTTAATGATGTGTATGTCACATAATGGAATATTTTTAATATTCTAGTTTCTGTTCTTTTTTGAATCCGCCCAGTCCTGTGTGTAACCACAGCAATGGAGCACAGGCCCACATTGGGGGTGTTGCTTATTCCAAAGTCATTAAGCAACAAGATCCACAAAAATTGTGAAACTTTTAAGGGATCACATGCTTTCCTGCACTGGAAGGTGACTGATATCCAACACCACACTCAGAAACTGCAGAACAGCCAACTCCTAGCCCTGGGTGAGGTGGGAAGCTGCTGAGACCATGCCTGACATCACTGCCCACTCTTTAGGAGAGGAGAAAGGAGGAGGAGGAAGATCATTCAAAGGGTTGGCTGACACCTCACGTCCCCTGTTAGTGGGACTGATGGGACAGTCAGAACAGGTATCACCACATTCACCCAAATCCAAGATATCCCTGTACATGTTAAGTGTTGCTCCAGGAAGAAAAGTACTTTCTGTGTGTTTTTTAAAGTAATGTTTTCAATTATTGTTTAAAATGTGTTGCAAGGAAGGACAAGATGATCYTTAAGGTCTTTTCCAACCCAAACCATTCCATGATTCCATGACTGCATGCTGAGGTTAGTGTACMCCAGARCGTGGACATCAGCCATGGGGCAGCTGGAAGCAGCCATGTGTTTTTCTGGAGGAACTGRCACCTTCAGATTTCTTTTTTTTAACACAAAAACAGACAAAAGTGTGCCTTGGATTGGGGTAAACGAGGCAGTGACACGGACACCAACACTCAGGAGCTCAGAGAGACAAGTTCAGCGAAACAAACAGCAGAATACTGGAAAAGGCTTTATAAGTAACAGTTCAGGATTCCCTGACATCTTGATAAGCCGAGCATAAAAATATAATTTAAGCCTTTGATATGTGGGACATGTGTGTCCCGCCAAGTATTCTTGAGCCTGGCAGTCTGCACTGCCAGCACTTAAGGGGGAAGGCCTAAATACAGTTTGTTCCTCTTTTTTTGCCTGTTTTGCTTTGGTTTGGAGGTCATTCTGCACACCTTAATTTTATTCCCACCGATTTTCCTCCCCTTGGTCTCTTTTACAGCTGCTTGTGCATATTCAATCTCATTGTAGAGAACCAGGGCCATGCCTTTTAAGCGGTCAAACACCACCTGTAAAAAACAAAAAAACAAAACAAAAACCAAATAAGAGCCTCATCCACAGGACTTAATGTCAGTCCCAACAAAATTCTAAGTCATGAGGATACCAGGAAGGAAATAATTTTTAGCAAGGTGAATTTCCAGGCTTTTCTGATGAGGCATATTGGAATGAAGAGACAATAAAAGGACACGGGACTGCTTTGAATTGTGGATATTGTGGCTTGAGGTATATTATGCCTTTATTTTGTTTTTCTGTATTTTACTTTGAATATTTTTTCTTTGTTGACTGAGTTTTGTATAATTTATTTGTTAAGGGGCTTTCTTGTGTGTGTTTTATTTTTAATTTCCAATGTGTTTTAGGGGGGAAAAAAGGTAAAGGAAACATTTAATCCCAAAGTGGAACCAGCTTTTGTTATCAGTCTGCAGTACCACTCAACAGTTGCTAAACACCCAATTTCCAAATACTGCCTTCCTTTAGCACCATAAATGTATTATTCAAGCAACAACAGCTACAATAAAGAATGTCAAAGCTGCAACACAAACCCACAAAAATCCTTTGGGGAGGCCAGACCCTGATCCTGCAAAGATTTACACACGTTGCTTAATTTTAAGCACATCCATGTCCAATAAAAACACACAGGACAACTCCCACACTGAAGCTTAAGCACGTGATAAATCACTTGCATGGGAGAGGCTCTCACTGCATGACAGGGGTGTGTTGCACCATTGTTGACTTTCTCTCTTCTTCCATGTACTTTTGGCATTGTGATTGTCCTGACTGCTTTTAAAAAGTCTTTTTTTTCTCAGTCTAATGAAAAAAAACCATAGTTATGTCTAATTATGTAATTAGCAAGTATGAGTAATTACGTAATTAGACTGTTGTTCTTCCAACTAACATTTAAAAAATTTTGCTGGGGACAGACTGTACTGCACAAGAGCAACAAACGGTTTCCAATGCTCAACATCTCGGCTCACTCAAAATAATCCTTTTTGGTTGCTGTCTCTGTTGACAGAGCCCTGTCAGCCAAATTCCACCCCAGAGAGAATTTTYTCTACCTGAGCTGTAAAGCCCTGGACAGTGGGGTTGAAAGGACAGGATGGGAAGAAAGGAAGACAGTAACGACTTGGAAGCACATGCCAAAGCCTCCCACCTACCTTCACCACAGGCCCGTAGCGGCAGAAGTGTCGGGTCAGATACTGATCCGTAACGTTTGTGGAAAGCCCATCTAACCACACGCAGTTTGTGGGCATGCTCTTCCCAAAACCCAGCTGGACACAAAAGGGCAAAACTTCCATCAGTACAGTGCACAAGGGTTAAACTCACTGATCAGAGCCTGCCTGATGAAAGACTTATCTGGAGAAMGCTGTTGTTTGTATGGGTTTTCTAAAATTAGCATCTGGTGCAGGTGCAAGACAAAAATCAAAGAGCAATTAATGAAAATAATTCTGCTTGTTTAAACAAATACAGTGTTTGACAACATTGGGTTCTTCTACAGTTTGAATGTCTGAGAAGTGACAGGTTGACAGCTCTGGGGCCTGACAGGCCCCGTTTGCCATGGGGAGGGGGATGGATTCCCAGCACTGCCCTGCCAAGTGGTCCTTCCAGGCCAGGGAATGTCAGTCTCTGAGTGCTCAATCCCAGGATTYGTGTGCACAGAGCCAACAAAAATGCTGATTAATCCCAATCAGGTGGTGGTTGAAAGCATCACACTCTGATATAATCTCACATTAAAAACCATCTTACTTCCATAAACTACCTCGCTGTGAAACATCCCACGATGCAGCAGTGGGAGACACAAGAAGGATACAGTCCAGGGGAGGATTTCTTTACCTTGAGCCGGTTATTTCCAAGATATTCCCCATCCATCTTCTTAATGGCTTTGCAGACGCTGGCGATGTCGCAGTACTGCAGGAACGCGTACTGAGGGACACCGTTCACCTTCTTAATGTCGATGTCCTGGGGACAAGCACAAAACAAAACAGCCCACAGTAAGCAGTCAATCCCATCTAAGAGGACTTGTTTTTTTTCAGGGACACGTGGCACAGCAAGCTCTTTAATTAATATTTTCTTCAGAGGGAGGATTTAAACAATAGTAGACAGTTAAAACTTTGCTGTTCCGCTGCATCTCAAAACCAAATCCTTACTGAGCAGGGAAAGCTCTTTATCCCRCAGATTTAAAATCCAAGCCTGCAGAACTAAGCCTGACCTGATCAACAAACACCAGCTTTAGGCTGTTAATACTATATCAAGAAGAGACAATTCAGGATCAAAGAAATACAGATTAATTTTCGCTCACAAAGGCTCACGAGAAAACAACCTGCTCCGATCCTCATCTCTGAGSCAAGCCGGGCTTCTTTTACAAATAATCATGATCCATCCTGTTCCTAGAAACACAAAGTGATGCTGGATTCATCTCTTGAACCAATCTGACTCATGGCAAAGGCAAAAAGAGTCTCAACTTTTTGCTGTTTTGGTTGCTGTTGCTCTTTAAAACCATGGGCCCGTTCACAAGTACAGCCAGAGGCTCACAAAGCCAAATAAAGGCTGATTTTAATCGATTTTAAAAAGCCCAGCAAGCCAGGAGCTGRCATTTGGTTAACAAACAAGCTCAGCACTAGCACTGGAAATGTACCCAAAGCCTCTGAACAAACTCATGATGCTATGATTCATTCCAAGCTGAAAATAGGAGGTGGAGGGTTTGGCTTTATTTGTTGGAATAGCAGGAGCTGCCTTTGTGAGCCACAKATGGATCTAAGCACAAATGTTCAAACATCCAGGACAGGCTAATTTCATGGTTAATAAATTTAGGGACAAGGCAGCAGTTTGACACGGTCTCACCCAAGAGCTCTTTATCTGGGAAAACAGAAGTAAACAGGGAGATTTACACAACTATTAGACTCCTACAGCCTTGGCCTAATGATTTAAGTGAAATATTAATAGAAAACTACATTTCCAAGTGTCTGAAGTAGCACAACTGCAACCATGGCAAATTATACTTGACCACTCACCCTGGGCAAGCAATTCCTTGTGACAGGCAAATAAAGTATCATTATTGTGCTCATTACCCCTCAGAAAGGTTATAAWGCTGGTCCCTCCTGCACCTGAGCTTGCAAGTTTTCCTGGAAACGGCGAGGCAGTGCTGCCTCCCAATTCTGAGCCATTAATAATGCTGACAGGGAGCACCATGGCACACAAAAGCCAATTTACACTAGCACTGATAAGCATCTTTATCAGGAGAGCTCTGCTGCTCTAACACTGGAAAAGGGTTCAAGCCACAGACATGGCACGAATTCATAAATCACTATTGATGTCAAGGATACAGCAGAGTCTGCATACACAAGGGCTGCCAGACATCATAAAAGGGGGATTTTACATTTTTTCACATTGTACATGGAAGCAACCTCCTCTTCTTTTGGGGAGTAGCAGGGATGGGGGCCTGGAATGTGTGACTGATTCCTCAGCTGCAACAGACATGTCAGAGCAGAGTGAAGGAGGCACAGCACATTCACAAGCACCCACAGCTGACAGGGAGAACACCAACAGTCTGAAGCCCAGACTCAACAGGAAACACAGAATGAATCCCAGAATGGTTTGGGTTGGAAGGGTCCTTACAACTCATCCAGTTCTACCCCCTCCATGGGCAGGGACACCTTCCACTGTCCCAGGCTGCTCCAAGCCCCCTCCAACCYGGCCTTGGACACCTCCAGGAATGAGGCAGCCACAGCTGCTCTGGGCAACCTGTGCCAGGGCCTCCCCACCCTCCTGGGGAAGAATTCTGTCCAATATCCTGCCTAACTCTGCCCTCCTTCACCTAACCCTTGTCCTGTCACTCCACGCCCATGTGAAAATTAATTAAGTAGGATAGCTGCAAAACTTTCGTGGAAAATTTCCCTTAAATGTAACATTGATGKGAATTGACTGAAAGTCATGAGTAGAGAAGAGGGGGCTGCTCTACCTCGTCTGGATACTCCCRCTCAGCTGAAAACCCAAATCCCTCACGTGCCATCACTGATCCCTCTGCTCCAGTCCCCTGTGCCTGGGCACCAGGCTGCTTCCACACACACTGACCAAGCCCCTTGTTCCAGGAATCAACAGGAAACTCAGGTTCACAAAGTTGTAGGAGTCAACGTGAGAACATCATCTGGCACATTCACACCCCAAATACCCAGTCAACTTCAGAGCTACCAGGAGAGAATTACCAGGAGAGAATTACCAGGAGAGACATTCGTTGTAAACACTCCTAGGACTGTTTTACCTGCTAAGCTACCCCTCAACACTCGTATGCTGAACTCTGAATACAAAGAAAAGCTTTCAGGTATATTYCAGCAAGATGAGTGACTCAGATTATTACAGAAAGACTGAACTATCTGTCGTTGACAGATTTAGCAGCACTGAGAGCATTTCACAGGTCTGTACAGAGAGGGGGCAGTGCCACCCCACACAGGACACCATTCACATACCACTATTCCCCCAAAGCGCTGGAAGATGTTRCGAAGGTCGTGGTAGGTGGTGGTTTTCTCCAGGTTGCCAATGAACAGAGTTCTCGTTGCTTTTGGGTGAAACTCATCTATCCTTTCATCCAAAGGACGAAATTCATTCTCGCTTTCGGTTTCTAGGATAAAAGAGAGCAGAAAATWTGTAATGACTAGAGATTTGGATCATGTTGGTTTATTCAGGCCTCCTCTTGATCTGAACAAGGGTAACCACTGTCTTKGAGAAAAACCCAGTACTGCACCCATGACTTGTTATTTATGTGGGATTGGGAATCTTATATTCCACGGAGGAATCTGAGCATGCTCAGGTGAAAGGGAGCTGCACCTTTCAACTGCTTGTCTGGAAATTTACCAAGTATCAACGCTTGAGTGCATGAATTCCAGTAAGGCTTCCCTGTGCTTGCGGAAGAGCACGTGGCAGGAGTTTGTTTTCAGGAATCAATTTTTAAAGAAGCCACTGAAGTGCAGTCTGAGAACTTCACCACGTGCTCAGGGCTGCAGCTCTCACTGGTTGGTCACGTGGGCTGTGCTGCCAAAGCCTCAAAACGCAGCACTCGTTGGCTGTTTTAATTAAAAGGAGACAAAACGAGGCTGGGAGGACTCAGTGCTGTGCTCACACCACCCACTGGCAGCTGCTCCACTGAGACATGGCAGATGAGATCGTTCCTTGCAGCAGATCCCACTCTTTGGGAGGATGGCAGCTTTCCTTCTCTCTCGCTGTTTGATCCAAGAGCATCCACTCTTTTTGCTCCGGAGTTTATTGTGGCATTCTCCCCAGTTTCTTTAAAGTATGTTTCCTACTTCTATTCAGCCTCTTTACAACAGCTCCTAAACACACTCAGAGTCCCACAGGAGAAGGGCATGGACCTTACCTGGTCCTATCCAGGCTGTGACTTCAATCTGCATGCCAAAGAAGAGCTTTCCTTTGGAGGCATTTAGTGCTTTCTCCTGGTCCTCCTGCTGCCGGAAGAACACGAGCCCGTAGCGCTCCTCGGACGCGCCGTGGATCTGCACCGACGTCACCTTCCCGTACTTCTTGAATTCRTGGAAAAGTCCATCTTTAAGGCTTGTATCTAAACCAACAAACAAACATTAATACTGCAGAAATGCCACTTCTACCAGCTCAGCAGCACCATAAAAAGACATGAACTCTGACTGTCTTTTTGAAATGTGACTTCATCCCATTTAACTCTGCGCTCACATGACTGCCCTTTTTAATTTGGAATGCTRATTTTGACAGTGTCCAAAGTTTCTTGCTGATCTTTCTCTTTTAAACCCAAGAAACTACACACATGAGGTTTTACACAGCTAAAGCTGGCAGTGGATGGTTTTTGCTTCTAAGTGACACCCAGCTCCAGGCAAAAAAGAAATAACAGGGATACTCAATTAAAAATCCCAYAGGAATACTGTGCACAGCTGGGACGAGGTATCTGGAGTAGAGGCTGGAGTCACAGAGCGTTCAGTTCAGTCAATTCAGAAATACAACCAGGCAGGTTCATCAGATTTTGCAGAATCTGACTCAGCCCCACACAATCTGTCTGGGATTCGTGGGATACTGACCTCAGCTCTGTGTCCTTTCAAGGAATATGACAGGCATTAAATCTATAGGAAGATACCAACACGTGAGGTACTCTGCTCACAAGATTAACAGATATTATTTTAGCTCAGCCAGTGCTTCTGCATCCATGAATTCTGTTAAAACTGTTTCACAACTGATGACATGGTGGTTTTTCCTGTGGGATCTCTCCTGTGCTCAGCACAGGGAACAGGGAGCAATCATGGGCGCTCCTCAGCACGTGGTTTCCTCGGTTATTTTCCATGCAATATGCATTGCCTTCACAAATATGCTCAAGGGTGTTTTAAAGCACTCAAACTGCAACAGAAAACCCGTGACTTTTTGGATTAAAAAATAAATTGAAGTAGGGTGAGATAAAACAATCAGTTTTAAGTTAAAAATGGGGACATGTCAGTTTTTTCCCTGGGAAAGTCCACATTCCTGGYGGAAGCACCAGCTCCAGGAGCTGGAAATGTCCAGTACTTGGAGATGGGACCAGCAGGGTTTCTCACAGATGGTCACTAATTAAGCAATTTTCCCACTGTCACACAAGMACAGAGGCAGAAGCAGGGAGAGAATCCCGTCCTCAGAGCAGCGCGTGGCTGCCGTGTGTCAAAGACTCAGTACAGGTTACYCCACCAGTCCCATCCCCTTTCCTGAGTGAATTTACCTGTTGAGCGCACTGGAAGATTTTGCACCTTGATCCCAAAACTCTTCCTGGGCTCATCCTTCTCCAGCGACGGGAGCAGCTGGGACGCGGGCGCGGGCACGGCCGTCGACTGCACCGAGCGCGCCGGGGACTCGTCGCTCGAGCTGCTGCTGGAGTCACTGCTGGGAACGGCATGGAGGGAAGGACAGGTGAGTGCMCAGGGCCAAGTCACCCAGGAAATGGTTATCTTATTAAAAAAGCAAAATTCCAGAGTTTCTGCTCATCCACAGGCCTTCCTCCCTTTTGTGCCCGGTTCTGTTTCTGTGCTGCCGCCTGCTATTCACACACATTTAAGTGTCTTCCTACCAATATCCCCCTTCAAAGCCCCCAGAGGAGACAGGCAGGGAAGTGGAATGTGGGTAAAATGTCAGCRAGATCCTGTTACCCACCCTGACAAKGGTGGAGATTTAATTAAGTGTAATGCAATGTTGGACCAGCTCAGGAGCTGTGTAGGAARAGTGGAGAAATACAGGGAGGATGCACAGGTCTGGCAATGCCTCAAAACCCCTCCCAGCACTCAAATGTACAGGAAAAAAATATTATTGTGCTCTCAGGCATCTTCTCCAAAAAAATCTGTACTCCAAAGAGACCACGCATGAAAACTCATGGCAAGCATTTTGGTAAACTGCTTGGGAACAACCTGGATAGGTGGGGATGTCCATGTCCCTGTCCCAGCCATGGCCCAGGGTGGAACAAGATGATCTTTAAGATCCCTTCCAGCTCAAACCACTCTAGGATTCTCTGTGAACCAGCAAATACACTGTTTCCAGGCTCAGCCACAATCTCCAACTCCAGACATGAAGAATTCAGACCCAAGAACACCTTTTATAAACAATAATTACAGCGGAAGAGGATTTGCATATTAGATCACAGGGGGAGTCAATCTAACCCACAGACTCAGGATCATTCGATGCTTCGAGGAGAGGCAGAAATACAGAGAATATAATGTTATTAAAGCTTGCCCAGTGGGGACACGTCATCCTGCTTCAGTGGCTCATTTCTTCCCCGAGGCACGAGGGCTCAGAACAGCKCTAAAAATAATTTTGTCTGACATAACCCCGGAGACTTTCATTCTCCATTACACGAGCAGCCTTCGAAAAAATTCTGCTGGAATTTTAACTCGGAGGCTGGAGGGGGGGAGATGTGCCACGTACTAAAATAACCCTGTCAGTCTGAAATTTGCTGCTTGATTGAATTTTTATATTCCTCTCCACAACGTATTAGAAAAACGATACGCAAGTTTATCTTTTCCTTATCTTAAATATTTCATACCCTTCTTACAAACCTTCTTGCCATTAAACCACTTAACTTTTCCATTTCTTTTCTCAGGGAAACCATTTCAGGCTTCTAGTAATTTCCAAGATTTGATTTTGTGAGCTCTTCTACTGCTTTTTTATTGTGGGTGTTTTTCTTCAAATGCTCAAAAAACCTGGTTTTCTTTCTGAACATCTTGGTGTAACAAGCACCATGGCACGTTCCCAAAAGCCCTTGGGCTCTGTCCCCATTATATTTGGAGGCACAGAAGGGAAGACAATCTCTGTCCCAAAATACTTACAAACAATCCAGAAGGATATAAAAACAGGCCAGACCAAAATAAAACACAACAAAAAGGGTCAAAAATGCAGAAGTAATAATAAACATGAGAAACTCTGCTGCCGGTCTCACCCTCTCATTACAACCCTCCCATCCCATCCAGCCACTTCACACGTTGGTGCCTTTCCCACACATTCTCCTCCTACTCCTCCGGCCCTGGAGGAGGAAGTTCAGCATCACTTGGGGAGAGGAGTGAAAATAAAGCCATGCCAGGAATGGAGTGAAAAACTGAGCCCTTCCCCCTGCCCAGCTCCTGCCCAGGGCAGCTGCCCTGCACCACCCAACCTCTCACTTCATGGATAATAAATAACATTTCCCTTCCCAGCTACAGTCCCTTGTGCTTTCCAGYAACGAATCTCCCACCATCAAGATGTCCCTTCACAGCCTCATTTTTCTGCTAAATTGGTAAACTGTCTTTATTTCTGTCTCACCTGTACACCCTCCTTTTGTGCCCTCTTCATTAATGAACTATTATTATTCAGTGATTATTTAATCACTGAAAGTGAAGAGTGGAGCATTTCTTCCTCATCTTTATTCCATTCCCTCTGCCATTCCACTAAACCACCAAACTCAAGTCCTTCTCTACAGCATTTTGGGAGAAAAACAAGCCCAACCTCACAGGAACAGGCCCTCAGTGTTCTCCAGGAGTAAAATCAGCCATCACCTGCTACTGGGAAATAAACTGGCAAAGAATAGAGAAACTTCTTTAAATACAAATATAGGGCAGAGAATGTGTGTGGCAAGAAACTGAAAGTAATTCCCAAGCTGACAGCAGCTCCATGTGCTTCAGCAGCCCCTGGGAAAGGCAAAAATAGGACTTTAGGGCTGTAGCACCCTCTGCCCTGTGCCCATTTCCACTTTCCCTTCTCACTTCTTGATGATCCTAAAGCCCTTAGAATTCCAGTGTGCTGAGATGGCATCTCTYGAGCAAGAGGCAGTGCTAAATTGATTTGAGCAGTCCTTTAGAATGGAGACAGGCTATTTTAACAGTTTGGGGTTTTTTTATGAAGATATTAAAAATATGGACCTTACTGTTAAAATCACAGCATTCCACTGGAGAAAAAATATTAGCTTGGGATAATACCATTAGATATCCAAGTGATGACACAGCAGTGCAAGAGGGTGATAAATTCTACAAAGGAGCCTGAATTCTGAGCAACTTTGGGAAACAAGGATCATACTGGTACCTTCCATTTCCCCAGGGAGTTTTAAGGATATGTGTCCCTTACAAAGCAAGACTTTCTGAGACATTCCAGAAAAAAAAAAAAAGTCATTATTTCCTGACTATTTTTAGACAAGAAAAAAAAAATTATTCCAAGAACAATCCCCCCTTTCTTTAGGGAAACCCCCATCACTTTTCCAATTGAAGAAACATGGATATAATAATTCAAAAGTAAGTCAAAGGTTTGATGTTCTGTGAATGGGAGAATGATGGAAGAGTTAATTATAGCTGCTGTGTCACCCAGTTATAGCTCACAGCACAATCAAAATAAAGCATCTGACAGGGAATTATGTGGAGTCTTGAGCAGCAAAATACAACTCTTTTTCAGCTTTAAAAATATACAGATCTGAAGCCTGAAAGCTGCTCAAGGACAAGTTCCCAGAATATTAAAATGAGAATATGGCTTTGCTTTTCCCTGTGAGTAATTTTGAAAACAACCACCCGTTGCCAACRCAGAAAATAAGTTATTAAAAATTCTTCTGGCAAAAATGAGTTCATAAAGCTTTTAGAACGAGCTAGGGAAATTTTAACACGGCAACATAACAGGCTAAAACAACAGYTCTGATAATCTCCTCCTTAAAAGTATTCCAAGTATCAATAGGTTTTGGGGCAGGGCAAAAATGGCACAAAAATAGCTCTGTAACTTCATTTTGGGCTTCCGCTAGCAGCATTAAACCCGGGGTGATTTTTTCCAGAAGCAGAGCGTGCTCTGGCACTCAGCCTTTTCCCAACACGGGAGAACCTGCTCTTCCACATCGCTGTGAAGTCAGCAGAGCAGAATGCCAGCGCGCCGAGGAACTAATCTCCAGAGCTGTCACAACACACGCGCGGCGCCGCGAGGGAGCTGGGAACCAACGCTGCTCCCGGAACGTGGCATCGCTGGGGAACAGTCTGAGCACTTAACCAGCATTTCAGATGCTCTTCTGTCCAGCCCAGATACTTCTAAAACCAGGTTCACTCTRTGGCATCACAGCGTTGAAGAAAAATTATTTTTGCATTTTACTGTCGGCAAAATCGGATGGGAAAATTGAGCAATAAGAGAGATTGTTYTTAATTAAACAAGGGGTGGACATAAAAGAAGCAGTGCATTGATTTTTTCTGATTTTAATTACTGGAGAAAATGCAATATGAGTAGTTTATCCAGAAGTAATGTCACTTGATATAAAAAGTCTACAAACACAAGAATGTGGAGATTTACTTTTCTAGTCCACCTCAATATTAGCTTGTGATTTTTATGCTGTAAAGTTATAAAAACTAAATCCAGATCTGTTGAATTACATRCCTTTCAAGTAGAATATAAAATACAACTGGCAAAAGAGTGGATGGAGTGGAATCTACATGCACTTTACTACACGTGTACTTTACAAGCCCTTTTAAAACACTTATTGGCATTCCATAATTACCTATGAGTATATAAGGATGTGTGTTCTTACACTATTTACGTGTCCATTTTTTACCATTCATGATAAAATCTATTAATAACTTACAATATTTATCTATGTATCTATTTTCCATTAATCAAGATTAAATTTGTTCATAAACCAATCCAAATTGTATCCACATGGGCTGATTCTCAAAGACTCAACATGTAATAATCCAGCCATGAGATTCAGACTCAAATACATCTGGTYTCATGGAATATCCTGTGTTGGAAGGGATGGGGCCCCATTCCTGGTCTCAGTACCTTGCAGCTCATTTAGCACACAGAATTTTCCTTTGCTCCGTTCTAAATGCAAAGATGACATTTYAAATCCTGGAATCCCACAAACCACTCCTCGTTTCCAGAGAAATTTCTCATTTTCAGGCAATTACAGTTTGCAGGCCTAGCGGCGATGAAGTTACGCTGGGTTTACGTGTGAGAAATGAAAGCACTGAGCGGAGCACACAAAGCCAGCTGTCCTTTGTTCCCACAAAAGGAGATAAAAGAGAGGCTCCAAGCCCCTGGATGGAACGGGAGACCTGCTGCTTCCCGTCAATGGCAGCGGCGCTGAATCAAGGCATCTCACAACCTGCCCTGCACCCTCCTGCAATTTTAAAATGCRGCACAATTGTCATTTCTGCCTGTTGATTTATTTGAGAGCAGTGAGTCAGCTGCAGGCTGGGGACTCCCCACGAGCGGCAGGCGGGAAACAAAGCTGGAAACACGGCTGGAAATACGGCTGGAAACACGGCAGCCGCCGTGGAGGATAAAGCRCAGCGAAGCTTTAACATCCTGCGGGCGCTGAGCTGCCAATGCAGGTTTGAAAGAGCAAAACAAAACCAACCTGCTGCTGCCCAGAAAAGCTGTGAAAGCTGTGACTGCCCAGTCCCTGGAAGTGTCCAAGGCCRGGTGGGACAGGGCTTGGAGTAACCTGAGGCAGGGGTGGAATGAGATAGGTTTTAAGGTGCCTTCCAACCCAAACCATTCCATGATTCTGTCATTCCATGATTCCAACCTCTATAGCTGGAGCAAGTTAAAAACAAAGCCACTTAAAACCAGTTTAAAACCTTTGCATTTTTCATGCTAAATTTCAGCTGTGAAAAATGTAAAAATTAATACTTAATTTTTTTTTTTTATAGCTGACTTCAAAAACTGTTTCACCAGACCTGGTGAAGCATCCAGGATTTTTTTTTTTTACAGGAAATATGCAGAATGATCGCTTTTTCCCTGCCAAAATTAACTTGAAATCAGGAACTCTGCCTGGCTCAGCTCGACTCAACACCCTGTCAGAATAATCTCCGAGTGCAGATTATCTCCTAGAAAGATCTACTGAGGACAGGCTCCATCCCTGCTGACGGCGGGTTATTCTCACGGCTGATGTCAGCAGCAGATTCCCAAGCCGGGTCAGGAAATCCAAAGTTAACRTACAGTCATATCTGAACGGAAGAACAGGAACCCCTGGGTTTTCTCCCTGTCCCTCCCTTTCCAGATCCAAGTTAAGTCACCACAGATGATCTCCATGCACAGAACACCAGCAGTGACAGTGCTGTATGATCAGCTCTATCCAGAAGACACAAATCCTTGGGATACTTTATAGGCTTTGGAAAAAAAACCTGCTGGTTAGATTTCCTCAACTTGGGAAAACAGCACTAGAAAATTGCTCCAAGTTTCCTGAATATATTGGTGTGTTGTTTGGGAATAAAAAGAATTAAAAAGACCTGATTACCGCCAGACAACACCCACAAAAAACTGATGGCAACTGCTTAAAATAAAAGCTTAAAAAATGCACTGTATTAGACTCTAGCAATGGACTAAAGGATCTTCACCTGTGAAACATTTCGACYTCTGGATGGAAAATTATACATTGGAGCAATATATGCACATGGCTATTACAGACTGGTGTTTCTGACCTGCTGATAACTATTACATGAACCTAAGAAGATATTTAACCAGAATGTCCCCAGTTCTCTACACACACATTAAGTCAAAAATGCACACCAAATCACACTTTCCTTCCTAAGGACAGCAGTAGGCCATTCCCACAAAACTCCTGACACCACCCTGTTAATCCAACAATCCAGGGGGCTGTTCTGCCACRCTCAAGCAGGAATCATAGAATCCCAGAAGGGGATCCTAGAGATCATCTCATTCCAACACCCTGCCACAGGCAGGAATAACCACAATGAAAATTACAGAGGTCTGGGCACACTGACCTTAACTCCTTATCAGAGCGGATTCCAACACTGACCTAAATATCCAAGCAAGCAGCAGGCAGTTGTTCTGTACACATGACACGTCCCACACCAGGGCATTTGTATGGGAAAAAAAAAAATTTCCCACACCTGCGGAAATAAATACGAGGGGTTTTTCCCTCCTTCAAAGGAGTTGCTGAACCTGAAGACGTCAGACAACCCAGTCCAACCTCTGAGGTTGGTTTGTATGAAGAGATCAAGAGGAAACGAGCCCTCGCCACATTCTGCCAACTGAAGGCGAGCGCTGAAGGGGCTCAGCCCACACTGGGAAACCACGAAGAACCTGAACCCCGTTCCACCATGTGCAAACAAGGCTTTCCACTGGAAATATGGATGTAAGAGGAAGGGCAGAGAAAGCCACCTAAACATTCCCTCGGTGTAATTACCCTGTGCCTATCACCCCGGCCTCGGCCCCTCTGGAGCAAAGCTCGCTGGGATGTGATTCTGTGACATTCTTGGCACCCGTTCAAGCCGCTGAGAACTTGCCACCCAAGGAACTTTGGTTTGTGCATGTCACACACTCTGCTGTATTTAACAGCACTCAGCTATGATACAACAATCCACCGAGAGGGRGGAAAGGCCAGTGCTGCACAGAAACAGCCACAAAAAGCATGCAACAGATAAAACCAGCATTTACAACTCTGAAGAGAGATCATTAAATACTGCAGACTAATGAAACAAGGACATCCTCCTTCCTTTAATTCTTCTGCTTTACCACGCCCAGAGAGAAGACTACAATGATCTCCTGCTGGGCTGGAATCCTAAATCCAAAGAAATTAAATTAAATGATGTTTAAGGGCCATGGGAAAGCAACACAACTGTGACMACTCAATGTCCTTTACATCGCAAACTAACACGCACTGTTGCTGTATTTATTTCAGTCTCTGACCAGCAAGTTTTTGAAGACACAGCCTCCAGGTACTATTTACCATATATTTATCCTAAGCCAAGTGAGTGGCTTATTAACATTCCATTTGCATTTCTGTGACAGGTCATGTATAAATACATATAAATATATTTACGTCAGTTATTTTATCCTGATGTCTGACACCTGATCTTTGATGAAAGTCTGAAATGAATCATGGAGAAGATGGAGATGTTGCTCAGAAGGATGGACTACTCCCACCCCCAGAACCATCTTCCCCTGCAGCCCTCAAGAGTTTCCAGACAGCCTTGGGCTCCTTTTAATTCCTCCCTGCAACTAAATAACCCATTACGATTGCTAAAAATATATATGTTTATATTAATCTCTGTCTGGCTGAGGACGCTGTGCCCAACCCACAGTCACTGCTGTCACCTCGCTCCTTGACCTATGTCCCCCTGTCCTTGGGCTTGAACTTTGTGCACCAAGAATTAAAAACACTAACCTGAGGGAAAAGAAGTGTTAGTAACAAACACACTGGCCTATCTCTGCAGCAAAGAGCCGACTCAGCATTGACAACAACAGCTTCCCACTGCTGGGAAGAAGCTGCTCAATCCCTGCGCTCCCCGCGCTGGCAGGTGGATGTGGATGGGTTTGGTGTTGAATTTGGGAGCAGCTGGAGTTACCTGCCTGCCCAACCAATGCCTCTTTGAACCATGGATGCTCCCTGGGAACAGAGGGATTGCTCATGCTCCAAAAGAAACCCTGGGAAGCTGAAGGAAATGCTTTCTCAGCAAATGGCCACGGTGACGGAGCTTGGTGCTGGGAAAGATAAAAGTCATCGAGGCCTTGAGGGTGAAGTACAAAGCAGCTCTTCAGCTCTGCTTTCCCACAATTAAACTTCCACCATGCAAAGGGGGAAGAAAGAGGGTGGGTGTGAGAATGGGTGAGCAGGATGAGCCTCTGTTTAACATCACCTTCACAGAGCAAAGCCCTGGGTCAAGATCCCTCGTGAGAAGTCCTGCTGCAGCCATCCAGAACTGCCACCTCCTCCAGCCACGCTCCAAATTATTCCAAGCACTGCCAGCACATGCCTGAGGAAGAGCTGCTCGAGGCATGGATCAGGCAAAATCTGGCCAAAAGCAGAGTAATTGTGTTAAAGGGAAGAGCTTTTGCCACCTGTCTGCTGATGATCTAAATTAGTAATTTGTAACTGACACTTCAGAGCRCATGAAATCTTTGGACAAAAGCTGTATTTTAGTACCAGGTTCATGGGAGGCTGTCTTAGCATCCACTGCAGATGGAAAAGGAAGGTATGAAGAGGCCAAGGCTTTGCCCAAGGTCATTCCATGAATCACGGAGGGAACAGCCTGAGGAATTTGATCTCTGGGCTCACGGGTGGCCAAGTCTTTTCAAAATACCAAGAAAGCAACACAAAATCRTTTAAGCTGGAAGAGAGCTCCACGATCATCAAGCCAAATATTTAAAGGCAGTTTCCTCAACAACAGCACTGCTTTCATGAAGGGACCTACTCAGCATCCTAGGAAAAAACATCAAACTCTACTCCAAGTGCTGCCTAAGAGCCAGGAGAGTTAAACGCCATTGAAAATGCAACCACCACTGCATCCAAGTAGGCTACTACTCATTTACTCAAGGAGCAAAAAGTAACCTCTTTTGCCTTAAGAGCCCTGTCAAATGAATTCCTGGGAATAAACACTTCTAAGTACAATTTTAAAACCATTTGGCATTGACTAAGTGTTGAGCACTGGGCATCTTTCAGAAGAAAAGCCTTTTTCAGACATATGCTAGAACAAAAAAAACCCCGAGCACTGATTCACCTCCAGGTTACTGCAGTTACTTTTTAACATAAAGCTGCCAGAAGATCACGGCAAACAGCCCCATAGAATTAATTCTGTCTTCATCTTTTAGAAATGCATCACACCTTGGCTTAAAAAAACCAAGCCAGGCACTATTTGCATGCACTGCCTCCTCCCAACCCAAGGCATGGGGTTTTTTTAGCAATACACAAAACACCATTTGTTGAAATTCCTGATTTGGAGCAGTTTTGAAATGGTGCATCCTCTCCTATAAACAGAATTGTTCCTGGGATGGGAGCTGCAATGGAAGGCATGCCAAGATACACAGCTGAGCTACAATGCCGCTTAAGTA
Source organism: Cardinalis cardinalis (assembly GCA_014549065.1). Taxonomy (NCBI): domain Eukaryota; kingdom Metazoa; phylum Chordata; class Aves; order Passeriformes; family Cardinalidae; genus Cardinalis; species Cardinalis cardinalis. The sequence goes on along the minus strand of JACDOX010000394.1, from coordinate 131,778 downwards.
AATTTGGGAACATGCAAATCTTAATATAGAAATTCCCTTTATGGCAGATAACGCYGTGGAAGTTTAGTACTTCTAAAAATGGTCACTATTGTCCAAAGAGAGAAATCCAAACGGAAATGGACAGGGCAAACCTAGCTCTCCATTCAAAATAAATCCATTTATCACRGGTGTTTTTCAAAGAGAATTTCTATTCCCTTACATCTAAGAATCATAAAATACTCCTTCTGATCTAAGATTCTAATAGAATCTTCTACAGCCTTTCAAAGAAACACCAAAGAGATAAAGGGAAGAATAATTTTGGAGGCTTTTTTTTTTTAATGCCCCCTTTTAGACCAACAACAGTGACTGGAGGAATCACAGGAGAGCTCTGTAAAACCAGAATGGGAGCTGCTGTTCTGGAGTAAAGGACTACTTAAAATGGAAGGCCTGGGGRAAAAAAAAAAAGTCATTTCTGTGATCTCAGGCAGCATAAATTATAGAGAGAAGACATTTGATGAGTTCTATGCTAAGGATTAATTTGCCATTTAAAAATGCAGGGAACAGATGGATCTCTTGGCTAGGACTATATTTGGGAATTACTTCATTTTGCTGCCCACATGCAAATAAAAATACAACTAAAAGTAGAACTTTTTGTGAGCTTTCACATGGGTAGAAAACACTGAAGTAATGAAAATAAAACCAAAAAGAAAATGTCAGCATGAAATAGGTAAAGTGCTACAGCACCTATTGTGGATCTGCAGTAGCCTGGGGAAGAGAATGTGATTTTACTTTGTTGAACAACTAGGRAGAGTAATGCCAGGCTTAAAGAGCAAATTTAAGAGAAAAACAATTCCAAACCAACCCAGCAAAACCTGTATCATATGACAGTGTTTGCCACTTCAGAGTAACTTCTGAGAAAGCACCTCGCTGTAACTTAATTCCATGGAATTTGTTAGGATTTAGCGATTACATCTCCACACATGGTCAGAAGTCCAGGGATTCTCWTTCCCAAAAGCCTGGGCCAGAACTTAATTTGTGAGAAAAATGCATAAATAGGGTAAAATCCAGAAGAAAATGCCTTRCACCTCCCTGGACCGAGTACAGCCCTGGCCTCCACCCCGCACGGCAGCAGCTGGGGAAGGAGGAGCAGCGCCAGGCAATCCCACTGGCACAGTGAGAGGACTGGATGGAAGAAAAGTCCTCTGAGGAATTCCCACAGGCAAAGCCTGTGAGCTTCCCTTATGGGAGCCAGTGCTTTCAAACCCCCAAACCATGGCAGCCACACATACAGGGTAATTAAGCACCTTCCTTTTTTCCATGTGATTTCTCTAAGTTCCAGAGAAACTGCATATTAAAAAGCAAACCCAACATCAACTCCTGAGACAGCTGTTAGATACCATCTCTGTTTCTCCTCTAGCAACACAATGAGCCTTTCTCCTCCCTCTCTCCATCTCAAAAACAAACAAACAAATTGAAAATTTCACCCAGTAAAGCCCAGACCGGCACAGGACGTCCTCGGTGTATTCCCAGACTCCAGAACCGCGGTAAGCAACGCTCCAAGCGCGTTTAGAAAACGAAGAGGAACAGAAAATCTGTACTAACCCGACAGCCTCCTTTCTGTGACTATTCATCCTTCACAATCCAACAGGACACACCAGCCAGTAAACAAACATGGAAGGGAGGGACCAACTTCAAAGCAAGTGTGTAAATCTTACATAATTTGAGGGTTTGAGATCTTGCAGCAACCTCTTACCCAACGAGGTGTCAGATGATCCAAGGAGGTCAGACCTGTAGCAGCCACGGTAAGTAGGACACTACATCTCACTCTGCCCAGCCCGGCACCGTCTGTCCACAGGGACCTGGGGCTGGGCATTCTTGGGAATTCACTTTCAGGAGGAGAACAGAGCCTTTCTTTCACGTGTTATCACACCAGAAAAGCTCTCTGCTCTCAAATGGATGAAAGATAATAAATACGTGAATGCCCTTAGAGGTGGGATCTGCTGGAGATGTGTCTCAATTATTTTTGATTTTTAAACTGTTCTATGAGGTTCTCATATTTTTGCCCAGGTATAAAACCGATGATTTCTGGACATCTGCAGAAAACACCCCACAACCTTGGAAGAAACGAGGACACAGGCCTGAAAACCACTTCCCTCTAATAGAAAGGATTCTCTAAGAGGTACTTTTCCTGCCATCCTGGATTTCCAAGCATCTTCTAGCCAAAACCATTGCTTTGAGCTAAATAAAGCAACTGAGCACTGAAGCCCAGACATTTCTCAAAGAGAAGGAATTAAAAGGCTCCACGTCTCGCTTCTCCAGACAGCAGAGTGCACTCACGGCYGGAAGGACCAGGAAACAAAGGAACAGGTCCCCTACCTTTGTTATGGGCCACTTTCAAGGAGGGAGCACAGAGAAGTCCTGTTTCTTAATGCCAAAGCTATTTTTATTCTTATATTAGGCACTTAATGAATAATCATGCAAAGACTTTATTCACATGGCATCTACACAGTGCATGTCTCCCTGCTCCTCCTTTTGGAAACTCAGCTTCCCTTCAAGARTTAAACAAAATTTGGACCACATCCCAACACATACAAATTTTTTCTCCTCTACAGAACACACTGAAGCCCTCACCTCTCTGCCGAGCCTGTGATTTTCCACTCAAGAGCCACGCTGCCTTCTCCTCTCCGAGCAGCATTAGGAGCTGACCGCAAGGATCGGCACTGGGATCCCTAATCTGCTGCTAAGAAGCTTTTGCACTTAAACCCTTGATGCCATCATTAGTGGTTTCGGCACTCGCGACGTCACAGCCAGACTGCGCTCGGTGCTGGGACGATGAGGGCAAAGCTAAGCGCATCAGGTACACGGTTAATTCAATGGGCAAAGATTAGGGGATGATACTATTTTTAAATTTTTTCCCCAATAAGGCTTATTTACTATTAATTCCCATCCCTGTGACTTTATTTAAGTACAGCATGTTCTACCCGAGATTGTTTGTAAAGTTAACGCCCAAGTCRCATCGCTACGCCTGGAGGGAGACCTGTTCTCCCAGCCCTCAGGTTTTACAGGGAAGGTTCTCCTTCTGCATCCATGCCTCAAACATCCTCTTTGGGGAAAAAAAACCAAAACAAAACCAACAAATGACTGTATTTGCAAGTTCGAAGGGAGGTGGTGTCTAAGCTCTAATTGGAACAGCCCAGGCAGTGGCTGGATTTTTCCTTTGATCACTGCAACAACTGGTGTTTTTTCAAGAAGTGCTCAATACAGCCTTCCTCTTCTGCTATTCACCTCTCCATGTGAATATTCATCAGAAATTATTAAACTGCCCTTTACTCCACAGGTCTGTGCGATGGGGATGCTCTCCCCCAGCTCTGGTGCCTGTGTCTCCATCTGAGCTGTCTGACTCCACCACCGCTGCAGATAAGCGCTTCCAGGCTGCGATCCTCTAATCTATTTTAGCCATGATTCACATCCGAGCTGTGTGCCTCCCAAAGAAAGGCGAATCTGGACTGCTCGTGCAGAGGGAGGCAGCCGCCACAGCCCACGGCACCACACGTTTCCCTGTTTTCCTTGGCTTTCTCGGGGCTGCTTTCCCCTTGCTCTCCCAGCGTGCAGCAGCRAGGGAACACATTTCTCTTCCTGCCTCCAGGATCCCTCAGACTAAGCCTGGCTTCTGAGCAGYAACACGGGCAGCTTCAACTTCCCTGACCTCAGCTAATTCTTTCCTTCCCTCAGCCTACTCAAGATGATTAAGCAAAATACTTGGAAGGAAATCAAAGCCTTAAAAATGCAATTAGAAGTGACCATTTTGTTAATACGCACACGCACAACCCCAAAGTCAAACCCAATCCAACAGCACCTGACCTTTGGGAAAACAGTAATTTTTAGCAGCTCCCATGGACTTAAGGAACAGCCCAAAGTCTCCCACAACRCTGGTGGGAGCAGTGCTGTCCGCACAGTTCAGGTTTTTCCCACTATTCCTAAAAAAGGAKGTTAAGAAGACATGAAATTGCGAATTTCCACACCAGACATTGGCTCCCGCAGACCTAGTGCTGTCCAGGGGTGACTGAAAAATATCATTTTTAACACACATCCTTCCACACACCCAGCTCTTTCTCCCCCAGCTCACTGGAGGGTCTAGAATCAGCTGCCACAAATCCTCATATTCTCCAGCAAAGATTCTGATCTCATTGCAAGAAACCTTTAAAGCAYGGAAATAATAATAATAATCTCTTTAACAACAATAAAGTCGTTTGAAATCATCAAAACAGTTATCATAGTAATAAAACAGAAATATTTTTCTAGGGCAATTTCCACTTCACCCATCCTCAACATGATATATTTTTAAGACTCCTTTCCTGAAATTAACTTGAAAAAAGGGTTTTTTTTTTTCCTCTGCCTGTAAAGAATCAAATGCACTCTGAGAAAGCAGCGGTTGAGCTTCTGGGCCCTGACACAGAAACAAAGGCTGACAGCCCAGATTTAAACACCTACTTCTGCACATTTAGGAAGAGGCTTAATTGCTCTGTCACTTAGAGCCAGCAATTACCAACTATTACTGGGAGGGCAGCAGTGGTGGGGGGTATTAATTGCAGCCAAATGTCCACTCTTTTTGGGCAGCTCATGCCAAGAAAATTAAACACTAAATAAAAAAGAAATTAAAACTCCTCTTTGTTATAACATTTTAAAGTATTTTATTGTCTATTTATATGTAAGGAGGGGAGGTGGGGGTGAGTTCTCCCAGAGGGGCCAACAAAGATAGAATTTCTATTTAATTTTGAAATTGTGTCAAATCACGGCAGAGGTGCTATTAGGATGTTGGGGCAGGTTCCAAAAATCGCCCTTTTGGGAGATTTTTGGGGCTGATTCCTCCAGCGAGGAAACCAGCGCTTAACTTCTAGAGCGAGCAGAGCATTTAAGGTTTAAAACAAATAAATAAACAACCTAAAATAGGTTGAGAGAGAAAGAGGGTGGTTCTCCCCCCTCAGAGCCGGCTCTGACACAGCCGCTGCTACTTCATTTCTCTGCGCTGTGTGAAGGGAAAACCTTCACGCAGCAGCGAGAGCTGCTCCAGTGCTAAGGTGGGGGAGGGATTCTATATATTTTTTTTAATTTAAAAGGCTCTTTTTTTTTTTTTGTGGCAATGGCGGTGTTTTTCCGCGGGGCTCGGGCGGCCCCGCCCCGGGGGCGGCGCGGCAGCCCCGGCCGGCTCCCGCCGGCTCGGACCGGTTCTCAGTGCAAACAACCGCCCCCCGCCCGCCGGGCACCGCGGCGGCGAGCCCCCGCTTTTCCTCCAGAAACACCCGCTTTTCCTCCAGAAACACCCGCTTTCCCCCCACAAAACACCCGCTTCTCCCTCAGAAACACCCGCTCTCCCCGCCCCCCGAAACAACCGGGTGAGGCGACTCCGCGGCCGCGCCGCCATTACAGCGGCGGGCGCGCTCCGCCGGCTGTGAGGCGAGAGAAAGCGGCGGGGTTTCGGAGCGAGATAAAAATCTTATTATGCAACGCACATTTTTAATAGATTATTGCCGAGTCCAGGGCTGAGGTAATGCGGGCTGTCAGCAGCTGAGACGAGAGGCTGAGGGACAAGCGGGCTGCGGCCGCTCCTTGCCAAGGGCGCCGAGGCACCATTTCTTCACCATCCGTGAAGAGAACTTAGATATTTCACGTTAGTGGTTTTTTTTCCATAGAAGGATCTATTTATGTGGTTACACATGGACAGGTACGTCTTTTTCGGCATATCTCGTGTATAAAAGTTTGCTTTCTGTATTATAATCTCTCCAAAGCTATCTGAAAACGTTCTGCCGCCTGTGCTCAATCTCAAGAAACCCGATACAGTCCCAAGGGTAAAAAAAGCCACGTTTAAAGGATGGTCTCGGTTATATTTAGCTGAGCAGCAGCACAGGCTGACACGAGCAGAAATACAAGGAAGAACAAAGTGAAAATGCTCGACAGTTGTTAACAAAAACCTGCGAGTATCTGAGGTGGATTTTTTTTCTAAATTYTCCTTTCCCTAATTCACATTTTGCCGTGCAAAGAGAACATTAAAGCAGCACATGGGTTTATGTGAACAAAAGGTAAGGATGAGGTGTTTCACCTGACTTGACAGGATTTACTGTTGCCTTTGTGTAATGGAAAAGGCCTCCTACTCTAAGAAATTCTTTAATTTTCTTTTATAAATCTTAACCTAATTCTTTTCCCATACAAACATGGGTCTGCTCAACCCTGTCGTTCTACCAGAAGAGATTAAAAATTTTCAGCTCATCTCTACAGTACCAAATGGATGTGGAATTAYTTAACCTCGACAAAAGCCATCTCACAGATGCTTCAATAAAGACTAAACAGCTACATTTAACCTCATTGTTCCTGATTTTTCATCTGTCCTCAGCACAGGCATCTCCAAACCCACTCAAAATCCCAAATCCCAGCTAAATCAGTGATTCATCACTTCTGGCAGCAAACGACACGGGAAGGAGAAGATGAAGACAATGGTAGAGAAAGGTTTGCATTATGTAATGAAACTAAAACTCACTTTTTTCTACTTTCACTTCAGTTGTTGAAACAGGGTAGGAAAGTCCCTGACTAAATAAAATACACAGGAGGTTTCAGGGAGCCTGTTTTTCCCATGATTAAAATTCTCTTGGCAGTATTTTTCATCAGTTTATTTCAATATTAAGACACACGCATATTCCATTCCAATGGTAATTCCTTGCTCCAGAAAGAATTTCATCACAGAGAAATCTAAAATTAAAACCAATCTCTAATTACCTTCTGCCTTGCCCACTTTGTCATGAGAACTTTAAATACAGCTATCAGAATTACAAAAAAAAATTCCCTTTTCAAATATTTTTAAGTGCAACTTCTTCCYGTTTCTTGATTTCAGGAAGACTGGAATAACTGTGCTCACATTGATCTTGGTAAATATAAAACTGGTGTTGTATCTAAGCTGAAAATGCTCTTTTAATTTCCCAGTATCTATTTCATATTACAAGCTATAGAGAAATAGTCATCTTAAGTAATTATTCATCCAACTCCAGCATCCTGGAGATGAGACAACCAAACAAACACTCTTAAAAATAAATTAAAGGCGACTACATTACACATTATAGGAAATTATTCATTTAACTGATAAATCTCCCAGCATCCTCCACATCAGACAACTGAATAAACACTCTTAAAAAATAAATTAAAGGCCAAGGGAAACCTCAGGTCGCTTATCTGCAGATGGAACACATGGGGTGTTCAYGCTTTCACAGCCTGAACATCACCTACAGGAAATCAAACACTTCTGCCTGGGTTTTCGTAAATGAATCAAACCCCATCCAAACAAGGATTTTAGGATCTGCTCTCAGCACTGGGTGGTTCAGCACTGCTGCAGCAAAGCTTTAAGAATAATCACTAACACATGGAGCAGCAAGAGACGTGTCAGGCCATCTGACGTTACAAAACTGAATCAAAAAGCCCAGAAATTATTTTTAGTGCATTAGAGCACCTCAACAAGCAGCCTAGAAAAGAGCTTTTGCTACAAAAGAAAAAAACCTAAAAGCAGGGAGGATGTTTCCAGGAGGCTGGGCAAGGCACAAACAAAATCTTGTTTGCTTCCTATGGGATCACCCAGCTTCCATCCAGAGCCAGCTTCTTCCATGACACAGTACAGAAAATATGTTTGCTAATGTATCATTTGTGGTGTGTGTCTGAATCACCAGAATGGAGACAATGAAGCTTCTGGTGGTGGCAAATTATCATTTTCAAGGGCTTTTTTATTCTTTCAAGGTGATAAAAAAATTCCACCAACCCTTTCCACTATATAGGTGGGGAATGAGCAGTCTTACACTAAGAAGACTTCAAAACACAAATTCCTCCTCAAATCCACGCAGGAACCATCCACATCCACCAGCTTCCTCACTCAGCAGGCAACTTCTTAGAGGCCACAAAACAGCCCAAATAAAGCCTGGCTTCAGAGAACACTGGTTATTTTTAATGTGTTCTTTCTGGTTTTAGTTTCTAAATTACTCCTTGCAGCACCATTATCTGCAAAGGCCTCCAAATAATTTAAAGCAAAGTTTAGTGGSGATCCAACACAACAAACTCTGAACCCTTGACAAGATAAAGGCTTTTTGGGATTGTTTTTTAATTTTTAAGCAAGCAGTGTTTCTTCAGTATTGTCAAGGAAAATCAGCATTATGTGCTTCACACAACTCTTGAAAACCACAAGCAAGGAAACCCAGACTTCTCCTTCACCACCTTTCTGCTTTTTCACAGCTCCTGAAGGACAGTGCCCAGCACAAAGTTCCCACCAGTGCTGAACACCCAGTGTGTGCCCCAAACATCCCCCAGGGCAGGGAACACAACTCTGCCAGCTGAGACCAACAGGACGAGACCTGAGTGACCAAATTCTTGAATTTCAGAAGAATGCAATGTCATAAAGACTTTAATAATACCATGGCCCCTCAAAATTGGCCATTTCCACTTATAAAAAATCTGTAAGAGAATCTCTGGCTTGCTGAAATCCTCAAGACCATGGAAACTGCAGGCAATAATTATTCTCCAGACAAAAGAAACTGGATATATCACACAGCAAGYGGGAGCACCAAACCAGGGAAAAGGGGGTGAGGCAGCTTTTGCTCACCAACAGTGTATGAGGAGCTTAATATTTACATGGCTAAATTTCAACTGTGTTGTGCTTTGAAAGACTTCAAGGCCAGGTGGGGTTTTGCTTCCCAAAGTAAAGAGAGGGTTAAATGTTTATTATTATCTAACTGATTGCTAAGAAACATGTAAAACTCTTTTCTGATCCTTCAAAATTAAATATACAATCCACCAGATTCTATTACTTGCTCGACTGAGTTTGATTTTATTGTATTAATAAGAAAAAAATGTTTTATTTCCTCCCAGAGTATCATCTACTTTTCCATTACTACAGCTAGAAATTGCCAAGAAAATGAAATGCTCGAGCACAGCAGACGCTGCTTTTCTTCTCATTAAATCTTAAAACTTGGTTCCAGTGGGATCATATTTAGTCCTCTCAAATTCAGAACAGGATTTCATCCTGCCTCGACATCCCAACAATGACATTTTATAAATATTACGAGTTTCTTGGACGCCTTTCTCATTCCACAAGGAGCAGAGAAGCACCAGTAGAGATTTTTTCTTCTTCCCCTTCTCAAGATTTTTTTTTTAAACCTTAAATGTAACCAGCCCTCCTTTCAATCCATTTTCTCTAGGACTTTTTTGAGACCTCTGGAAGTCTCACWGATTTTTCTGAACTGTAATAAGTGTGAAAAATCTCTGACAAAAGATTGTCTTTATTCAAGCATTAAGGTCTCATTGAGAGAGGTGTTGGAAATAAACAAGTGCTTAAAAGCAGCCTTAAAGTTTTCTTAAATCTTCACCTGCTCTCCAGCTGAGACAGGACCTGGATTTCCAAATCCAAGAGGAGAAAACAATAATTAAAAGAAGTAAATAAATCCTWGCATGATTCTTTAGACATGAGGGGGTGGGGCAATCACAAGAGGAGACTGATTTCCTCATCTTCTGTACGCTCTCCGTGGGTGTCAGCCCATCTCACCCTTCCAGAAGGTTCAACATTCAAGGTAAGACTTTGTGAGAATAATCCCCTTGGTCAGAGAGTTCTGACAGCGGTAAAATTCCACTCACAGTGATAAACATAGAACCCTAGAACTGGTTGGAAGAGACCTTAAAGTTCACCTAATTCCACCCCCTGCCATGGCAGGGACACCTTCCACTATCCCAGGTGGCTCCCAATCCCTGCCCATCCTGGCCTTGGGCACCTCCAGGGATCCAGGGGCAGCCACAGCTGCTCTGGGCACCCTGTGCCAGGGCCTGCCCACCCTCCCAGGGAGGAATTCCTTCCCCATATCCCAGCCAACCCTGCCCTCTGGCAGTGGGAAGCCATTCCCCCTTGTCCTGTCACACCACACGTTTGCGAAATCAAACACTCTACTGATACACTTATTTACTTAATGAATATTTTCAGTTTTAGAAAAGACCTGGTATGCAAAGGGAACGCTGCCAACTCTGCAAACCCTCCTGAAGAGCAGAGCTCTTCGCCAAAGAGCATAAAATATTTATGGGTGCAACTGTAGCTTTGTGGCTTCGACTCTTAGGGTGAATTCACTCTTAAAAAGCCAAATATCAGAGAGGCACTTCAACACAAATTTTAAAATTATTAAAAGAAATCAGTGATTTTTTAACACCTTTTGTCCCCCACAGGTATTTTGTAAAGCCATGTAAACACAGAGCTATTGCAGAACCAAGGAAACGCATCCCCAAGAATTGCAAACTTGGATTATTTTMATTCTTCCAAGTCTACAAATTTTGCTGTGAGGCAGCAGGGCGAGAAATGGGAAGGCGACAAATCAACCTTGTGAATGTCAGCAGTGTCAGTGAACAAGAAGAAACAGAACAATRCCACTCATCATTTCCCAAAGTAAAAAGTAGCTGACCTTAAAATTTGCTTTTTCTCCCACTGAAGCAAATAAAAGTGACCCCATTCTCCAGAYACACAGGCAGTGAGGTGTTGTGTCTGAACATCCCTGTTATGCACAGCCACCATCTTACAGATGCACCATGGATCCACCATGCCAGCTTTTTTTTCTCAAATGATTTTTATATAAAAAACTATTTAACCAGTGCAAGAGAATGACATTATCTTCTACATCTGCTTGAAATTCATTGTTGCGTTTCCATTTCCATTACCTCTTGCTCGCAACAATGGAACTTTGAAAGCTTTTCCAGAATCTGGCACAGAAATTTGTCTCTSTTTTGGTTCTTGGATCCATGGATCCACCATGGAAAACAACGAACAGCATCAGCATTCCCCTTGGAACCCTCGGTGCCAACTGAGCCTTTTGCCATTTCACTGCACTTCACTTCTACCTCAGCGACCAAAGCTTCGCCACGGAACAACTCCTCAKCAAAGGACCCGCACAGGCCACGGCACAGAGACCTACCTGTCGCTGCTGGTACTGCTGCTGCTGCTGAGGGAGTCGCTGCTGGAGGATCTGCTCCGGGAGCCGCTGCCGCTGGGGGAGCGGGCGGGCCGGGCGGCCTGGCTGGCCAGGCGCTGCGGGGACTGCGTCCTGGACTGCGACGAGTGCGGCGAGCGGCTCCGGCTGTGCTGGTAGTTCCGCTCCGGCCTTCTGCCTCGTACCTCCCGTGTAATGTCATCCCTGTAGATATCCCTGTGTACCACACTGGGCAATGTAAACTGCTCCCGGGCCCTAGGTTCGTATCGGGGGTCGTGAGCGTCAAAGCGGTTCGGACTTCGGCTCCGAGAAGTGTAATAGAGCCCGTGTTGTAAGGTCCGCTCCCGAGGGTCTCTATAGTAATCCTGATCGTAATGTCTCGTCCGATCAAATCCGCCCGTCCCCCGCTCATGGTGTCCATAGGCACTATGTTCATAAGCACGCTCCCTGTTATCTGAAGCCCTGCATTTGGGAAGGGGGAAAAATATCGCATCAGAAAGGGGCAGGCGCGACCAAAAGCAAATCATGCAAACATTCATGGCAGCACTCGACTTATTGCTGCGACTGCTTCTCCACTAACCAGCAATAACCTATCAAGCAAACAATGACAAACTTCAAAACATTTTACTTGACTCCAAAGTTATATTTGTATACAATCAAGCTGAGCAATCATTTTGGTTTAATCACAATATGGGGCTTTCATGACCAGCAACTTGCCTGCAAAGGAAAAAAATTCTGCTTTCCCATGCAGAATCCTCATTTCAATTGTTCTTTTTCTTTTAAATTCTGTAAACAAGAAAAACTTCATGGTTGTGGACATCATCATTAACTTCTTTTTCTCTCCATTTTTGCTTAAGAGCTTCAAAAAATTTTTTTTTCAAAATTTGGTAATTACTGGAGCTCTTGTAATTATCCTTCTGCAAAAATGGCATCACAAATTGGGCTCTAGCCATGAAAGCCTCCATGCAAAGCATGACCCATAGGTAAGAAGCTGCTTTCAAAAGGGGTGGCATAACCCATGGAGATTTCCCAGAAAATTAGGGGGTTTCTTGTTGCTGCTCTAAAATATTTTACCCTCTTAGAGGGAMTTTTTGCTTTGACCAGATTGCTGCAATCATTCATTGTAAAAGTTATGGATGCTAAAGAAACATCTCCATTACTAATGCTGGAACTGCAAGGATGCAGGTCCCCAAAACATACTAAGACCCTACACGTGGGCTGGGAATCCAATTTTTAGGCAGTGTTTTTGTTTGGACTGCTGCAATCACAGAAYTTCTATCTGCATAAGCTGTTGCTTTCCAGCAGCTACAGTCCAGTTCATTTCAGTGTTTTGAACATTTTAAATTGAGAAAGGCTCAGTGATGTTCTGAGTTACTGTGATCTCTCAAATAAAGAGATTGACATAGATAAAGGAACACTACAAATAGTTGAGTATTCCAATTTAGACAAGTACCAGGATGGTACATCTTAGTTACATCTACAAAATGGAAGGTTACTCTGAACATTTAAAGAATACTTCTAAAATTCTAAATATGTCAGAGTAGCCAAAATTAATTTAAAAATTAATTATCCATCTTACAAAGGACATTTCAACCATTTTTTCAGCCTTCTCTCTCAGAGTCTTCCTTTAGAATGTGTTATGAATCACTTCAGTCTCCTGAATCCTGATAACCCAATTCTGCCTTGTGCCTCCTCCTCCTCTCCTGCATCACAGCTCTAGTTCGAATGGCAGAAATATTTCAGGGATCTTTTATAAACTGAAAATGGGATTTGAATCTTTTTTCGATTAGCATCTCAGGAAGTTCCTTCCATTCCTTCTCCAATGAATCACTAGATCCTTAATCCTCTCAATATATTCACTCTCTGTTGTTAAATATTAACTCGTATCAGGCTTTCTATAGGGCTCCCTCACATCTTGCCTGCATTTTTTTCTCTCAAATGATATATAAAAAACTRTTTAACCAGTGCAAGAGAATGTCATTATCTTCTACATCTGCTTGAAATTCATTGTTGCGTTTCTATTTCCATTACCTCTTGCTCGCAACAATGGAATTTTGAAAGCTATTTCAGAATCTGGCACAGAAATATGTCTCTGTTTTGGTTCTTTTTTCCCCCTTTTGAAGGACCAAGATCAACAATTTTAAAAACGATTGCATTTAGCATCCTACAAAGTGTTAATCAGTGAGAGCTGATTTAATGAGGTCAGAGAAAAAGCAGTATTTTCTAGCAGGTTACTGCTACAGAGCTGACAGAAAGAACAAATCCTTATCCATGAGAAGGACACAGAAGACAGACAGAGGAAGCAGAGCTGAACAGCTACTGGCTACAGTGCTTTCTTCATTTATCTATTAGTACTAAGTGCTACTGGAGTTAGTGGAAAGAGAGAGGGTTTGACTTGGGTTAGGAGAGGGGCTAATATACACAGGGCAGGACATACCAACCTTTTCCAAGTGTGGAAACACGACCTATATTCCCAATTAAATCTAGGGAGAGAATTGTGAATATAACTTCCCCAATTTTGGCCCCTCTTACAGGGGTAATCCACCTTCTTAATGGGCAAGGGTGTCAAATGATATTTTAGATGAACCAACAAGAAAAAAAAATTCTTAGTGACAAGACACGAAAAAAAAATTCCACTGGACGGAAGTAGTCCCAGACTGAAACCGTAACTCTGAAACCCCCAGACTTCTTTCTTGAGACAGAAGGCACTTAAATAGATCCATAATTTTAATTTCCAGCCCTAAGTCTGAATCAAGCAGCTGGTAGAAGATCCCCCGAGGCCCGAGGGCCCTCACGCTGCTGCCAGCAGGCATCCTCTGGCCGCCTTGGTAACCATCCAGCCCAGTCACTTCTCACTGGTGTATCCACAAACGGGTATTAGCACCACGTCCTTAAAGCTAAAGTATGTTTAATGTGGAGCAGCAGAGCTTTTTAAGAGGCTAGATAGTAATCCACTCCCCATGGCTACTGGCGTCTTGACTGTATACCATCCAATAAATTCAAGGCAGTAGTTCTTATCCCAGCTTTAAAAAAACTATAATTTCCAAAATTTAGTAATGTCCGTCATCTCTTTTTGCCAATACCATCAGAAAGAATAATCCCAATAACTTGGAAATGATGTAGATCCAAAATGGAACCATCACAAGCAGCCTTCGGTCTTCTCCATCCAAGCGTTATTTCCATGGCTAAGAGTTGTCGGTAGAATCCAAGGGGCCGCATCATTAAAGTCTACTCTGAATTTTGTGGTGACAATCCAATTAACATACCCGCTGCGTATAGTGAGAACTGAGAGCTAGGCATCAAGCTTTCACCGAATTCTACGTTCTAGTATTCCGAAGATACTCCACAGAGAACTTCACCACATGTTGTAGAGTAAGATAGCTCCATCTGGCAGCAGGGATACATCCAGCAAGGCCTTAATATTATCCAAGAAATGGGATCGCTACTTCTAGAAAAGAGTAACTCCAATATCGATGCTGGCCAAAGGAAATCTTCCATCTTAAAACCACCTTATTTCAAGTGTAGGTAGATATCCAACCAGCTGCAGGACACATCCTCTATGGATCCACAAGGTACCAGCCACTGGGATAGAAATCACTTCCGTTTCCAACCCAAAATAGGAAACATAGATAATTCCCAAAATTTTAAATCCATCTGGGGGCCCTAGATACGAGTTTGTGTTTCTCACCATATCAAATACAAAATACCTGCCTAGAGAAACCTTGGAACTTACCCATCAAGTCTCCGCTCATAACGTCCTTCCCGTGCATGAAGTGATGGTGGGGGGCCATAAGTGGGCCCCCCACCACCTCCTCTGAACCCAGAAACCTCTCTACTACGAGATGCTATGGAAACTGTATCATCCAATCCCCGCGCAGCACTGGGAATGGTTCCTGGCTCATTATAATCCGTCCGTAGGTCTCTATCTCCCATTTTGTTGACAGAGTTGTGTGCCTTCTGGGCACTTTTGATGTCCACAAAATCCACAAACGCTGCCACTCCGCCTTCCGACCCCCTCTTAGGGAGGATTTTGACACTTTCGACACGTCCATATCTGGAAGAGAAGCAAAGCAGAGCACACACGTTAGTGCTGGTGGGAAGAGACCACRTTTAATAACATTGCCTCCTGCAAAATCAACATCCAACCCTTCACCCTTCCCCTGTGCCAGGAAAATCAATCACTGGGAGACACCAGGAGGGGAAAAGCCATTTGGAGAGAGAAAAAAGCCATTTAAACTTTCCATGGTTACACTTAAACTCCTTTCTGGAAGTGTGGGGAGCCTACCATGGGATCACCCTTTTTAGAGCAACAGAGCAGCAGCAGCTGAAGAAATAGAAAGGTGTTCGCAACCAGAGCACCCTGCTCATCATTAGTCTGACACAATTAAAGAGGCACAATTAAAACAGAACCRTGTCACGAGGAAAAATACAGACAGCCAACAATTTTCTTAGGAGACAAACGACCTTGACACAGCAATTCCACTACTTCGATCTGTATTTAACCCAGAGTCTCCACTGTGATCCTCACTCCTGATCCCAAACCTGTTTCCTCCCACACCTGGCAGGACACACAGACCCCCAGACCTGGGGTTCAGCCTCCCAGCCCCACTGCAGCCCAACAGGAGCTGAGAAATGCCAGAGGGAATGTGACACCACCCTACGTAATGTATGTTAAGTAACTGCAACACTGGCACTTATGGATGAGTAAATGTCTATGCAAAATAAAAATAAACCCAAACATGTTTGTGTACACAAGGAAACAAGATGTAAAAACATATTTAAATAACTTGCATCCACTCACAGTAGAAAGGACAAGCTGGGCGGGATGAGCACAGTGACATTTTAACAGCCAACAACTGCAGGGTTTGGGTGCTCAGTTCTCTCTGCCAAAAGATTCTGAGCAAACCAGGGAAAAGCTTTGAACTGCAGCTGGTAATCCAGGACAAGAGAAGGCAGAAAGTGTATTTCTGAATGTGCCGACAGAGAGGAAAGGGACGCACAAATAAAAAACCTAATCAGGAAGTATTTGTAAACTCCATGAAGAATTATTGTGAAAAAATTTCTATGCACAAAGGCAGCACAAGGCCGGGCAGATGTAAACAGACCTTACACAGGCAAAACTGTTCTCAGCCACACACACAGGGAGAAGGGAATACAACCACCAGGCTGAGGCACACAYGCTGTCAGATCCCCGAGCTGCCTCGGTTTCATGCCTGGCTTTTCCTACACCTTACAATTTCATCATTGTTGTTGGATGACTAATCCTTAAATACGATCTGAAAACCTGCCTCGCTGACTGCTGCCTTCTCATTCCAGCCTGACCTACTACACTTATATATAACCTGCTTTGGATTTAGAGCCCTTTTTGCCCTGGTTTATACTCCACTGAACATGGCTGTGCACACAAACAAGAGCATCTTCCAGGAAAAAAAGAAAATAAATGCCTTGTTGGGCATAAAGAGACACAGTCACACGCAAGACACGTTCCTGCCTCTCAGCTGTCCAGGGCTGAGCTTGTCACCTTTGTGCCCTTGGGTACAGCACAGGGATGTTAATTCTTGGGAGTTTCCAAATCTGTAATGCTCTGGTTATTTTTTTTATTCTTTGTATTTTATTTAATTAAAARCTTCAAAAATGGCAAATGGAACTGCAGGAAAGCTGCTTCTCAAAGCATGCTCTCTTTGGAAGCTGGATTTGGTTATCTTGCCTTGCAAGTAAGATTTAAAAAGCCCAGAAGAGTAGAGGAGATGGTTAATAAAATCTGTGTGAGGGAAAAAAAATGGCCTAATTGGATGTGGCAGATGTAGAGAGAGCAGGAGAGGGAACAGGAAAGGAAGGAGAGGGAAGGAAAACAGGAAAAAGCCTATTTGAGAAAATGTTCGTGCCATGAATGAATGTGACAAAAAATATGTAAAGTAATTAGGAATCCTAGTTAGGATCACCCTTTAACATGTTTCAGTGCCAGTTCTCTGCAAACAAAGATGGACTCCAATCCTCACACCTAAACCATGTAGCTCCCAAACTGACTGGTTAGAACACACACTTTCCTTTTGCTCACTGTGTTTACACATTCAGTTTCTGGCAACCTGAGCCTGTACTTGCTTTCAATCTTCAGGGGGGAACAGAATTAAGATACTGTTGATAATGGTATCAATATCCCTAAAATCCTAGCTGTCCTCTGACTGCAGCCACCATGGCCCACCTCACATGAAGCACGGCCTGCCAGCGACATCAGAGCTGGGCTCGGAACGACTGCCTGCTCCCCACCTTGACAATTACTGCCTAATTCTGAAATCCTAACACGTACATGTTATTATACATACASAGTCAGAACTGTCATTCTTTTGCTGTAGAGGATGCAGAATGTGTTTAAAATGTTCAAATATCTGAGCTCACGCTGCCCAGAAAGCAGACAGGATACAAAACACCAGTGTAATACGGTCCCCATCTACCACAAAACCCACCTAGCAAAGCTGTGACTCTTCCCAATATGAATTTTTATATTGGAAGAAGTATACTTCAGCTATTAATTTTTTTTTTCCTAAATAAGAAATGTATGGGGGAGGCTACTACTGTATTGCAGTGCAGCCATGGTGGTAAATCACTCCACTCCGAGACGGCGCCTGTTAATCCCCTGTTATCCAGATACATAAATACACGCTGTGCCTCGCTGTCCTGCCCCGTACCCTTGACAGGCCCTGAGGATAATCTGTGGCAATCGCCTTTGCTGAAAGCGAGGGAGGCAGCCAGGAGGAGAACGAGAGCAGAAGCGGGGGATGAAAGAAATTCGAGGAGGAGAGAGCCCTGGGTATTGCAGAGGAGCTGCTGGGAGAGGAAGGTTTGCCTCAGTCCTGTGACTGCAGACATCCTTCGGTCCCCACCGCCAGGATCGATGTGCCGAGTGATCCGGCCCGGCCGCACCCATTGGCGCCTCTCCGAGCTGCTCCTGTCTTGGCAGATGCTGCCGGGAGGAGACCAGGGGGAGAGGAGGGAGATCTGCAGTGCTGCATCACCACACGGCTTCACTGCAGCACAGAAACGTTACAAGGAAAAAACCACGACACTTTCTGAAGGGCCGGGGGAGGAGAGGCGGCGAGAGCACTGCGCTTCCTTACGCCGAAGCAAGGCAAGATGGAGGTGAACGTGCTCCGAGGAGCAACCTTTGTCCAGGCAGAGGGCTGGGAAGAGGGGACAAAAGGCCAGGGGAGGCACGGCCACGACCTTTGGTAGCAGCGCTGGCAAGAACAGCTCCTCTCAACCTTCGCCTCATATGGCTACACCTGTGCGTCAGCCCTTCCCAAGGCTGCGTTTTGCAATCGCGGCCAGTCCAACAGAAACAAAGAGGTGCCTTCGCTCGGCTCCCACTCCGCAGACKCGAATGAAAACAAGGCCTTTTAGTGCCTCTTCCCATCCACAACTCCTGCAGATTAATCATTAGCTCCACATCGTAAAGAAGCGGCCGAGGCCGTGTTTTCGGCGGGGTTTACAGTTCAACCTGAAGCGGAGGAGACAAGGACGTGGGGAGCTGTTATGTCACCAAGCCCCTCCACCAGCACAGCACGACCGAAGCACCCGGCTGTAAACACGCATCGAGCAGCCCTTGCAGAAAAAAGTTGCCCAATAATCACTGCTCGAACAAAGCCACGCTAATCCAGCTTTTCAGACAAAGAAAAGGAATTCATAATTTAAGCATTATCGGTTTATTCACTGTAGATCAAAGCACCTCTATATTCAAGCAGCTGAAATGTCTCTGGGCTCTTGGCACAGCTGCTCAGCATGTTTCCCTCGCTCTGCAGCCCTTCCTCCTCCTCAGCTCTTCCTCCCAAACCAGGAGACAGCACAGCCAGGTTGGGAGGCGCAGCCTCTGCCAATGCAGGGCCGGGCTGGTTCCTCCTCCCCCCCAGGAGCGACGTGTCACCCAGGCACAGCCAAAGTCATCCCACACCCTACAGCCTTCCCTACCCCGGGGATTGGCACCTCGGCTTTCCAGCTCTAATAAACCATTTCAGCTCGGCTGCTCACTCTGAACACTCTTCCTGCCCGGTCTCTGCTGCTCCAAGCAGAATCATTCTAAACAAAGCATGGGCTACGAGAATGCCAGCCAGTAACTGTGTAGTGAGCAAACYTTACTGTTTAGTTGCAATAGTCTATAAACTGATTAGGATCTTTATATGAAGATCTGTACATGACAAGAAGAGGTGGGTTGAAGTGAGGGAGATTTGTTTTCAATATAAACCAAATTCCACCTTAAATCACAGTACCCTCCTGTTTCTCTTGCTGTGCTTCCCACAGGTTTGTGAAGACCTTTCACACCCAACCATCTTCATCACTGCAGAGTTCTGCAGGTCAGCTACATTCCASCCAAAGAAACTTCACTGCATTTTCATTTAGAAGCTGGTGCCATGCTCCATTCCACATACTACTAAATCTAACAGACACTGCAGGACCCAAAATAACGCAGGAGCTTTTTCTGTGTGTTTCTGCACCACCCATTACAAGCATGATTTGACAAGCTGCTCCAATACAGCAGAACATCCCAGTATTTTGTATTCACTCAGGTTCCCTTTGACTGCAGTCAGGTATCTTTAGCCATCTGAAAAGCTCGGCTGATTTTGCTGTGCCACACTCAAACTCCTTCCTCCTCTGTGATTATATAACCCCAGCAAGCCCCAGCCTGCATTATTCAGTAAAACGCTCGCACAGCTTGAAGCTTTCCTTGGCCAATCACATTCCTCTGGCTTTGTTGTTATTTCATAACAAAATAATGTGTCCTGAAATAATACTTCACCAGATGTTTGTGCCCCTTCTCCTTACTCCTGACACCAAATCAGCCCAAATACCCCATGCTAGGGGTACTCCAGCCCTGGACAAAGCAGGTCTGCTCTACGTACAGGGAAATCCAGAATGTGCAGCTACTAAACCACCATAAAGCATGATGCCATCACCYTCCATAGGGGTTTTTATCCAGGCTAATGGATGTCTGTTGAGTCCATRAACATCAGTTCTAGGGTCTTCTGCTATCATGGACGCTCATTTCACAGCCTGAGAGACTTGGCCCACCACAACAGCACGTGCAGTCCCTTCCCCAGTCATGGAATACACAAAATAACACAGCAAACAGCAGCATCAACCACACTGGGATCTTACCAGCAGCAGGACACCGAGCCACAGGGACAGCTATCCTGCAGAAATCCTGTCTGGAGTTCAGCACCAGCCTCCAGTACCACCAGCTCCCAGCAGGAATCACACAGTGAACGTCGCCCGCACGCACCGCTCACAAAAGGTGTTTAATATTCACCACTGAGAGAGTTCCTGAGCCAGCAACACAAAGGGAACTTGTGTCTCTACACGGGCGTTTGCAAAGATTACGGCACTACAGCTGATCTCAACGAGGGCAGTGATACAGTAAATGAAATACRCAGCAGTTCCAACACACTCATCCTAAGGAAATTACATTCCGCCATCTTCCAAGCTTCATATGCATTATAGCCACCTGCTTTATTGCTATGAAATTTATATATACACTTATAATTTTTTTTAGAAAGGCAATTTCATATGGAGAGCAATATAAGATRGTATTTCACCATCTTCAGACCTGAGCAGCACATGTCTCTGGAATTAAACTGTGCCTCACGTAATGCAGAGCATTACTCAAAATCTGACAGTATCATCATGTGCCTGGCATGGAAGGAGACTTGAGGACTGAGAGACACAGA
Source organism: Cardinalis cardinalis (assembly GCA_014549065.1). Classification (NCBI taxonomy): domain Eukaryota; kingdom Metazoa; phylum Chordata; class Aves; order Passeriformes; family Cardinalidae; genus Cardinalis; species Cardinalis cardinalis. The sequence continues at coordinate 111,095 of JACDOX010000394.1, read as the reverse complement.
AAAATCAAGACATCTAAACAAAAACCACTCAAAATTGCATTGACTGTTTCATAAATACAGTAACTAATGTGCAGCAGACACCAAAATCAGGGACAGACCATTGAGAAGAGCATGCACAGGACTAGGAGGAAAATCATTCCAATTCATTGAGATAGACCTTGATACAAACAAGCAGAATTCCACCATCCTGGAAAACTACACTTAATTTTAAGTCTAACAAATGTGGCGAATTGTCACCTGTTGAGCTACAATCATTTCACTTGGTAGGGCTGCCTCGGCCAGCAGCTGCACTCAGGGCAGACCAGGAGCAGTATTTACTATGGACAACTCGGTACCAAGTCCTGGTTGGCTCCCTCACCAATTGYGTCCTGCACACACTCCACAAACCTCCCAGACTGCAGACATGTGGTAGGTTTAAGTCCCCCACAAGAACAAGAGTGATCATGAGACTTCTCCCAGCTGCTTAGAGAATATTTCATCTATCTCTTCAGATGAAACTGGTCTCCTGGCTGGGTGGTTTAGAACAGACTCCCATTGGGATATTTGCCTTGTTAGCCTTCCCACCATTCTTTCCCCTAAACACTGAACCCTGTCACCTCTATCATTAACYTCTAGACAATCCAAACACTTCCTGACACACAGGGCTATCCCACCACCTCTCCTTCCTTGCCAATTCCTTTTGAAGAAGTCATAGCCATTCACTGCAGAACTCCAGTAGTGTCAGCCATCCCCACCATGATTCCATAATGGCAACTCATACCATCATCTCCTGCTGTGCAATGGTTTCCAGCTCCTCCTGTTTCTCACTCGTGCTGGGGGCACTGGTGCAGATCAATTGCTGTGTCTATAAAGATAAGACACAGCGAGTGGCTGGGACAGCAATYCGACCATCACAAGTAGGAAAGCTCATCCATGAGTGATAAATCCRGGAGATGTGCAGCTTTGAAATCCTTCACCTTCTCAGTGCCAAGCAAAATAAAAGCTCCTTGTATCACAAGAAGCTCTGGTTTTTGAGCCACACCAAGAACAGCCCTTGTGACAACAATGATTCAGAAACATGCCCTAATTAGCAAGATCCCATCATTTTTAGATTACAATCTGAGATGCTTTAAAACCTGTTTAGAGTGATCTTTATTGGCTCTGTGACCTTTGGGGGGAGAAAAACAACGTTCTTCAGGGCATTCTCTGCAGCTCTTCTTCTAGTAATAAAGATCTTCAGGGAAACGTCAAAATCCAGGAACAGAAACAATCACCAAGGTTACAGAGCTCAGCCAAACAATCCTGGGATGAATCCTGAGCACAACTCTCATACTTCTACACTCCTGCCCCAACACCCAAACCACTCAAACCTGGACCCCTCTGGACTTTGTGGCTCCCTCTGGCCCCCAGCAGCACTCAACGGGAAATCTCCCAACTCCCGACTACAAACAGGGGTTTTGTTAATGAGATACAGCACGTGTTCCTGCCACGCACAGAAAACAGCCAGGGCTTTGTCTGCACTCGTAATCCCTCCCTAAGAGATGACAAAGTAGGAAATTAAAAAGCTAGCATAGGCACATTCACTGATACTTCTGATACTTCTGGTATTTAGGAGCAAAACGCTCAWCAGATCAAACAGTCCGGAGATAAAGCCATGCTGGAACAAGTGCTCACCTCTTTATTTACAGCTCAGCCAAGTGCTCCATTTTAAGACCCCCAAGTAAGAGTGATTCCTAATGAAGATATTTTATTTATGTCTTTACTGCAAAGTGACCTTTTGGACACTGCTGAAGTATTAATATACAAATGGAATTATTATGTACCGTAGAAGAAAGAAACAGAATATTTAAACCTGTKTTTTCATAGCTCTCACTTTCGGTAGCAAGGATTTCATCCAAGAGTCAACACACCAAGAAATTTTCCTGCAACCCCCATGACAACCAGTTCTGCCACTGATCAGCTGTTGCAGCCAACACGCATCAGGTCACACCTGAATATAGGTGCATCCATTCTTTAAAACACAGACCAGTTCCACTGCAAGACCCCTAGGACACAGAACAGCCCCAAGGAGGAGTCCCAGCAACCTTTCAAACCAGGGCAAAGAGGAGGGCGGGGGAGCTGAACCCATGCYTTGGACATGGGGATTACACGAAGCTGGATGAATAAAAACGCCTCTCAGCACTCCATGCAACATCTCACTGGGCTACATTTAATATCCTCCCCACCCCAGTCAGCAGTTCCGCTGCCGGCAGCACAGGAGAGCCCGGCATTGCATCAGCCCAGCCAGAGCTCCACCGCGCTGGARAGAAGGGCTTGACACAACATCAGCCACTTACAGCTGCCAGGGTAACCAGACGAGGCACAACCACCTCAGCCAGCCAGGACAAAGCCTCTTACTAAGGCACTTTTCCTAGTTGTTTCTTTGGAACAATCAAGGAAAAGCACAGAAGCGCTCATAGCTTATTGGTATATATATTATTAAAAAAAAAAAAAATCAAAGCAGCTTTTTGAGCAGAACTAATGAAGACTCATTTCTTACGGATGCATGTCTTGAGGTCGAATTCTCTGGCGTCCAATAACTGCCAGTTCCCACTGCAGCTTTTCCCACGGTCAGGAACACCTCTCTCCCATGTGGATTCTTTAATGTCTAATAAGGGCTGTGCTCTCACTGCAGCTTTTCTCTCCATGGGGTCGCTAATCAGGTCTCTCTCTTCTATTAAAACCGCTTGTTTTCACAAAACTCAAAGGAACCTCATGTCTCTGAGACTGAATATCCCCTTCACCCTCAGGTTTAGCTGATACTGGCAAATGGGTTCAAAATTGATCAGGGAAGATATATATACACATGGCAGGAATACTTCAGTCTTGCTCTCCAAGCAGATCAGAATAAATATCACTATTTGCAGAAGCACAGAAAGGTTACAAAAATATGTAGGAACTCTGCATGTTCAGCTGTGTTGTCTCAAGCACAACGAGCTGTGATTCTTTATCCCCAACCTACACAGATGCGCACCGTCACGTTCCTACACGCCAGGCACAGCCGCCGAATTCCATCTCCAGGGCATTTTTTTTCCTTCCAGCTTAAAGCATAATCTGCAGATTTGCTTCAAAAACACCAGTGGTGATAGCCTACATTCAACACTTTATGCAGGGGAATTGCTCAAGCCTGTTCTTTTGCGTGACTGATTTTAGGATTTGTTTGGATTTGATGTTAAGAATGCGCTGCATTGCAACTGTAGGGGAATCTCTTGATTAATCGAGTTTTTTTCATTCTTACATGAAAGGGTAATTCCCCATCTCACTTTTGCTTCTCCAAGCTCTGCTTTGCATGTATTTGGCAGCAGATGGAGRAAAATGCAGAGTCACAACATTATGGTCTCCCTGCCACGCTGCAGAGCACTTGAGATGTGGATCATCTTGAAGTTTGGAAGTCTTGGTCCCATCCCACTGGTACAGACTTCTCCAGCAACAGGCATTTACAAACTCTTCTCCAAGGTTTTGTATGCTTTCCAGAAAATGGTACTCCAGAAGAAAAAAAATGTTTATCTGTCTGCAGTCCCTGAGACCACCTCAAGCGATGCAACTCCTCTCCCCCCTCAAACTTCAACTGTCTTTGAATAGTGACTGGCATCAGTTCAGCCCACAGGTTTGACAATTTGAAATTGATTTCTGACAGAAATCAGCCATGGATCCAAGGACCCTCAGTCAAATCCCCAATCACAAAAGCTCACCAATGCTAAGAGGTTATGATCTTGACACCAGGGAGGAAATCCAGCCAGTTCCCAGCCAGTCCAGCCACTCCCGCTCTGCCACACCAGCCAGTCACCAAACACAGATGTGCAAATGTTGTTTCGTTGCTTCATGACTCACCRCTTCCATCGCCCCGGAGAAAGTGCTTGTCCCTGTGACTAAACCAACTGGCAGCACAGTCCTTGGCGTGAGCCAGGTGTCAGCCCAAGGAAAATAATATTCCCCACTGACAAGCGCCCGGCAAGAGCCTGGCACACACTCGGGTGTGTTTTGTCTGCAGTGACTACCTGCGCTCCAGGCACTTTCTCCACAGGCGAGAGCCTGGGACTTTCCAGAGCCGAGCTCCTGAACCAGCCAGACTTTAATGGCTTTCCTTCTACTGCAACTCAAAGTTGAGGTTTTGCAAAGCTGAGCTGGAAACTTGAGTTTCATCGCAACAACAGGCGAGGGTTCACACCTCGGCTTTATGAGCTGACTTAAAGGAGGCCTCCCCACACCACAGACTTGAGCAGAGCTGTATCTGGAGGACAACACGTACTACCAGACCAAGAGGGCTCCTCCTGGCCTTCAAGGATACACCAATACCACTGCTGGGAAAGCTGCTCCCYCATGTTATGCTGTTTCAGTGATGAACTTCACCTTTAAGCTGCAAAATCAGACTGACACAAGCCAGGCAAGAGCATTAACTGCAGCCAACCCAGGGGCTGTAAACTCTGAAAGGATGCAGAGGAAGAGATGCTTCCTGAGCTCAACTGCTGCCAAAAATGGTGTATCTCACCATACCCACAACCAGCCTTATCATCTACAACATCAATCTTGAAGCCACTTCTATTTTTTAAATGTGGCAAAGATTCTCGGCTATTAATTCTTCCAGCAAGTTTTTTCAGAGTTAAGAAAAAGACCCAAGGTTTACTGAGACTTTGATTACAAGGCAGTGACTGTGCTGGCCACTGGCTGTCGGGATACATATCCAGCTGCCTTCCTAAGAGCAGCATTTCACAGATCCCGTGAAATTAAATCAGATGTTGATTACATATACAAGGGAGATACTCATCCACTCTGAGCTTTTATTCCCCTCACAGTAAGAATGCTAATGAGGCCGGAAGACTTCTTTCCCCTCCAAAGATGACTTCTTTAAACATACAACTTGGCAATTTATTTTTCTTATTTTGCCCTATTAACTATTACAGGTCACCCGCAGCTGCCACAGAGAGCCTAAAGAGGGGCATTTAAAGGAGCCTCTGTGATCTCTTTGGCAGCCATCACTGTTAATGAGGACAGGAGGCATTCACCCGGCAGCAGGAGCAGACGGACCGCGGCGCGGAGCTTTGTGCCGTGCGGAAGCCGTGAACACCTCAGCAAAGACACAGGGAAAGCTGTGACAGGAACACCAAGTTACTCTCAATGAATCCCATGGACAGCAAACACAACCAGGTCAGTTTTCTTCCTGGAGAAAAACTGTAGGTGATTCACTACTTGCTTAAATAAGATCATTTACAGTCTGGCGGTTCTTTGTGTTGAGCTGAAAGATGGTTTCAGATCCAGCTCTGACTGGGTACATGACCACCTTCGTGACAGGAACTTGGTYAGAACACAGCTCTCATTTCCTACCACACTGGGAATAATAAAAGACGTGGAAGCTCCTCCATTTGGACAGAGGAGCATCCAAGAGGAACACACAGAGATCAGAACCACCTCACCAGCAGTATCCAACCGACAGCCCTGCAGATCATCCATTCGCTCTCCTTCCAGACACATCTGGATTTCTCTGGCTTCTCAGTGGAGAGATGAGAGCACTCTCAGGGCATTCTGATCAGATGCGGAAGCTCCAGATCAAAGTGTACGTACACTAAAAAAACCCTTTCAGTTTTAAGTTGTTGAGCCTGATTAAAAAGGGGAAGAGAAAGGAAGCTAAAAAAGCTCCCTTTTGTTCTTAAAAATGTCCGAGCCTCTAACCAGAACACGGTTGTTGCGAAAGACTGCTGCTCTSCTCCACCATCAGTTTGTCTGAGCAGAAAACTGATGTTCCTTTACATCCAAACTCTGCTCCTTCTCACCCAAGTCACCCCCAACGTCTGCACCTCGCACAAGGCACAGACACACAAACTCTAATCCAGAGCCAGCCACACACAGCAGCTACAGAATGCATTGCCAAAAAGTCCATCCCAAGAAGGATGTTGTTTCCACCAAATTCAAAGGTGCTGCCTTCAATCTTTCCTGCTGACAGACCAGGCTGCAGCAGGCCCTGGGATGTATCTGGYGTATTTATAAAAAGCCTGGAACAATGTTTGTTCTTTTACTGAAGGATGTTATCTTCACACTGCAGGATTTTACAGATTGCAGGAGATGATTACAGCAGGTTAAACAGTAACTACTGAAATGCACAAACCAAAGCACTTGCTGTGTTTTACTCATGGTCCAGGAGCCTTCATCACCTCTGAATGTGCTGCTGCAGAACAGTGGTGGAGATGGGTTTCAGGAGATCTGAGCTGCCATTACTCCCCAGGCAGAAAGGTGAAACCTCCAAATAACGGTGTGTGTACAATCACGAGGTGGGAAACACTGCTGACTTGCAGCCTGGGCGATGAAAAACGCAACTTCTGTCTGATTTTCATTAACTGTCCAAGGAATCTTCAGAACACCACAAAAACTTGAGAAAAGGAAAGCAGCAATGCTGGTTGTACACTGTGAATTTCCATCCTCAGGCTTCTGTTCCTCCCACAAGATTCCTAAATCAGCATGCGAAAGATGCAGCTAAACTCAGAATCTTATTATGGAGAGCAATCATTTTTCTAGTTTATTCTTCAATTCATTGTTTAGGAATGTTTGTCCTTGCAGTCTTTGGTTTCAGGGCRTTCTCAGACCTCAGCAAGTTCAATGAACTTAATCAAAAACACAAGTGAAATATCTCACTGGTTCTTATTTTTGGTAGCTACAAATCCAGAGCGTATCCAACCCAGAGGCAGCTCCACAACTCACATCCAGCTGCARCTCTCCCAAAACCTTCAGCAGCCTAAAAGCAGCCAGGAGGGGTGACCCYCAGTTCTGCCCCTTTGCAAACATCCTCAGAGAACAGTTTTGGTGTTTATTATTTCTTCACACTTCACATGCAAAAGGGCATCTCCTCCTCTTCCTCACAACCCAACAGCAGTGTGAAACCACAACAGTAAGACAAGCTGCAGTTGTGACACATCAACTCACAAAAACAAAGCTCCTGAGGAGCCCCAGGTCCACCCTGACTCATCACCTCATCCAGTATCTGCCTTCCACTCATTTGGTTATTTACTTCCTTTTTTATGGAAAGGCAGCGAGTGCCTCTTTGCCCTCAGCGAAGACAAGGACCTAATTTTGGACACACCTTAAGACATCAATCAGGTCATTTGCCAGGGAACTTGGCATGACTTTCTGGCCTATGAAAAGCAAGGAGGAATAAAAAACCAGTAAACAAGGCTATCACAAAGTGAATTTAAGCCTTTATTCATCTCCTGTTCTGACCTGATGAATGGATTTAATATCTTTGTATGCCTCACTGGACTGGTAAGTTCTCAACACGTGAATCTGTTTTCTTGTACTCTGCAGGGATTATTTTACTGTTGTACTAAATGAATTTACAGTAAGGGCAAGAAATACCAAAAGCCAACATGGTTCTTGAAGGGCTCAGCAACAACAGAAGCTGCTGATACAAATAATCACAACTAAACACAGCCTGGACCTTTGAAGAAACTTCAGAGAAGAAACAATGCCAGTCAGGCTCAGCAGATGACAGAATTTTGTGACCAAGTGTCATCAACTTATCTTTTAAAACCACTTAATAGAAGCTTAGTCCAAATCTACACTCTTTGTGGCTTTTCATTACGTTTCTTTGAAATAATTACCCAGCCTTGGCCAGTGTGGCACCAACCAGCTGCCACCTCAAGCGCAGGCACGGAGCAGAACCCGGAGCAGGCAGCAGTGGATCYCAGCCTGCTCAGGAGCCACCCTCTGGACTCAGCCTGGGGAGTCAAGAGGCAGCTGCAGGCAGACACTGCAGGGCAACAAGCTGGGCTGCCATGGAGGTGGTGCCTGTGCTGCTCTAGGGCACCAGGGATCAGCACCAGGAACAGAATTATTAAAGATCTGATGGCAAACCGCCACCAGAGCCAGCACCACCATCACCCCAATGAGCCACCTGACTGACCAACCCACGCTCCATGCGAGGCTGACACCCACTGGAACCCACCAAAAGAACTTCCCTCATGTACTCCTCTTCTGAGTCTGAGCAATTATTTTAATCCCCCTGCCCCAGTCTCCCAACCAAACATCCTACTATGGTCTCTGGATTACGTTACTGAAGTGTTTGTAAAACCAGCACCAACAAGTTCTGATGCTGCCCATGATTCCAGACATCACTCCAGTAAAACACAGGTGTAAACTGTACCCTCCCCTCCTTCACAGCTCCGGGCTGGAAAAGAAAGCACCTCATCTGTGAAAATGCCTAAAGTGACACAAACAGAGTGACAAAACAGCAATAGTTCTGTGGCCTTACTTCTGTGTTTTCCTACAATAAAAGTACACCTGGATAGAGATCTGTATGGGCTAAGCTGAGTTAGGATAACCATCCCAAGTSATATCCAATCCGTGATCACCAAAAAAAGCCAGGGAACACATTTAAGAGCTTTACTAGAAAACCAGGAGCACTGTTCCTTCTGACTCCACAGCCTGCACCGGATCTACCAAAATTCCCCTACACCACCTCAGTCCACAGCAGTGACACGGAGCAGAAGGCACAAGATTTCACCCTCCCAGGCCAAAATAACACTCCAAGCCATCAAGACAAAACATTTACTCAGTAACTGACCAAATATTCTCTAGGAATTACTGAAAACAGACACTCRCTGTCACGGCACTTTTTTTGCAGTTATGTTTAAAATGCCTTTAACTACATCTCCTGCGAGACAGACACTGGAACATGGTGAAGCCAAACAAAGCTCATTTCCCACCCCAAAAAATCCCTTAAAAGTTATTTATTTTCTCCAAGATTGCCCTGATCTGCAGTGTATTCCGCTGACYTTCAAGGAGCACTTTTGTTTCCTGAAATCCCAGGTTTCTCCTGGACTTGGTCACCACTGTGAATGTCTTAATTCTCCCCCAGCACAGGAGATTGCACACAACAGTCACATGGTCCATCATTAAGAGGCTTTTACTCCTCTTTGCCCTTTAAAACACCAGGAAAGGGACAAAGCCATGTTCTTTCAGATAACTGGAAGAAAACATAGGGAGGAAAAAAAATATGGAAGGGCAGCACTTGTGTTGGGGACAACTGTTACTATATTTAGTCGCCTTGTTCTGCAAGCTGCTGAGCATCTGTTTCAGTGATGGTGAACGACGGGTTTTTTCCAGCATTAATTAGGTGAACCCAAACCACTGCTCCCACCACTTCCCCAAGCTCACATCTCCCAGATTATAACTCGGATTTGCTACTTATTCCACCTGAACAGTGCATCTCCAATCCTGGCACTGGCTGCGTTTCTATTTCAGGGTGCCTTAACAGCTCAGCTGAAAGGAAATATAGAGTATTGGGTTTTGAAAAGGGAGTATTTGGGTAAGAAACTGAAAAACAATGTCAATGTATTTAAATGCACGGAGAATCTCTCCTTTGCAACCCCCTTTAATACCAAGGAAACAGATATTTAAAAGGGCTTCTAAGGAAAAAAATAGCACTGCTCATGTAAACCAGTGCTTCTTGAGCCCAGCTTCAGTATTCTCTAATTTGAGAGAAGAATTCACAGCAGGGAGTGTTATTTCCATTCACCTCAGTAAACTAAACAAACCAATCAGGAGCATTTGGGGAAAAAGAATAAAAACATGTATTTCTTCGAAATTCTTATTTCATCTCTTTATATAAATCCTTGTGAGGCTGCAAATCCCAGCAAGGTTCCCACAGTCGGTGGTTAAGTGAAGGGGGGGAGGAGAGGCAGCAAACCCTCCATACTCCTGCYGAGCTGTAAGTTTTAGGAGTTTTCCCTGAATTTTCGCTTCTTTGGAAACAAGATGGTTGTTTCTCAAACAGGCACCGCGCAACAGCCCAGCCAACGGGCTTCCATCTGGGAAGGACAGTATTTCCCAAGCCCGGTGGAAAAACAAACACTCGGGTGAGCTGCTCAGAGGCTCGGAGGGGGTGAGGCGATTCCCGGCCGCAGCCCAGCGGAGGTTTTGGGCGGTTTTCCCCCAAAGCTCGCCCCGCTCCCATGGCTCCACGGCTCAGCCTCCTCCTTCGCCCTATTCCCAGGCTGGGGGATGGGTGGGAACCGGGCTCTGCCAAGCCCCGCTCCCTCCGAAAAGACTTTCCCGACTACAGCGTGCTTTCCAAGGAGGGAGCCTTGCCCTTGCCACCTCCACGGCCGGGCAGCCCCTTCCCTTCCCTTCCCTTCCCTCTGGAGAATCCCCCCGTGCAGCCTTGTGCAGCGCCGGTCCCTTCCCCCAGGCGAGCACGGGCATACAAAGGAAGCCTTGCTCCATTGTCCACCTACAGCACCTACACACCGAGCCTCGCTCCCCGCTCACCCCCGAGCCCCCTTTTCCAGCCACAAATATTCCAGCGGGTACATCCCAGCAGCATTCGGAGGCGGCGTGTCATTCCCTCCCCCTGCTTTAGTACCTGCAGCCAAAGGGCTGAAGCGTGTTTTAACTGTTTACTGCCGTGAGATCAGCCTCATCCAAACACACAAATCCCGGGCAAAAATCACCAGGGAGAAATGCCTGGCTACAAAGCTCCTTCCCAAACCTCCGATCGCAATTTGCCGAGGTAAAAACAACCCAAAAAAGGTAATTAATTCAGCGCCTGCCATTTTTCCCATCCATCTCCAAGCAACAGTACCATGGCAACTTTTTCCCTCCTTTAATACATCTTATAAAAGGAGGACTGGACAAAATAAAACGGAGGAATGTCAGATTTGCATTGTGGAGCGCCTGTTCCCTCAGCTAGTTATGGCTGGAATTAACCAAATAACTCTAGAGCGAGTCTTTTCCTCCCAAAAACCTGGCTTTGTAAACAGCACTGGGGTCACGTAAGCAGGACTTGAGGGACACGACAAACCACCCCGAATACACATCCACCATCCCGCGCCTTCACCAAGAGGCGAATTCTTGGCTCGGGAGGATAATAAAGGTGAAAAAATGCGAAGCTTGATTAAAACAGGGCAATTTCAGAGCGATGAGGATGCAGAGATGGGGTTTGGCTGCTGCAGCAGCTGAGGCCAGGAGGATGGAGGGGGATGCGAGACCCCCAGTCCTTCCACAACAGACGACCAGAAACCAGGGAAGAAGCGCTGGGACCTTCCTTTCTCCCCCTCGGTGTCACCGCATCTATTTTTCCCATGGTGACTCATTATTAAGGACGCTCCGTCATTTTTCCAGCACAGGAAGATTAAAGGAAGCTTCAAAATCCATTTTTTTCTGCTGCTGGTGGGATTAAAGCAAAGCGCCTGGAGGGGCCATGAGCTGAGCAGGGCTCGTTACTCTCTTTTTCTTCCTAAAAACCAGTTTCCAGCGTAGGGTGTATCAACTTGAGAGCATTTCCACAGGAAAAAGGTGTTGCTGAGGCGGTGGGGTAGAAGTCTCTTCCTCCTCCTCCTCGCAGGGAAAGACGGAGGGAGGAGGAAAAAAACCCAACCATGCAAACAGCTACTACTTCCTTATGAGCGGGATTAACCTATGCAATCAAAAAAAAAAAAAACCAAACAAGGAAAAAACAACCCAGCACGATACGATATAAGGAGTCCAGAGTGCTTCCCGCGTGCAGGATCCCGTGTTTTCTCCGTGGGTTTGTGTGATTTTTTTTTCCCCAGAGTCACGTTTTCGCAGCTGCAGGCGCTTCGGTTCCCACAGCTCGCTGCACCTCGGGGGGACACGCAGCATCCTCCACAGCTCCAGGTGGGAGGGAAACGCAGTGAAATAGGCGAAAATAAATAGAAAAAAGTCCGAACGTTGAATAATTTAGGAAAAAAAAAAAGAATGGAAAACAAGTCGGCCAGGCTCAGCGCTGCCTCCCGACATCCTCGGCATGGGAGCCGACCTCCGAGCCCCGCTCGCTGCTGCTCCGTCGTTTCGGGTCCATTTTTAGCCATTTTTGTATTTCCCCGCTCCGGCCGCGCCGCCGATCCCGCCATGGCGCGGGTTATTTACAGCGCTGTTTTCCTCCTCCTCTCCACTGGAACCGCCGTCCCCGCGCACTCCTCCTCCCCCCCTTTCCCACGTTTTTCCCCTCGTTTTTCCCCACACCGCGGGTCGGGCCGGACGCTGCCCCGCCGCCGCTCCCCACTCACCGCTTGAAGTGCTCGATGATTTTCTCCTCGCGCACGTTCTCCGGCAGGTTGCCCACCCAGAGGTGCCTGGTTTCCCGGACCATGCTGCGCGGCGCGGGGCGAGCCC
>JACDOX010000394.1:77922-97944 GCA_014549065.1 Cardinalis cardinalis | reverse complement strand
GGCAGGATGAGAGAATTGGGGTGGCGGTACGGAAACGGGGGGATGAGAGATTTAGGATTGTGAAACAGTGGGAGACTCAGACACAATGGGGGGTTGTAAGACAACGGGGGGGCTGTGAGAATCATTACAGGGGCTTTGAAAATTGTARTGGGGCTGTGAGAGATGTACCAGGCTCTGCAAGAATTGTAGTGAGGGGCTGTGAGAAATGTACRGGGGCTCTGAGAGTCGTGGTGGGGCTGTGAGAAAAGGGGCTGGGAGGCTCACAGTGCTGGGCTGAGTTGGAAYGGGGAGCTGTGAGACAGAATGGGTGGCACTGCAAGGGCAAGGTCCTGCTGACCCCCAAACGTACAGCCCCCCCTAATCCCCTAAGGATTCCAAAATCCTGGGGCACAGGCTACCTTCATCCCCAGGTGAGCACAACCCAGCCGTGGCCACTGGGCAGACAGGTAAAAAGTTAATTGAGGTGATGGCAGGGAGGGCCCCACGCTGCCCTGGCCCTGGGGTCTAATGGCTCCAAAGGCCAGAGCAGCAGGAGCCCTGAGCGGGGCTGCAGGAGGATCCCAAACCCCCGAGGCTGCTCCACGTGCTCCCCTCCACTGACACAGGGACAATGTGTCACCCTGGGACACTCCCTGCACYGAGCAGGGTGTCCCGGGTTGTACTTCCTCCAAGAGCAGGGAGACCAGGCTGCCCCGAAAACCACACGGGAGAAACTCACACTGTGGGAAGGATTCACCTCCTGCTCCCCCGTGGGGCTGGGACAGCTCCTGAATTAACACGGGGTGAAGAAATAGCCCATTGCCAGTATCACCAGTCTCTAGTTGCCTGATATGTCACACCCCAGCTCTGAAATGTACAACTAGACATTTTTAACCCACAAGATCTTCTTYTCCACCAAAAATATGCCACTGCACTGATAAGACACCTATTTCCCAAAATGAAAATTAGATCCCATTGTGAGACTCCCGAGCAGCTTGAGGTCAGGTTAAAAYACACACCCACAGCCAGGAGTGTTGGTGTTTAAAGCCTTCATTGCTTTCCCCACAGAGCAAACCTGTATTTCAGTATTTTCCATGGCCAAAGTCTCCTGATGACGTTTTGGTATTGATCAAACCCATGTTTTATTTGTCAGAGCTGCCTTTTGCCACCCAGTCCGGCCGGRCACCGTAACCTTCCGGCAACAAGTCCACCTTGCTACTGGTCAAAGTCACCGAGCTGTAGTGGCTCAACAAACATGCAAATCTCCTGATTTAATCACATCTCTGACGCACATGGACTCGATCTGTGGTGGCCCCAAGCCTTATCCCCGACTCCAGTGGCTGCAAGCCCATCCTTTGGCAGCCCCGTGCCTCAGTTTCCCCAGTGATGATGGGCTCTGCCAAACTGGGATCTACTGATTAATTAAAAACCCCAACAACTCCTTGCACGCAAACCATCTATTATTTAAAACGTGATGSAGCCACGTGCACACGAGAAAATGCGCTGCCAACATGCTCCACTGGCACTTCCAGTGTGGAACTGGGCTCAGCTTTCCATCTTTTTACCTGATGGGAAGGCCAAGGAGCAGTTTGTACGTGTCTCTACCTTTAAGGGGCTCTGCATTTCAGACAGGAAAAACCCAAACCAAAACCACTAAAAAATCAAACAGCTTTCCCTTGACAAATTCTGCCTCTCTGATGGAGTGCACTTGCTGCAGCTGCAATCCCAACTGCTCTTCCTCCCTGCTGGGGTGGCATCTCCAAGGGACACGAGGAAACCACACCAGCACCCAGGTCCTTCCAGGGAATCTCACACGGAGTCACTGCTGTCACCCGGCCATCTCACAGGACATGCAGGGGCTGGGAGCTGTCACAAACAAAGGCATCGACTCTGTTGACAGGAGAGGGTTGAGACAAGTGCCAGGAGGGCTCCATTTACACAACAGCCAGCTGGAAGGGCAGCACAAAGCTCGGCTGGTGACGCAAAACAAAGCTCTGGACCATGGTGATACTCCTCAAATGCTTTGCAGGGAAGCTGTTCCTAGTTGCAACCACACCAGCGATGCTGCTGTAACCAGATCCCCCCAGCTCAGTCGAAGATTTAAAGAACATAGACCCAGGCTGGAGAGCAGAGCAGGTACAACCCTCCCCTCAGCAGGCCAGAGGGGCTGTGACAAAAGACCAACACCATCCAACACCATCCTTGTGTCTGCAGAACAGACACACAGTTGTGCCAGCCCAGTGTCCTCCATGAGCGACAGCGTGAGGAGCACCCAGGGGTGAGACACGGCTGCACTGCCCTGTGTGCTGCCCTTCCCAGGGGCCAAACAGCTCAGGACAAGGGGACTTGAGCTGTTCTCCATGACCCTTGGCCTTTGGGACACACACTGCAAGGAACAATTTAAATTACTCCTGGGAGGGCATAGCTGAGAGCCCGACTATCTCCGGACAATTCAGTCAGCCCCACAGTTAAAATATTTGGATGTTTCTTATCAGTGCTTGGAGAGGATTAAAGTGCCAGGCCATTTATTAGTGAGGGAGCAGGTTATAAACCCATCTCAGCTTGCACACCACGTTCATGTCAGGAAAAGCAAGGCAAGAACAGGACAGATCAAAAGAGAGCCATTAAAGGCGTGAGAAAATGGGGCTGCCATATAAGGAGCTAATAAAGTTAGCAGCTCTCCAGTTTGAAGGGAAAAAAAAAGGCAGGAGAAGCGGAAAACATCCTTGGGGTCCACACAGCAGCCTGTCTTTGAGGAGGAAAAACCAATAAATAGAAGTGGGCAGACACAATGCTTCAAAAGGCAGGTTTATCCATTTTGAACACGGCGCCTTTCCTGAGCGGCGGAGCTGCCACGCGTCGCTGAGACTGCTCAGCAAACGTTTCAAAAAGCAAAGATTAGATAGATACTGAACAGGGACAGCAACCAGGACTCTGTTGGCTCAGACTGTAACTTCCTTCCTACCCTCAGGTCTGGCTTAGCAACATCTCTGTGTGGTGTGCTGGGAAAGGGGGACACTTCACCTCTCCCTGGCTACATCAGCTGGGATTCACGGGGATCTGAGTGGGAAAATGAGGGTTCTCCCCAYCACCAGTGCACAGCCAGTTCCTTTGCTTTCTGTAAAAAAGCAGGAGTTTTTCCAGCAAAGAGCCCCAAGAAACACTCAGAGTGTTCCTTTGTTTGAGCCAGCCAGCTCCAGCCACCATCTTGTCAGGATAAAATGTATTTACGGGTCTTCCTTGCTCATTGATAGTATTTATTAAAAGAACACTATGACAGCTGAATATCAAATTCCCAGCTAGGCTTTTATCTCCTTTTTAAGCCAGCCTGAATTAATGGCCTAATTTTATAGCTTACCCACTCTGCTTTATGCTCATTTTCTCCAAGAAAGAATTGGTGCTRTTTGATATTTAGGCCCATTTGTTGTCAAGACAGAGGCTATGGGCTTAGRGGCTGAAAACACTTGGAGCACAGAGCTGGGTTCTGGAGCCTTAACAACACAAAGCACAGGATTTAAATTAATAAAGCTCTTGATTTTGGTTCTTTTTGGAGGTTAGAGCTCCAAATCTTCCAGAGATGACTCTGTGCAGAARACTCCCTTCACGTTTTTGAAATGCAACATTTAAAAATTTATTTTCTGACGCTCTTCCCTGTGGTGTTCTTATCCACGGTGCCAGGGACAGGAGCTGCCACAAAAGGCCACTATTTTAGCCAGTGGTTTAACACAGCCACATCCCACAGCCCAGGACACAGGGGCCCCTGGACTTCAGTTGACATTGAACCCATTTTTATCTCTATATAAAAGCACATTTCTGTTTTTAAAATTCCTTCCACAAAGAACCAGAGGTTTCTTCAGCAGCAGAACCCAGTGTGATGGTTAAGCCACACAAYCAAAACGTACGTGCCAACACACCACTGCAAAAGAGTTACTCTTGCTTATGGTGTGGCAGATATGTTAGAAAGAACACCTTTTTTTTTAGCYTCTTGTTGGAAAAAAAAAAATCACAGGAATATCACAGTGCCAGCTTCTGCYCTGCTTCCCCTTGTCCCCAAACTCCTGTGCAACCACGTGCCAGAGAGCTGTGTCTGCTCCTCCAAGGGTTCTCCCCAAACACAGGGCTTTCATCACTAGACAGGACTGTGGCCATCCAGGCTGCAAAAGATCACATTTTAAGGGAAAACYAAAGAAAACAAACATAAAAAAGACAGTTCTATGTGATTTGATACCCAAACAGGACAAGTGCAAAGGATATAAATCCCCTAGGACTGGTTAGATCACCRAACCCTATACTTTGCCATTTTTAACACTTAATTGTGTTAACTCTACATCCAGATGTGATTTTTACCTGTGTGCAATGCCCAGGAGAAAAAAAAAATCTCAGAAATTAMACTGGAAATGTTACAGGACAAGGCTTTAGCACAAGCCCCACAGCCCAAACCTGCAAGCTACAGGCTGCTCTTCCCACATCCCGCATTGGACTGAGCAG
Source organism: Cardinalis cardinalis (assembly GCA_014549065.1). Lineage (NCBI taxonomy): Eukaryota > Metazoa > Chordata > Aves > Passeriformes > Cardinalidae > Cardinalis > Cardinalis cardinalis. The sequence continues at coordinate 93,477 of JACDOX010000394.1, read as the reverse complement.
CACAAAATAAACTCTGAGCTATCACCATCTGAGCTTTGGTTTCATCAAACACCATTTTGATACCACAGCAACGTGARGGTGTTTAAATGAAGAGGAGTGACCCCATGTCTATGGAGTTACCACTCCTTCACTCCAGAGAAAGCACAAAGAGAAATATTTGTGCATCAACACCTGCTGCGCTCTAAAGCCTCTCCTCCAACACGGCATGGGAGAAGTTCCTCGGCTGCCTTTGGCTTTTATTTTCACCTCTGCAGATCTCACAGTGCAGCTTTTTTAACTCCTTGGGCTAAGAGCAAAGCTTGAAAGACTGTGGTTTTCTCCTGAACAGAGGAGGAGTGGAGGTTTGTATCGCTTTTTGGCACTGGAAATTCAGGTTTTGTTTAGCTTGGAAATATCATGGATGTAGCTCGWGTAACTCTTCAGGGTGGTAAAAGTTCAGTGCTCACAAGGCAATTCTCAGTCGTTTATCCTAAACTGCCAAAGGAAAGTAATTTAGAGTCCCACAGGGTGTGCCAGCCTGAAAAATGTGGAATCATCCCAACAGGCAGCTTCTTGCTCCTCCAAACCTTCCTGCCAGCAAAGGCCTATGAAGAGTACAAGGTGTATCTCCAAACCAACACAGTCCTAATGTGGGAATAAAATCCAAACCCCTGTCCACACTGCCTTATTCCAAACAAGGCTTTAGGCACACTGTTCACACACCTACCACAGGGAGCAGGGTATGAAATCTGGCCTGGCCACCTCATCCCCACCCTGCACTTAATTTTGGCCAAAAAAACAAGGATAACGCCATAGCTGTGCTAGAAATCCCTGCAGCAACCAGTCAGTGAAATAATTTCTCCTAAGGGGCTTCTCCAGGGCCGGGTCAGGCAGCGGCATGCATGGAATCCCGATGTGATATCCTCATTAAGAGTGGCTAACGACCCCCAGCACTCCCTGTGTGTTAATGACTGCGGGAAGCTGCGCCTCCAAGCCATGTGTGACCGGGCAGAGACCAGCACCAGGTCTCTGGTTATTACCTTTGCAACAGAACAAAGGAAAGGACACTCGGTAAGGAAGCGCTTCCCTTCTTCCCGGCGAGTGAGCAGGACTCTGAGGAATGGAGTAATAAACCAGCTGCATCTCACAGGAGCAAGTTCACAGAGAAAAAAAATGTAATTCAAGGAGACCCTGATCTTCATCAACACCACTTAAGATGTTCAACACTCCCTCCAACCTCCACTGCCTTTGCCTGAGCAAAATTAGGAGGAATTGGCTATCCCACGTAGGTCTGTGGGCTTGGAGGGAAAGGGGCCCCACAGTTTTGCTCCCTGGAGGCACCAGCTCTCCCCACCCCTTTTGTGTGTATTTTTTTTAACATGCCACACATCAGCACAATGCTGACAAGGGCTTTGTATGTTTTCTGCCTATGCAGCAGTTCAAGACACACAACTCTGGATTTTTTGAAAGGGAAAGGGGGAGGGAGCTGCCCTTTGCTGTACTGTTTAATTGCACTGCTTGCTCTTCTGCATGACCACAGGGAAGGGAAAAAGCACCAAGGTTCAAAAACAGAACCATTTTTAGTAGCCAAAAGGGTCAAACTCAGTCTTCTCACAAGATACAGTGGAGYGCAGAATAAAATCTACCAGAGACAAGAAAAAAATTATAAATCACCAGGGTTTCTTCTCTGGAGTTGGACATGACCCCAGAAAACAGCTCATCCATCCCCACTTGCTGCTGTTACAGTCTCCACATTTGCACACCTGCCAATGCAGATTCCAGCACTGAAAAAAAAAAAAAGGAGGGAAAGGTCTGGAAAGCTGGACTGTCGTTTTTTCCACCTGCCAGGAGCAGCTCAACGAAGGCTGGGTGGGCTGAGCTCCAAGGAGCAGCGAGCAGAGCACGTTACCAGCCTTCTGGAGTTCCCACCTCACACGCACRTGCGTGATTCGGACAGCACTGGCAAACAGCTTCCCTCAAAATAAGGATGACTAATCCACAGCAGCGCTGCTTTATTTATTTATTTTAAAGGCCACAAGGCAGAGCTTTTTCCAGAAGCATCAGCCTTTGTGAAGCAGCAAGCAGTGGGAAGGGGAAGCCCTGGGACCCACTGATGCTCTGCAGACAGAAGTAACCACAGGAACACTGTGGGTTTGTGTGGCCCGTGTGTGACACACACAGACATGGCYGGAGCCTCGTCCCTCATGTTTCTGGCAAGGCCAGATCCCACTGCCTGGGTGACTCCTGGATCCCTGCGTGGTTTGCAGGGATCTGCTGTGGAGAAGGGTTTCATAAACAATACATTGTTTCCCTTGGAAAAACAAACAAACAAACAAAACAGAGGGGGAAAAAAATAAGGCATGAAACAGCTTTAACCCACAACTGCAGCATGCCCCTGGGTGCTGGAAAAAAGCGAGGTGCAGGGATTTGGGATGAAAGCAGAGCACCTGAATCGCTCGGTGGGCCCAGTCCCCCAGCAAGGTCACTCTGGCCCGCAGGGAATACACACATCAGTGCTCCAGTRCAAGGCTCTGCTGGAACCGCAGCGGAGGCAGCGCTGCAGGAGGTCACTTAGGGACTGCAAGAAGGGAATGGATTAAAAAAAAAAATTAAAAAAAAAACCCAAATCCATCAGCAGATGTTTACTGACATGCAGCAAATCCACAGCTCGGCTCTGGAAAGCTGCGTGGCTGGAGGGAGAACAGCCCCGTTCCCAGGACGCAGCAAATACTCTGCATGTACGATTTAGGTTACAGCTTTCAGCCAGCCCCACACCCCACCCCACCCACCACCCTCACCAAAAAAAACTAACCCACCAAAAACCCCCCAACCGAATTTGTCATCTTTTTAAGCACTCAGAAATTGAGGTTTGCCACCGAGGTGATTTTGGGTGGTGGTACCATTAAATACTTACCCACCTCACAGCCAAGGGCTGCACAATCTGAAATTTGTGAGTGTTTGCAAATGGTTTGGAAAGCTTTCCAAGGAAGGTGCTGTACGATTGTAAATCCTTCCCGTTATTAATAAAAGGGAGCTATTGTTCCAGCTCTAATCAAGCTTGGTCTCCAGTTGGGCAATTTTAAAATGCAATTCAAAACACATACAGGAAAAAAATAAAAGATCATGAGGAAGCTTCGGAAAAAAAAAAACCAAAAAACCAAACAAAACCAAACAACAAAGCCAAAACAAAACAGTGAAGGAGAAATGGGAGGGGGGGAAGGAAAACAAAAAATAACACTCCTGCTATTTAAAATGAATTCCGAGCAGGAGCATGCAGGGGCGGAGGGGAATCCCCTCTCCCACCGCCTGGGAAAGGTCACTTATGCCATCGGTGCCATGGCCACGCCGGAGCAGAGCTGCGGCGCTGCCAGCCCTGCCTCATCCATCTCCACCAGCGACAGCTCTGCTTTCCATTTATTTAGAGGGAGAAAAAAAACCAAACAAACAAACAAAAAAAAACCACCAACCCCCACAAAAAAAAATCCCCAAACCCCTCCAAGTTGCAAACACCTCCCAGCGCTCTGTTTTCAAGGCTGGGGAACGGAGCAAGGGGGAGCGGCTTGGAATGAGTCTCCCAGCCGGGGAGAGGTGGCGCATCCTCCGCATCCTCCTCCTCCTCCTCCTGCCCGGCGCTGCGGCAAAGGCGCCGCAGTGGGGGCTCCCCGCCCCCGTGGAACCTTCTGGAACAAACAGCCAAGCTGGAGAGAGGAGAGAAACCTTTATACCCGCAGCGGGGAGAGGAAAAAACCCAAACTCATGTAATAAAAGGGAGAAGATTGCACAAGGCCGGGGAAAAATAAGAGATCTCTGTAAAAGTGAAGCCCCCGAGCGGCTCCGGCAGCCCCGGCTCAGGGGGTGGTGCAGCCGCCTCGGCTCGAAACAAAACGCCCCAACAAAGCCTATTAAAAAAAAAAAAAAAAGAGAGAGAGAGAGGAAAAAAATGGTGGTGTTTGTAGCGCGAGATGGTGGGATAAAGGAGCTGATCCCTCCTCCTGGATCTACAGCAAAGCCGGCCATTGCAGTTCCATTTATCCTTTTTCTGTGCAATGAATTGTCTGATCCGGACTATTGGGTTGCATTTGCAGCTTCACTTACTGCGGTTTGGTTCTGTTGTGCTTTTTTCCTTTTTGTTTCTTTTTCATTCTTTGTTTTGGTTTTGGTTTTTGGTTTTTTTTTCCTGGGTGTACTTTTTTCCTCTTTTTCATTAAGAAACAATCCTTCCCAAATCTCCCAAGGAAAGTCTACATCTCTGTGGAACAAATAAAACATTCAGGCACAAACTTCCATCATGGACTGTAAAAAAAGAGATGGGTTGGTTTTTGTTATTTTTTCCTTTTTTTATTTTTATTTTTGATGGCATTTTTTCTCCTGCTTTTAGGACACATTGTAGTAGGAAACCAATGGAGGAAAACAAAGGTAATATAAATATATATACAAAATCTAAGATATATTGGGCCAAAGTTATAGTGATTATATATAATTAAATTATAGGTTTTAGCTGTGTGGGCTTATTTTATATTTTAAGTAGTCCCTGGGAAAAGGTCACATATATATAAAAATACGAAATATATAGCAGTATTTATATATTTATATTTAATAAATRTATACAAGTATTACTGTATCTGTAGAAATAAAAAAGCATCTGCATGGGCCTAAATCTGCAATTCTATGGGAAAAAGCAGCATTTTTAGGTACATAGCTTTTAAGAATTAAGAGGCAATGTTATAGCCTGTAACAACACTCTGAAGCAGGAAAAAAGGGTAAAGCAACATTAAAAAAATATTTAAAACAAYAAAAAAACCCCAAACCAAAACAAAAAAAAATGCATGGTACCTTGGCTACAGCCTCCAACAACGAGCGTGTGGATGTTACGGGATTTGGGGTTTTTTAATGGTATTACCACGTCTGATCACACCAATATATGATTTTAATTAAGCGAATGGCGGGCGAGCTGTCGTGGGGAGCAGGCGAGCAGCGATGGCTTTTCTTCCCATACCATTCCGGCTCCGATGATAAATCAATCCTCGTGCGTTTGGGACTTTTTTTTTTGTGTGGTTTTTTTTTTTTTTTTCTTAAGCACTTTTGGGGATTTTCCATGCCGTGAGGAGACCGAGAGATGGCGGCTTCAACTCCTGCGAAGGAGAAAAGCGGTGGAAAAGCGAAGAATTAGGCATAAAACTACCCGCCTTGGGGGTGTGTGTGGTGATGATGAAGGGAGGGGGTGGGGGGCATGTGGAAAGCGCAATACAGGGCCAAAACCCCTCAGCTGTGAGGGGAAAAAATAACATTTTAGGGGTATAACTGGGGGAGCGGGGGGGAGCTGAAGTGAGGGGAGAAACCGGGGGCTCCGCCCTGGCCGARTAAAAATGCGCATTTCTGGCCATTTTCACATCCTTTCGCAAAGGCGGCGAGGAGAAAAGGGCAGGAGGGAGGGGGGAGACGAAGAAGGTCAGGTTTCACCCGCAGCGCTTTCGCCGCCCGGAGGGGATTCCCACAGGATCAGAGCCCTCCGCTGTGCCCACACCGCTCCTCGCCTGTCCTTCCCCCCGCTCTCCGCCCGCCGCCATTTTGTCGCCTCAGAGCCGCTCCCGCGGCCCCGCCGGGCGGCCATTTTGTGAAGCGAGCGCGGGGGGGGGCAGCGCCTGAGGGGCCGTGAGGGGCAGCCCCGGCCCGCGCCGCMTTTTATCGCCCTAAACCCTCCTTTTCCTCCTCATTGTATCTTTTTTTTCTTCAGGAGTTTGTCTTTTTCCTCACGAAACACTTCGTGCTTAAGTCCCCGCCTAGAGCCGCATCGCTTCAGCAAAAAAACAAACAATAAAATTAAAAACCAACATACTCAGAAGAAGCAATCCAATAAATGAGATTAAAGCATATTCCCCAGCTTGGCTGTGAGGAAAAGTTTAGCAGCACGGAGAATTAAGGTATATATTATTATACACATATTTATTCCCCTTCCTTCTCCACTTTTTTTCCCCCAGTGATAAATCCCTGACGTCAATAATCCACCTTGACAAGGGGATAACCTCTTTGAAAAATATCCATGTTTTTATTTCAATAAAACACCTCACTCACACTGCTTTACTGGACATTTCATCAAAATAAAGACACAACTTAAACCACTCAAAGCCAAATCTGGGTGAAAATTGGTAATTTTCAGGAAATAGGGCTGCAGGATGCTGTAATCACTGATACRATGAAGGAAATCTGGGATATGAAATAGCAAAACCCTGCTCGCAGGTGTGTGCTGTGCGTCTGTTCACAGAAATAGGGTGGGTTGGGCTTTTCATCCTTTATTTTATAAAGAAGCCAGTATAGCAGTCRCAGCCTGGTAACGCGCTTGCGCACTCGCCTCATCCCTTTCCCCTCATGCTATCAAAATCAATGTGTTTTAAAACTACGTTGTGGCAGTGGGTGGTTCAGTTTTGCCAGGAAAACTGGGGATAAATATTAGCATACAGCTTTTTTTTCTTTTTCTTTTTTTTTTTTTTTTAATACATATCTCACCTGTGCTGCATGACCTGGAGAAATCCATGCTTGGGCTGCTCCTTGTGTAATCCCTGCTGGTTTTTGCCTCTCCCAGAATCAGCAGGATCAGACGACTTTTCATTTAAGAAATAGAATTTTTTTTAGGCTGTGTCAAAGGAATGTGTAGAAAATAGGTCTGAATGCTCTGTGGGGAAGAACAACGCTGCAGGGAGCTGGCTGGGATGGCACTGTGAGTAACCTGGGATTGAAAGGAAAAAACACCCCAGTTGTCCTGCAGCTCTTTCTATCTTATTGGAGAAAAGTCTCCAGCACCCAGCCTTGCTCCCAGCACCTTTTCCAGCCCCTTTATCGTCCCACTTTCCTTGCACCACACTACAAATCTTCCATTTCCAAACAAACCTGCAAAATGGTTGGTTTTCTTTCCAGAAAGCAACAATTTAACCACTGATTCAAAACCACTACAAGCTGTGCCTCGCAGCTTCTCCTTCAATTTAAAACCTCTTTTTTAAAACCAGGCAGTCCTTTGAGCTGTAAAAAGATAACCTTTAGGCTTTTTTTATGGGACACACGGTTGTATTCCTGGGAGCAAGCTGGCCTCGCAGCAGAGGGAGAGATCAGATGCCTTCGCTGGGAAAGCCCAAGGAAATTTTATCCGCGGGCCGCACCCAGCCTGAAGTGAGGAAATATTTGCATTTGCTGCTCCTTGGAAGGCAGCCAGRTCCTTCCCGCTCTCCTCAGCCTGCCAAGAGGGATTGCAAGAGCTGATTGCAGCAGCCAGGGGAAGGGCTGGASCCATCCGGAGCGCTGCCATCCTCTCTGCCCTTTGCCGCTGCCACAGGGACAAGAGGAGGGACTTGGAGTGGGGTCTACACCTGGGTGGTCCAAGGTGGGCCCAGCCCCCAAAATGTCATTGTTCAAGGCAGGATGTGTGGTTGGTTTATTTCTGCAGACCTGGGTGTTTGCAGAAGTGCTTGTGGCGGGGTGAGGAGCCCAAGGACAGGCTGAGGAGCCAAGGACAGGCTGAGCCACTGCAGCCGATCTGGGTTTGCTCGGCAGCGGGACAGGATCCAGCTCCTGCAGGATCTCCTGCATGCGGCTCAGAATTCCTCGAGCTCCTCCCAAGGGAAAACACGGGGCTGTGCTTTTCAGGCACAATGCTCCCCACGCCTCAGCTCATAGTGCTTCTCCCTTTATCTGGGAAGAAGGTGCCTTAAATCAGCCTTTTTGTGCTCTTACCTGTGTCCACGTATCCCTGTCTCTTGTCACCCTCCACTCCTGAAATATCGTGTCAAATCTGACCACACCACATCCCTTCACCACCAAACTCTCCAGCAGTGCCTTTCCTTTCTCCTTGCTTTCCAGGACCTTCTCCAAGGCTGCCTGTAAATAAAAGCATTTCCCTGCCTGTCTCCAGCCAAAAATTCTGCAGTCCCAGTGCCAGCAGCCCATCCTGGAAGGCTCCAAGGGGGAAATACCCAACTCCTTCCCACCATTCCTCTGTGGAAGGGTAGTGCAACTTGGATTAACACATCCAAAACACCACTCAGCATTGCACTCCCATCCTCCCCAAAAACCTTGAGTGGAAAAATATCTGTATTACAAAAAGCAAGCAGCTCTTTGCCCCTCCGGGCCTTCTTTTTCCTGCTCTCTTTGGCCACTTCCACATCCTTTTACTTCTTTAGCATCATTTTGATGCCACATTTTCCTCACAGTGCAAGAAGCTTTGGAAAGTGAGAGCTGACTTGGAGCACAGGAATTCCTTGGCATGGAACAAAGAATTCCCACCCAACCGKACCCAAAGCCACCAACTTACGTGACTGGGACCAAACCACAACTTATTTATAAATACCTTTAAAGCAAGTTGTGACCTGATTGATGGCCCGGAGATGCTCATTAACAAACACTGAGTAATCAGCTTTGTAGACAGGGAAGAGTCATCAGGAAATAGTTATTGATGTGATTAATTAACCATCATTAACCCCTTCACTCATAAACACAGCACGCGCTGGAGATGTTGTATGTGATCCAGGAGCTGCTGGTCTGGTGGTTGCTTTCTTTGTTTACAGCTCCCAATTTCCATCAGGAAAGCATTAAACGTCATCTCACATGCTCTTGCTATTTTCTGCTCTTGATTTGTGGCTTTTTAAACACTTTTGGTTAAAAAGAAAGTTAAAAAGTTTCTCCGCCTGGTTTGCAACGCCCTCGCAAGCAAAACCACTAAGCACCAGCAACATCGGTTGTGCAGATGTTGGGCACGCAGAGAAATGGTCTAATTTCTGCTGGTTTGAGGCCTGAACTGAGAGGAGATCAAAAAGCTTCCACTGGCAGAGCGATATAATCTTGGATAATATACAGAAAGGGGGCTGTCCCTCTTTCCCAGCCCTGCGGGATGCTTTTAGCTGGAGTTTTGCTGCCTGATGGAGGAATCTGTGCTCCGGCTGCCCTCTGCCGGCTCTGGGATASATAGTCAGCAAAAAAAAAACCCCAAACCACACCAAAACCCCTTTTATCAACACCACGAAACATCGTCAGATCCCATATCCACCCCAAAAAACAACACTCGGCTCTCCCCTCGGTGACAGCAGCATCTRCACCCTAAAATCAACTTTTATGGACCTTAGTTATGGACCAATGCCTAGAAAATCCAAAACCGGCTTTTTTTCCTTATTTTTAAACTTGGATTTGATAGGTTTGGAATGCAGGGTGGATGAAAGGAATGAGAGTTTTTAAACTCGGGGTTTTATTTAACTGCGAGTAACTAAATCAGTGCCCGCTCTCCACAGAGAGAAACATTTCAGTGAAACCCCAAGGAAGCTTGAGAAGAAAGAAACACCACCCAAGAAAACCAAATTGGCCCTTGGAAAAAGGAGTTTAAAAAAAGAAATAAGGAATAAACCCTCCATTCCTCATTGCTGCTCTGTCAGGGCATTTTATGTTTATCATGAACACAGAGCAGTGCTGGGACATATCCGCAATTCTCCACCCTGCCAACCCACCAGGGCAGGGTCCTGGGGACATTTTTGGTGATGAAAACCCAGTTCTGCAGTAATTTGGGGGTGCAGCAGGCACCCAGGGTCAGCCATGGGGTTCATCCCAMTGGGGGCACCCCCTTTTTGGTGCCTGGCGCTGGAAGGGGATGATGAGCTGCAGGGTCTCAGCAGGACGACTCGTTGCGCCAGTGGATGTGGCAGGACTTGCAGAGGAGGTGGTCGTCCAGGGGGTAGCACCCGTTCTCTGTCAGCTCCGGTGACAGGGGCATCCTGCAGCTCTGGGGGCAAGAGGGGAAAAGGAAGCCTCCTTTTAGGGGGCCCTGTGTGTGTTACATCCTATTTTCCCTGCAAAACCAACCAGCACTCCGAAAAAGCGACAAACTACATCGAAAGYATGCAAAGCTGAAGTTCTGAGGTTCTCCAAACACATCTTCATCATCACCACCACCCAATTTATTTATTTTCCCCCTCCCCATTACCTGTAAGATAAACTGGGGGCTAAAAACCAGCTGTGGGTGCTGCCATCCCTGTGTCCATGCTCAGCTAAGGTTCAGTGCCAGCCCCTTGGCCTTGGGGGTCCCCCATGCCCCGGGGCCGTACCTCGCAGCGGTAGCAGCTCTCGTGGAAGCTGCGTCCCAGGCACTCGATCTTGTAGGTGTCCTCGTCCTCATGGGGGACAATGGGGCGCTCGCAGGCGCTGCACACCACGGCGTATTTCCTGATGGGAGCCAACGGGGGCGGCGTGAGCCCTGCGGGGTGACGGGGACGAGCCGAACCCAGCTCCCAGTGTGGGACGCCCTCCCCATGGCCAACCTGTAGTAGTCGGGCACGCAGTACACGTCACCCTGCTCGTCCAAGGCAAAGCTCTCAGTGCCAATGGCCCGGCCACAGGAAGCACAGGAGAAGCAGCTGGGGTGGTAGCCCTTGCCCAGGGCATGGACAATGTGCTCCGTGATCAGTCCCTGGCACTTGGCACATTTCTCCAGCGTGGCCTGGAATTTAGGGAACGCGTGCTGTGAGACGCCAGCCCACACCCCGAGGGATGTTCTGAGGGTGCTGGTTTTCCCCGAAGGAGGATGGGTACCTGGAAGCAGGTGTCACACGTGGGGCACCCGTCTCTCTGGAAGTAGCGCTGCCCAGCCAGGAGCCGGCGGCACGTGCGGCAGGTGAAGCAGKCGGGGTGGTACTGCTTCCGCATCGCCTCCACCGTCGGCTCCCGCGGCCCCAGCGCCTTGTGGCAGAAGGCACAGATGTCTGCAAGAGCAGGGAGAGCGGCTGGGAGCTGTGTGCCTCAGTTTCCCTAAGTGGGGGTGAGCCCATGCACAGCTGGGTCTCCCTTACCTCTGGWGCTGTCCCTCCCCGGGTCCCCATTCACATCCTGCCACTGCCGCTTGCCTGCTTGCTCCTGGGAAAATGTGGGTGGCTTCAATTCAGCAGGGAAGGTGGAAGGGGCCTGGCAAGCGGGGAAGGGCAAAGCCATGTTAGTTATACCCTGMAGGTGGGGAAACTGAGGCACTGGGGGGACTGCACTCTGTTATCCTCACCTGGAGGGTGGCAGGTGCTGCAAGGTCCAGTTGCTGCAGTGCCAGACCCAGTGGCTCCATGGACAAAGGCTGGGGCACTTCAGAGAGGGGCAGGACTGGTGGGGATGCAGGTACAGGGGCCACCGTGTGGGTTTCTGCAGCAAGAGACAGATGTAGGGGTTTAGGGGATCAATAATGTCCAGTAACACCCCATCAGAATAACGCCCTGTCACAATAACACCCCAACAGCTTTGCAGCAGCGCTCACTGACCTGCCCCAAAAGCAAATGCCATCGAAGCAGGAGGGACAAACAGCACTGATAAGCACCCGGCAATGGAGAGCAAACAGAGCCCGTCCCCAGGAGCCGGATCCGTGCTGGGATGCGTGCAGGGATTTGGGGAATAGCCCCCCATAAAATACCCCCACATCCCCTTCCACACCCACATSCTCTAGCAAAGCATCTCCACAGCCTCCTTGGCCCCATCACCATCCTTCCACACCGCTCCAGCCCCCATGGACGCCCCTCACCTCCGTTGGGTAACTGGGGGGGTGACAGCAGGGTCTGGGGCTGGTGGGTGCCAGGGACCCCAGCACCAGCTGGCTGCGGCTCCCGCTGGGTTTTCTCCTTGGTGGCCACGTCCCTCCGTGGTGGCACGAGGGTGATGAAGATGGATGAAGCGATTCTTTTCTCTGCTTTCCCTGGCAACATCGCTGAAGCCATGGAAGGGCCGGATCAGGGGTTGATTCTAGGGAAAAGGAGAAAGAAAGAGAGTAAAACTCACAGGCACACTGGCAGCTCCTGCAGCCGTGCTGCCCTTCGGCATCAACTCGCTCCCTCCTCCCGGAAAGGGAGAAGGAACGAGCGTCCCCTCCCACGTCACAGCAATAAATGGTCTCGTGCCTGGGAGGACACAGGGTACAGAGTCCTGGCAAGGCAGCAGCTGATAGCTCCCCTTTTCACACCTCTGGGGCCAAATCCCACCTTTTCATAAGCATTTGCATCCCCTGTATTTCCTCTTATTGCTCCCATCTGCCTGGGACTAAACTCCCCATGGGCAGCAGGAAGTACCCACCTTTCCTTTAAAAAAACAGAGCTGCTATAGGATTTTGCTTTTGCAAYCCCTTTTTTGAAATCTTTCTACATCCCCACTCCCTCTCTCCTTACCCCCAGTTCCCTGCCAATCAATTCCAGCTCTGCACGTCCCCCCTTTMATTTTTCCAGGTGGGAAAACTGAGGCACATCCCTGACACTGACACATCCCCTGAGCAGCACCCGGCAGCACAGGCAGGATGCACCCGACCCCGAGAAACCCTGCTCAGGAAGGAAAAGGGCTGTTTATCCAACTTCCCAAGGGGAAAAGCAGCTGGGGCGAAGCTTCCCCTTCCCAAATGGAATAGATTGCGGGGTGGAACCCTGAGGCTTTACTCAGGGTGCTGTGCTGGTGAAGCAGAATTCATCCCTGAGGTGAATCAGCAGCTTGAAAAATACCTGTGTGATGAGTTCCCGGTCTCATGCGGCTCTGCTCCCCCAAAATCCCACTCGCGGRGGTCAGCACATTCTTTGTGGGGCAGACAGACTCCCCGAGGTGGGCGAAAAGCTTCGCGATGTTCCTGCCGGTGACTTCAGCCTCTGACTCAAGCAGGGAAGGGATTAAAGAGGAAAAAGAACCCGGAGCGCTTGGCTCCCTCTTTCCCTCCCTCCCTCCCCGCCGGCTACCGGCGCTACCGGCCTTGCCCAGCTCCTCACCCGCCGGAGCCGCCGCTTTTCCTCCTCCCCAGCAGAGCTGCGGAAAACTGGGGGGGGGAAAGAAAAGAACAATCATTAAAAAAAAAAGAAAAAGGAAAGAAAGAAAAAAAACAACCTAAAAAAGAAGAAAAAAATTCTCCGGGGTTAATGGGAACCATGTGCTCATCGCATTCCTCTTTGTGCCGGGGCTGACGGGATCCCGGCGGCCCCGTGGCGGCACCCCCAGAGCCCCAGCCCGGGGCCATCGGGGTGGCCGAGGCTCGAGGGGGGCATTAACGGGGTCCCCCTTCCCCGTGCAGCTCCATCCTGGTTTGGGGTGGCCACACTGGAAAGGAACCCCCCTGGTTTGCCTGAAATCTCTTGGGATGGAAGCTCAGGTGGGATTGAGGGGAYAGGGCCACTTATGGGGTATCCCCACAACCCCAAATCTGGGATGGGACACAGCCCTCTGGAGCTGCACCTCGACTCTGTCCCCGGCCCCAGGGACCTCTCAGAGGGTGCTCCGAGGACGCCCAAGGAAAAGGGGATGGGATGGGATGGGATGGGATGGGATGGGATGGGATGGGATGGGGGTACACAACGCTTGGTGTGCCACCGTGAGTGGCCCCACTGTCCTCTCGTCCCTCACCTGGGGGTGGCCTTGCAGCCCCCCCGGCATTCCCTGTGTCCCCCCGTGCAGCCCCACAGCTCCCTGTCCCCTATGGAGCGGTGGCCCCACCGTGTCCCCCTGCCTGGGGGTCTCCATTCCAGCCCTGGGAGAGCCCCCAGTCCCCTCCTTGGGGTGGCTCTTGGTCCCCTTGTCTCATCCCAGGATGACTGCGGTCCTTATCCCATCACCTGGGGGGTCCCGTGTCCCGTATTGGGGTGTCTCCTGTCCCCTCCTGGGGGGTCCCAATCCCACACCTGGGGTGGTCCCTACCTGAGGGTGGCCCCTGTTCCCTACTGGAGGGGGGGGGTCCGTACCTTGCTGGCGAGGTTCTCTGCCGGGAGGGAGGGGTGTCGCCTGCCCRGAGGTGGCCCCGCAGCCTCTCGGGGGCTGACGCTGTCCCCGTCCCTGTCCCCTACCTGGGGAGCCGGTGCGGGTCCCTCCGTGCGCTCCGCGGGCGCGGCGGGGGCAGCGGGAAGGCAGAGCCGCCCCGCATCACCGCCCCTTCCTCCCTCCTCCTCCTCCTCTTCCACCTCTCTTCCTCCTCCCCCCTGCCTGCCCCACAGCCCCGGGCGGAGGAAGGGGGGGGCACGTGTCCTTAGGGTGCCCCGACCGCCCCACGCTCCCCAAAGTGCTTCGTGKGTGCCCCATATGCTCTGGGATTGCCCCTTCCCAGGTTCTGCCATGGACCCCCAGAGAGCCCCAGACACCCTCAGGGCACCCAACCCCAGGGGGTGCCCCGTGAGCCCCCCGTACAGCCCCGGGGTGCCTGGGTACCCCAACACAGCCGTAACAGCTCCATGCMCCCCCAGGGTAACCCCTCTCCTCCAACACAGCCCCAGTTACCCCCATTCAGCCCCATACTCCAAATGCCCCATATTTCTTCTGTGCACCCCCAAGACGCCCATGTGCCCCTCTAGAGCCCCAGCATGCCCCATAAACCCCTATAGAGCCCCCCGTGCTCTGAACAACCCCAGACCCCCTCCTGCTCCCCCCTGCATTGGGGGTCCATGCCCAGGCAGCCAGAACCCCCCTCCCCAAACTGCACCCCACCTGCACAGGGCCTGTTGTCCCCTGGCACAGCACGGCAGGCTGCAGGCGGGGGGGCACTGAGGCACAGCCGGAGGGTCACCCCACTCCGTGCCTCAGTTTCCCTTCCCAAGGAGGAATTCTCCCCACCTCCCTCAAAAAGCTGCACCACCACTGTCCCAAGTGCCTTTCCAGCACAATGGGACCCCAGCTTGCTCTGCCCATGGGTTTTGCTGGAAAAACACCTTTATTTTCTGAGATTTATAAACCCTGGAGGCCCCTGACAGTGCGGCCCAGCTGCCAGCAACGACGGGACATCCATCAGCAGCCTGCAATCCCACTGGGAGCAGAGGACGAACCCCAGCAGTGCTGCGACCTCGCAGAGTCCCCCCAAAACCCAGGGGCAACGCCAGCCTTCCCCCCGACCTCCTCCATCCCACGGGATGGGGTTGGACGCCTTCCAGGAGCCCTTTGTGGGGTTGGACGCCTTCCAGGAGCCCTTTTGGGGGTTGGACGCCTTCCAGGAGCCCTTTGTGGGGTTGGACGCCTTCCAGGAGCCCTTTTGGGGGTTGGACGCCTTCCAGGAGCCCTTTTTTCCTCAGTCCCCGCGGGGGATCTGTGGTGGGGGATTCTGGGGTGCCCAGTGACGCCACCCTGAGTTTCTGCTGTCCGGCTCCACCCCGCGGCTCATCGGGACGTCTCCCCCGGTCCGGATCGCKCCCGACGATCCAGGCGAGGCTGCTGGGCAAAATCCTGGGCGGGGTGGGAGAGAGGAGCCCAAAGGCCTCTCAGGGCGGCCCCGGGGCTGCCCCCAGCCCTCACCGGGCAYGGCAAGGGGGTGTCCCCGGCCCTCACCCCGCGTGGCACGGGGGTGTCCCCCTCTCACCTGCCTGCAGCACGACTCCAGCAGCACCCCGGAGTGCAGCAGGCACCAGAGCTCCCCCAGCAGCGACACCAAGACGTGCAGGATGTCGGTCCAGCGGCCCACGGTGAGGAGGAGGATGAAGAGGCCGCCCATCCGCAGCAGCACGGTCCGGAACGCCGCCCCCCTGCCCGTGCTCTGCCGGGACTCCTCTGCGAGGACACGGCATTGGGGGACACCGGGACCTCGGCAGCCCCACCGCGGGGACACCAAGCATGCGGTGGCTTCGTGTG